>JAYKKO010000020.1:11802500-12365000 GCA_037074685.1 Glyphodes pyloalis | reverse complement strand
CGACGACGATGTTAGCGTTCGGAGGAGGACGGCGCTGCCGAGGCCCGAAGAGGTAAATGGCCTCGGTCTTTTCGAGCGCCACACGCAGCCCCAGACGGCTGATGCGCTCCGCTACCCGTGTGCCGCCGTTTGCAGCGCGGCGCGCGGCCTCATCATAGGTCCTCCCCCGGGCGGTGACTAAGGTGTCATCTGCATAACAGATGACACTCATGCCCGAGAGGAGGACACCCCGCAGGACCCAGTCAAAACCGATGTTCCACAAGAGGGGCCCCAAGACAGACCCCTGTGGAACACCGGACCCAACATTCGCACGCCGGAGCAACCCATCCTTCCCCACATAAACGAGCTCCCTGCCCGACAGGTAGCTGATGAGGAGACGCCGGAGATATTGGGGCACCCGATGGTAGTTAAAACCTAACCTAACCTTTTTTTTTTTTTTTTTTTTTTTTTTTTTTTTTTTTTTTTTTTTTTTTTTTTTTTTTTTTTTTACTAGGGGAAATGCCTTCGCACCGTCACCCTCTGTCACGGGGAGACAGAGGGTGGTGTGTCGGACTTGCACCGACTAAAACCCCTAGGGTGGTCTTCACAGCGCATAAGTGGGAGGGGCCGGGATGCGCGTTAGCGATTCGACACAGCCCCCCCCTGCACGCTAGTGCCGCGCGTGGCGCAGCGCAACTCTGTGCGGCGTTTGCCGCACTACGGGGCATGCCAGACCACCCAGCCATGCCCCGTCTCGTCGATCGGCGCCAGAGTCCCCGTTCTGGCGCCTATGGATTATTCATCCGATTCGGCCTCTGCCCCCGACATTGCAACGTCTGGGGCGGGCCTGGCCGATCTTACGCCAGAGGCTGGCTTTCGGCCTTTCGGCGCCCGACACTTTTTCCCCCCCATACTGTGGTTGGCCCTCTTGCCGGCCGCACTACAAATTGCGCAGTGCGGCTCTTGCTCGCAGTCGCGGGCAAGATGGCCCACCCCACCACATCTGTAGCACATGGTGCTACGGTCGACTTCGGACCTACATTGCATCCGCGTATGCCCCTTCTCCAGGCAGCGGAAACAACGCAGGTCCCTGGTCTCAAGCAGCACCACCTGTGCTACAGACCAGCCCACCAACAGCTTGCCCCCGTCGACTAACCGTTTCGCCGCTTTTATTGGGCACCGGACCCAGCATGAGCCCAGTCCCATTCCCCCCCGCCTTATGGAGCCGGTCTTGATCGACTCCGCCGGACAACCCCCCACTCTTGCCACCGCAGCAGCGACCTCTTCGGCGGAGATGGAGTCATCTAATTGAGAGACGCGCAACTCCGCGCATCTCTCAGGACGAAACACTCTAATTTCCTCCGCCGCGAGGATCTCCCTTAATTTGGCCGCCAGCAAGTCCGCCTTAGGCCGAACAATCTCGTCGGAGCCCTTCAGCTCTAACAAAATCCCCCCCGTTTTGGCTGGCCTGAAGACCAGCCCGTCTATACCCAGTTCGGCCAAGGAGATCTCCTCCTTGGCCTTGGTGATGACGCCCCTATACGTCATTCCCTGCTCCAAGGCATCCGGGAGCAGGGTTATAGCCACGGCCGCCGTCTGCACGGGACGGAGGTTTGGCTTGTTCGGCCGTCTTCTCATTTGCCCTTTCGCGGGCAGAGGCTGAGTCACTGCAGGAGGAGCCTGTGGTGCTGCACTCCTCTTTCCCCTTCTTACCACTGTGGCCCAGCCCGCGTCCATGGACGCGGGGGGCGGTGGCAGGGGTCTGGGCTGTGTGGGAGGCGGCACGACTGCCTTCGCCTTCTTTTTACCCCGTCCCTTCTTCGACGCTGGAGCGTCGGGTGGTCGCACTGCAGCTAGAGTGCTGCATGCTGGAGCCCGTGGGGTTGGTCCAGCGTCATTCCTCTTCGGCGGCTCTGAGGCCGGGCGGTTTTCTTCTCTGGCCGGTGGGGATGTACTGGCCGGGGGAAGCCGCTTCTCGAGTGCCTGGAATCGGGCATCGAGAAGGGCAATTAAGTCCCCTTCACCTCTGGCGATTGTAGTCTGTGGAGCCTGGGGGGCCTGTTCCACTGCGACTTGGAGCCGAGCGACCTCCACTCGGACCTCAGCCAGCTCCTTAGCCTGTCGCGCAACCTCTTCCCGGAGCCGCTGGTTCTCGGCTCGAACTTTCTTCACCTCGGCCTCGATGAGCCGAGTTTCAGTGTTGGTGCTCCGGGTGTAGAGCACCTCCGCCGCCCGCTCCCATTCCTGGGTGACCGTTTTGAGGGCCTTCACATAGGTCCCCTTTAAATTTCCGGAGGTTGCAACGACCCTCCGGACCATCTCTGCCGATCGGCCCATCACCTCCTTCAGCAGGAAGGAGGGTCTCATCTCCGGCTCCACGTCCGAGCCGGAGTCGTCGCACCTGAACAACTTCCCACCCCACATGCGGAGATGGAGGTCCTCCCGAGCGACTTCGCTCTCCATCTCCCGCGCCTTCTTGGCTTCGTCCTCCTTTCTTTGAAGGCCCATCAATTGCCGCATCTTCTCCTTGGCAGCCGCCGCACCGACATATTCCCCAGTTGTCGGTGGACGGCCGCGCCCCCTCTTGGCGATATTCCCCTTCCGGAGTGTGATGCCTCCCTCTTTCCCTTCTTGGTTGGGCCGTTTGCGCCCAGCCACCGATGTTCCCTCTCCTGCCGAAACCGACGTCAAACTCCCACTGCGGCTCCTGTCACTCACGCGCAATGAGCGCCGGGGTGATCGGGCCGCCTCTCTCTCTGCGACACTCAACTCGGATGCATCCGAAATGTTATCCGAATCGTCTTCGCTCTCCAAAACTATCTTCACTTGTGATTTTTTATTTTGAGATCCCATAATTAGTCCCACGAGTTGTACTGGTGGTATGCGGTCACCCCGTGCAGAGCCAGTTGCACGGGGAAGCCTATTACGCGCCCGGGGTCGGCCGGTGCCGGGCGGTGGGGTCGATCAGAGGAGCTTTATCCCAGCTCCTCACCATCCCTCCGAGGGAGAGATGGCCCCGACGTCTCGAGCCGCGCCCAACGTCGGGCTTAGGGGGTTTTTTATCGAGGTGTCCTTCCTCTTGGGCCGGCCAATTAAGGCAAGCCCCCTACCCCTCCCCTTTCCCCAGGCCTACCTGGGCTACAAAGGGGAGAAACAGGTTGGCCCGGTGTTGGTCCTAAGAAGGACCGCGTCTCCCCAGCCGCTTTGGCCGGTTCGACACACCGAACCCACCACCCTACGCCTCGCCATCCACTGCTATTCTCAAACCGAGAACGGCAGGGATGACGGTATTCCCCAGCCCCCCCATTCCCCACCCCCCCATTCCCCATTCCCCAACCCACCTACCCCAACCCCCCCAATGCGTTTGGTCCGCGGGAGCTACGCTCCGACCCCCGGCCGCCGTCCGCAGGGCATCCCTGTAAGCGGGAGTACCCTCCGGGCGGCGGCCGACGGCTTCCCCTATCCGCCACCGGGGGACGCGCCAGGTAGGGGTACACCTCCCCCCCTGGAAAACCTAACCTAACCTAACCTAACCTAACCTAACCTAACCCCCGCTTTTAAAAGCACCAATAAGGGAGCTACCCTGCTGCAACTTTGCATCAAGGAGCCTAAAATTTATCCCTAGCGATAGCCCAAAACTCGAGGGTCATCCATCGAGAACTTTATTTTTAATTAATTTTTCAAGTTTTTCGGACTTAGAGAATTTTCAATCTCAAATTTCGTCATCTAAAACACTGGGTTTCACCACCTAGGGTGGAACCCCATAAAATTCATATTTCCTGAGTTATTAGTTTTCCGATCTTGGTCTCTTCTTAGCTTTAATAGTGTTTGGTCTCACCCTTCTGGTGGTACCACCCCCATCCCTCCATCTTCAATAGTCTCGGAGATAGAATCTTCGAATTTCGAAAATTGCAAAATTTGTATGGGGAAAAAGTCGGACCTTACGTAGACTTTTTCCCCAAGTTAGCCACTATAGGAAATCAGTAATAAATTCATATCTCAGCCGTTTCTTGTCCGATTTTAATAATTTAGGTATCATTGTGTTTCTAATAATTCATCTCATCTTTCCTAGTACTTACTTTTTCATTTAACCCTTTTTCCGCCAGAGCGTTAACTTGTTGACGTTTTTGGACTTAGAAAAATTTCTCTTTTCGTTACTTAAGTTGTTAATTAGTCATTTCTCATTAGTTTTTAGTTTCAGGTGTTAACCCTTTGTCTGCCAATCTTTAGATTTTGATTGTTTTTGTTCGTTGTAGTAGTCTTATTGTCTTAGTAGTCTTCAATTCGTTCTCAAACTTAGTTTCAATAGTCAAACACCCGCCTGGCTTAGTCTTGGCGGGCCCCCATGGTTTCTGAAGAGTCCTGTTGCAAGCGAAAAACGAAAATTAACTTGCACCATGGCTTCGAAGAACCACATCAAATTGTATGTATCTCATACAGATATGTCAGACTTCGACTCCTACTATAAGATTAACAAGGAGATCTTACTCACCATTGGCGACGCCCTGAATGCAGGGAACTCACTCACGCGCGAAAATAAGGCAACCATCTTCAAGTGTGTAGATGAACTTAGGTATGGACTCGAATTTCTCTACGGCGAACTGAAAGACCAGTTTGTGGCAGAATCCAGGGAAAATTCCCTTCACACCAGCATGGTCCAAGTTCGTGACACCACTGAGGGTTTGAAGGAGGAGATCATCTCGGCAGTCAAGGCCGAGCTTAGTGTCTTCAGGCAGGAACTCTCATCTTCTCCTGCCCCCCTTTCAGCCCCGGTGGCGCCCCGTTCTTACGCATCCGCTCTTGCGAAATCTACTCCCGCCTCAAAGCCCGCTATCATCGTCCAAGCTGAGGACACCACCAAGAAGCCTCAGGAAGTTGTCTCCGAGTGGAAGAAAGTCATCTCGTTCCGACAGAAGAAATACGCACCCACCAAGATACAGCCTATCTCCAACGGCAAGATTCGTGTGGAGTTTGAGCACCCTACTCAATGCGAGGAGACAATCTCTCGAACCAAGGAAGTCCCCGGCTTTAATGCCGAGGAAGCTAAGCGGCGCCCACCTCTGCTCATCCTGAAGGGAGTCCCCAAGGAGGTCACTCGTGACGAATTGGTGGAAGTCCTTCAGTGCCAGAACGACATAGCAGATATCCGCTTATGCTTCCTTACGAGCAACCGCAGCGAACGTTTGTACAACGCTGTGTTGGAGGTCACCCCGGAAACGCGACGCAAAGCACTCCTGTTGGGAAAACTCAACGTCGACCACTCACGAGTTCATGTGGAAGACTTCCACAGGTTTGTGCAATGTTACCAGTGCCTCCAATACGGCCACACCAAGAATAAATGCACGAATGACGTGAAGCCGTGCTCCCATTGCGCCAGTGAAGGTCACCAATACACTGCGTGCCCCCATAAGTCTGCGCCTGAAAAGCGTAAGTGTTATAATTGCACTCGCTACAACCTCAAAACCGGGAGTCACGGTGACACTTGTCACAGTGCCACTAGTGCGAAACATTGTCCTCGGATCAAGGCAATGATGGTCCGAATTGGCGACCAAACGGACTATGGCGTGTAGCATCATTGACCACACACGCCTTCTGCGTCGAATATCCTTCCTTTCTTTCCCTTAATTTCCAGACTCTCCCCCACTATCTCCTGTAACTTCTACATCTTTCCCAATAATTTTCCTTTCCAAGTCTTTGTTTCTTCAACTTTGTTCCTTCCTTGAATTATCCCTTTGTCCTTTTCCCGTATCTAATAGCGGGAACTTATCCCTTTCCCATCTTTTCTCCCCACCCGTATACATTCGCGGGGTAGTTACCCAATTTCGAACAACAACTTATAGTTGTTAGAAAATCTTGATCCGTATAAACATAATTGAAAAACACCAAACTGGAAAAAAAAAAAAACCTAACCTAACCTAACCTAACCTAACCTAACCTAACCTAACCTAACCTAACCTAACCTTTTTTTTTTTTTTTTTTTTTTTTTTTTTTTTTTTTTTTTTTTTTTGTTAAGGGGGAGAGAATGCCTTTGCGCACCGTATCGCTGCCGTGGGGACGGCAGCGACGTGTGTGGGACTACCAACCCGCCCAGAAGGGGCGGGGACTACCCGAACTAAAAACTCCCCCCACCTTCTCATCGCCTATTGACGGCGCTGTGGGATACCGGGCGACCCATGACTACCACAGCGCCGTCGGCGGAATTGCTGCCCCTACGGGCGGCGTCGCCAAAAGGTCCCCCCGGATGGTTGGGGAGACTGGCGGGAACGGTCGAAGGTGATAGACCGCTCCCGCGCACCTGCGGGAGACCGTGCAAGGCCGGCCGGGGCGTCCCCACGCCCGCGACCGGCTGGTCCCCGCTAACAGCGCAAGGCGTCTAATCGGCGCCTCGCTCGATTTTCGGCTAACTAGCCACGCCAGTCACGTCCATCGACTCCGTGGACTCTTGCTGCGGCTTTGGGGCCGCGGTGGTTTGGTTATTTCGCCTGGGGGGTCTGCAATGAGCGCCCCCCACCCTGTGATCGGCTCTCTTACCAGCCGCGGCGCAGACTGCGCAATGCGGCATTTGATCACAGGAGCGGGCAAGATGGCCGGATTGGCCGCACCGGTAGCAGGTGGTGCTACGATCTTTCTCGGACCTGCACTGCATCCGGACGTGCCCCATCTCGAGGCATCGGAAGCAGTACAGGTCCCTGGACTCCAAGAGGGTCACCTGTGCTGATGACCAGCCGACGAGCAATTTGCGTCCATCCGTCAGTTTTCTGGCAACCGGTATTGGGCAGCGCACCCAGCACGAACCCAGACCTCGGCCAGCTCGGCGGATCTCACCGGTCTTTACCGCTTCCGCCGTGCACCCACAGGCTTTCGCAACAGCCTCTCTCACATCTGCCGCCGAAACAGAATCATCTAGCCGGGAGAGGCGCAATTCAGCGCTCCTCTCCGGCCGGGTGATTTGCACACCATCCGCATGGAAGACCTCCCGGAGCTTGTTTGCCAGGGAGTCCGCCTTAGCACGGTTGTCTTGCTCCGTGCCCTCCTGTATTTCAAAGATGACACCGCCAGTTATAGCTCTTCTTGTTTGCAGCCCCTCTATCTCCAGGGCCTCCAAGGAAACTTGGGATTTGGCCTTGGAGATTGTCGTCCCGTATGTTAGGCCCCGTTCGACGGCCTCGGGCAGCAGTGTCAGAACCACTGCCGCCGACTGAGTGGGGCGTAGGTTCGGCAATTTGGGCCGCCTCGGCTGCCTCTTAGGCAGGGATATCGTTTCTGCTGGAGCTGCTGGAACTACAGGGGCCGTAGGGTTTCTTCTCTTTGCCACCGTGGCCCATCCCGCATCCATGGACGCGGGAGGAGGTGGCAGGGGGCGGGGCTCCCTAGGAGTTTGCACCGCGGGTTTTCTGTTTCCCCTCTCTCTGCTCCTTTTCCCCTTAGGATGGGGGGCACTCCTGATGGGCGTTGGGACTGTGGGCCTGGGTATATTGCTCGCAGGCACCTGTGCCTTTTGCCCAGCATTCCTCTCCGTCGAGCCCTCCATTCGGACTGGTATTGTCGCTCTCTGTTCCATCACTGTCAGGAGCCGCTCCTCCATTTCACGGAACCTTGCCTCCATTCGGGCGGCCAGTTTCTCCTCGCAGGATTTGGGGGCCTGTCGCCTTTGCTCTTCCACGACTGCCTTGAGCTTCTCCATTTCTGTGCGCACTTCTTGGAGCTGCTGGGCCTGGCGCTCCGCTTCCTCCTTTCCCTCTTTTTTGAGGAGCCAGATCCTCTTTCGGAGTCTCCTATTCTCCGCCTCTTTTTCCCTGGCGTCTTTTTCGAGCCTCCTGTGTTCTTCCTCTGTGGACCGGAAATACAGTGCTTCGGCCGCACTCTCCATGTTGTTGGACGCCAAGATTAGGGCCGCTTGGTAGCGGTCCTTGAAAGGGTCCGGGTGGGATTCCACAACACACCTCACCAGCTCAACCGCCGCTACCGCCTGGTACAGGAGCGTGTACGAGGGCCTGTGCTCCAAGACCGCCAACTCCTCCTTCAGCTCGTAAGACGGGACGTTCATCACCCTCGCGACATCTTCCACTGCCCTATCCAGTTCGTCCATCGCATCCAGGACGGCAATCTCGCGTATCTCGCCGTCATCACATTCGATTAACCCCTTTCGTCTGTCCTCGAGGTCGGCTCTAGCTGCCTGTATACCGAAGTCCTTCTCCGCAGGAAGTTCGCTGCTTTTGCTTCTCTTCCCCTTTTCGTCGCAAGGGTTTCCCCCTTTCTGAAGTTCCGGGTTTGGCCGCTTCCGCCCGGGAGGGCCGTCAGCCTCATCATCAGGAGCGTACAAGCTGCTGCTCTGGATCTCCGAAACCTCCATGTCGGAACCACTGTCATCCGTGTCGATCAGTCTTACGAGGTTTTTCTCCTCGGCAGAATCGGTTGTCCTTTGGCTTGCTTTGGTCGTCGTTAAGGGGCCCGAAGGTCCCATGGCTCGGGTTGCCCCCCCCAGAATACGGTGGGGCTTGGACGTCTTCCCTGATGGGGAGACGCCGAGGGATTCTCCTCCAGCGGAGCTGGAGGTACCCTCCTGGGGTAATGTATTTTTGTTCCTCGAGGCCATTTTCATCGTTTGCTCGTTTACGGGCGAGCTCCCCCCCCCAATTTACGCCTCGCCCTCCACTGCGCTTCTCAAAACCGAGAAGCGCAGCAGAAGACGGTATTCCCCACCCCCCCATTCCCCATCCCCAACCCGCCTACCCCACCCCCCCAGTGTGTTTGGTCCGCGGGAGCTAATCTCCGACCGCCGACCGCCGTCCGCAGGGCATCCCTGTAAGCGGGAGTACCCTCCAGGCGGCAGCCGACGGCTTCCCCTATCCGCCACCGGGGGACGCGCCAGGTAGGGGTATCACCTCCCCCCCTGGAACCTAACCTAACCTTTTTTTTTTTTTTTTTTTTTTTTTGTTTCCCAGGGGAAATGCCCACGCACCGTCACTCTCTGCCACGGGGAGACAGAGAGTGGTGTGTCGGACTCGAACCGACTAAAACCCCTGGGGTGGTCCTTCTCTGCGCATTAAAGGGGGGGGCCGGGATGCGCGATAACGATTCTACACAGTCCCCCCCTAGGCGCATTGCCGCGTAATCGCAGCACAACTCGATGCGGCTGTTGCCGCACCACGGGGCGTGCCGGACCACCCGACACGCCCCGTTCCTCGTTGGACGCCAGAGTTCCCCGTTCTGGCGCCACGGGATATCAGGCTATCTAGCCTGTCCGCTCGTGTCCATGTTCTCTACGTCCTTTGGGACGGAGGGAGCGGACTCTTGCTGCGGCTTTGGGGCCGCTGCGACTTCTTTTCTGCTCTTGGGTCTGGGGGGTCTGCAATGACGTCCTCCCACCCTATGGTCGGCCCTCCTGCCTGCCGCTGCGCAAATTGCGCAATGCGGCTGCTGCTCGCACGAGCGTGCAAGATGGCCGATTTCGCCACACCTATAACAGGTGGCGCTGCGGTCCGACTCGGACCTGCACTGCATCCGGACATGCCCCTTCTCGAGGCATCGGAAGCAGTACAGGTCCCTACTTTCCAAAAGCGTCACCAGAGCTGAGGACCAGCCGATCAGCAATTTGCGGCCGTCCGTCAGCTTTTCAGCCACCGATATTGGGCAGCGTACCCAGCACGAGCCGAGACCCCGGCCAGTTCGGCGGATCTCACCGGTCTTCACCGTTTCCGCCGAACATCCACAGGCTTTCGCCACAGCCTCTCTTATGTCTCCCACAGAGACGGAATCGTCCAGCCGGGAGAGGCGCAATTCCGCGCTCCTCTCCGGCCGGGTGACTTGTACCCCGTCCGCCCTGAGGACTTCCCTGAGCTTATTGGCTAGGGAGTCCGCCTTAGCACGGCTATCCTGCTCTGTGTCACCCTGGATCTCCAGGATGACACCGCCTGTAATGGCTCTTCTTATACGTGGCCCCTCTATCTTCAAGGCCTCCAAGGAAACTTGGGACTTGGCCTTCGAGATTATCGTCCCATATGTGAGGCCCCGATCCACGGCCTCGGGCAGCAGTGTCAGGACCACTGCCGCCGTCTGTGTAGGGCGCAGACTCGGTACCTTGGGCCGCCTCGGCTGCCTTTTTGGCAGGCATTCAGTTTCTGCTGGGGCTGCTGGGGCCGTTGGATTTCTCCTCTTTACCACTGTTGCCCACCCCGCGTCCATGGAGGCGGGGGGAGGTGGCAAGGGGCGGGACTCCATAGAAATTTGCGCCGCGGGTATTCTATTTCCCCTCTCCCTGTTCTTCTTCCCTTTTGGACGGGGATTATTTGGGGTAGGAGCTGGGGCTGTAGACCCACGTGTAGCAGTACCACTACTACTCGTGGGTACTTGTGACTTTTCCCCAGCATTCTCCTCCATCAGGCCTTCCACTCTGTCTGGCAGTGACGCTCTCTGTCCCAGCACATTCAGGAACCGTTCCTCCATTTCGCGGAGTCTTGCCTCCATTCGGGCAACCAGCTTCTCCTCACAAAGTTCAGGAGCCTGCCGCCTTTGCTCCTCCACGACTGCCTTGAGCTTCTCCACTTCCGTGCGCATCTCCTGAAGCTGTTGGGCCTGACGCTCCGCTTCTATTTTCTTCTCCTTTTTGAGGAGCCTGATTTCTTTTCGGAGTCTCCTGTTCTCCGCCTCCTTATTCCAGGAATCCCTCTCCAGATTCCTATGTTCCTGCCCTGTGGCCCGGAAGTATAATGCTTCGGCCGCAGACTCCATATGCTTGGCCGCCATCGTTAGGGCCGTTTGGTAGCTGCCCTTGAACCTCCCCATGAATTCGGCCACAACCCTCACCAGCTCGACCGATGCGGCGGCCTGGTAGAGGAGTGTGTATGATGGCCTTTCCTCCAATATCTCCGGCTCCTCCTGCGTCAACTCAAAGATCGGGGCATCCTGCTCAATCATGTGCGTGACATCCTCCACCGCCCCCTCCAATTCCTGTATCGCGTTCAAGATAGCAGCCTCGCGCTTCTCGAAGAGCTCGCCTTCCTTAAACTCCTTCCGTCTCTCCTCGAGTTCGGTCTTAGCCCTCCCCATTGCAGTTTCCCTCTTCGGAGGTGGTTCGCAGCTTCTACTTCTCTTCCCCTTTTCGGAGCAGAGGCCTCCTTTTTTCTGATGCTCCGGGTTAGGCCGCTTCCGCCCCGAAGGGCCGCCAGCCTCTTCACCGGGAGCGTCAGAGCTGCTGCTGCTCTTGCTCTCCGACACCTCCATGTCAGAATCACTACCGTCCGTGTCCAATATTACGAGGTCTTTCTCCTCGGCAGTATCGGTTGTCCGTTTTCTCGCTTTGGTCGTCGTTGATACGGGATCAGAAGATCCCGAGGCCTGAGGTGCCCCCCCCAGAGTACGTTGGGGCTTGGACGCCGCCCCCGAAGGAGCGGCGCCGAGGGATTCTCCTCTGGCGGAGCCAGAGGTACCCTCCTGGGGTAATGCAATCTTTTTTCTCGAGGCCATTACATCTTTGTGCTCGTTTACGGGCGAGCTCCCCCCTCCAACATACGCCTCGCCCTCTGCTGCTCTTCTCAAAAACCGAGAAGAGCAGCACAGGACGGTATTCCCCACCCCCCCATTCCCCATTCCCCAACCCACCTACCCCAACCCCCCCAATGCGTTTGGTCCGCGGGAGCTACGCTCCGACCCCCGGCCGCCGTCCGCAGGGCATCCCTGTAAGCGGGAGTACCCTCCGGGCGGCGGCCGACGGCTTCCCCTATCCGCCACCGGGGGACGCGCCAGGTAGGGGTACACCTCCCCCCCTGGAACCTAACCTAACCTTTTTTTTTTTTTTTTTTTTTTTTACGGGGGGAAATGCTTGATGCACCGTACCGCCACCCTGAGGGAGGGTGGCGGCGTGTGTGGGACTCCCTTCCTACCAACCAACCCGGTGTACCCACTAAAACCCCCCGGTTGGACCCTCATCGCCTAAATGGCGGCGCTGTGGGAAATCGGCTCAGCCTTTACTTCCACAGCGCCGCCGGCGGAAAAGCCGCTTACGCGGCTCCGTCTGCTCCCCCCACGGTGTTCGGGGGGAGACTGGGGATGGCCGGTCCAACGGGACCATCCCCACCTCGCAGTGGAGACCGGTGCAATGCCAGCTGAGGTGCCCTCACACCATCAGCCGGCCGGTCCCCACTCGGTAGCTGGGCGCGGTCATATTGGCGCCGCGCCCTCAGCCGCCTTCTTCGGCGGCAGGCGGGAGCGGATGGGTCGTCCTCCCGCTCCCGCTCTGCGGCCTCCTTCTGTGACATAACATCTTCGCAGAAGGAGGCCATCCCATCCCATGCCGTCTCACTCCCGAGCATAGCCTCGACTATGCTGGAGAGTGAGAGATCCGGCCCCACCAACGCGCGCAGAGTTGCGCGCTGCGCATCAAATGTGGGGCACACCTGCAGCGTGTGCCCTGCCGTGTCCTCCGCCGCGCCACAACTCAGGCACGACGGAGACAGTTCCCTGCCGATGCGGTGCAGGTACTGCCCAAAACAGCCGTGGCCGGACAGCACCTGCACCAGCCGGAACGAAAGGTATCCCGACTTGCGCTCGAGCCAGCGAATTATTGCTGGCCCGAGCGCATCAAGAGTCCAGCGACTGGCTGGACATTCCCGCAGGCTTTGGGACCACTCTTCAAACATGCGGTCTCGGGCCTCCCTCCGGACGCGCGTCAGGTCCTCCGGGTAGAAGCGCTCCCCGGAGGCCTTCTTAGCGGCCTGCCATTTGTGGGCCGCTGCCAGCACCTGGGCTTCCATCTCCCAGGGTGGCGTACTGGCCATCGCACACGCCGCCGCAAAGCCGACGGTGCGATAGGCCCGGGCGACCCTTTGTGCGATTGCCCTTTGGGGGCGACGCAGGCATCTTGCGTTTTCCCCCCTGCGCAGTGCATCAGCCCATATGGGGGAGCCATACAGGGCCATACTTCGTAGAATGCCGGCATATAGTCGCCGGCATTTGGCCCTAGGCCCCCCAAGATTTGGCATGAGCCACGAGAGGGCGTCGGCTGCTCTAAGGAGGCGAAGTGACAGGGCCCGAAAATGTGGGCCAAACTGCCACTTCGCGTCCAGGACGAGGCCTAGATACTTCATCTGGGCCCCAACCAACACTCGGACGCCCCCAACAAGAATGTGGGCGTCAGGAGGGCGGCGCTGCCGAGGCCTCGGAAAAAAGATGGCTTCGGTCTTCTGCAGCGCCACCCGCAGTCCCAGGCGCTCGATCCGCTGGACCATCAACGTGCCCCCAACAGCCGCAAGACGGGCCGCAGCCCCGAAGTCCTTCCCCCGGGCAGTCAGCAGGGTGTCGTCGGCATAACAAATGACACCCGTGCCCGGGAGAAGGGCGCCCCGAAGCACCCAATCAAATCCAATGTTCCACAGGAGTGGACCCAACACCGACCCCTGTGGAACACCAGCCTGGACGCTGTGACAACGCAGGTTGCCCTCCCTATCAACGCAGGCCACCGATCTGCCGGCGAGATAGTCCCCTATCAAACTGACAAGATAGGGGGGAATACGGTGGTGGCGAAGCGCCTCCATGATGGTCGAGTGGGGGATGGTGTTAAACGCGTTTGCGATGTCGAAAGACACCGCAAGAACACCCATCCCCCGATCCCATGACTCGGCGACACTGGACTTCAGTCTGGACAGGGCGTCGACTGTTGACCGCCCTGCCCGAAAACCAAACTGAACGTCCGAGAGGTCTGGGCCGACCTCTCGGAGATGTTCATTCACCCTTGAGGCGATGACCTTCTCGAACAGCTTACCGGCCTCATCAAGTAGCACGATGGGCCGGTAAGCCGACGGGGAGTCCTGGGGACGCCCTTCCTTACGGAGGAGGCAAAGTTGCCCCCTTTTCCAAATTTCTGGGAACTTCCCGACTCGAAAACAAGAGTCGAGAAGTTCCCTCATTTTCGCCTCCATGCCCACGGCGGCCAAGGCCACAATTTTGGCCGGGACCCCATCTGGGCCCGGCGCGGTCTTCTTGGCACGGAGGCAGAGAGCTACCGTGCCAAACTCCTCTTCTGTGACCGGGGGGCAGACGTCCATGACAGGACCGAAGTTTCTATTATGGCCCATGGCCGGCGGGACAAAACCGGGGTCACTGTCCGGGAACAGAGCCCGGACGATATTGTTAAGTAACCCCGGCTCGAGGGTCTCGGTCAGTGGGGGACCTATTGGGCGCAACTGGTTTCGTGCAGCCCGGTACGGTCTCCCCCACGGATCTCGATCGAGACCCTCTAACATTTCGGCCCGAGCTCGATCCTTGGCCGCTCCTATCTCGGCCTTGAATAACCTTTTGGCCTCAAGATAGGACTCGTAGAGTCGTGCCTCATTCTCGAGGTCACGACGGGCTCGACGGCGACAGCGAGTATAAGCTCTTCGGGCCGCGATGGTGTTGGCCCGAAGATTGGCAAGCTCCCCCGACCACCAGAAACAAGCGCGACGGGGGGGCGGACGACGGGACCGAGGCATGCACGAATTGCACACCTCGGTCAGGGAGTCGCGGAGGAATTCCGCCGACTCGTCGATGTTGGGACCAGCCAAGGGAGGCGAGAACCAGTCCTGAAGTAGGACTGCCTCCCTGGCTACCGCCTTGTCCAGGCGGGAGAGAGCCCACCTGGGAAAGTGGGGCAAAGACGACGGGCGACTGGAACACCCCGAAGAGACGGCCGAGACCTCGAACCGAATGTAAACATGATCGGAAAGAGTCTCGGCCGGATCGACCCGCCAATTACAGACACGTGCGGCGAGAGCAGGGGTGGCGAACGAAATGTCCACCACGGACCCCCCCTGCTGCCGCACGCACGTGTGTGAAGAGCCCCGATTTAATAGGGACAGCCCCAACGATGCCGCCCATAACTCGACCAGCTGCCCCCGTCTATTGCAGGAGGCAGCTGGGTTCCCCCATGTCATGGCCTTGGCATTAAAATCGCCAAGGACCACGACCTGACGACCCGATGCGACGCGGCGGGCGACGGCCTCTTGCAGGGCCCCAAGGGAGACCTCAAATTCCTGGAGTGTACGACTTGGAGAGAAGTACACTCCAAAAACAACAATATTCCCCCAAAGAACCCCGACAAATCCCGCACCCCTCTCAAGAAGGGAGAGAGGGGGAGAAGTGGACGACGAACGTCTGAAGACGGCGACTGTTCCCCCTCGATCCCCAAACCAAATACTGGGGACCGAGTACGGCTCGGCCACCACAACGACATCAACCAACCACTCCGCTGCAGCCTGGGACAGCAGATCCTGCGCTGAGCGGCAGTGGTTGGCGTTCGTCTGGAGGAAGTTCAGTTGGGCCATTATTCGGACATCTGAACTTCCTCCACAACATTACTTGCTGGGGCGACTGGCTGGGTCCGCGCCATCACCCTTCCTTTTTTGGGGGGAGGTCTGCAACTCCTTCCCCCCATGACATGTCCCGCCGGTCGTCCACTCTCAGCGCACACCCTGCAGTGCACTTTCTTTTCCCCGCATGCAGGGGACTTGTGGCCGGCCTGCCCGCAGCGGAAACACAAATCGCTCCGTATTACCGTGGAGGGGCACATGGGGCGGGTATGCCCCGTGCCCAGGCACTTAAAGCACCGGAGGGGCTGTTCCTCCAGTGCACGGACGGAGGCCGAGCTGAAGCCAATTAGGAAACGGCCCCCGTCCAAAACCGCCTTGGCTGCAGCTATTGGGCACTGCAGGCGTATGGCACCCATTCCCATACGACCGGGACGTATTTCCCCGGCCTTTATTTGGTCAGCCGGGCACTTCCCGATCCCGGCGACCTTTTCAATTATTTCGGACTTGGAGACCGAGTCGTCCAAGTCTGATATTGCCAGCCCGACGTACTTAATTGGCCTCACTATCTTAGCGAGGCCGTCGTCTACCACCTCCCGCATCTTCTCAGCAAACACATCCGCCTTCTTTGCTGAGTCTGTACCGGGAAATTCGAACAGACGCGCCCCTGTTTGGGTGGGGCGCATGCGGATGGAAGACGCGGAGGTGATGCCCATTCCATTGAGGTCCATACCCCCCCGGGCCTTGGTCAGGACTGACTCATAAGTCTCCCCCTTTTCCGCAGCCTCCGCGGTGAGGGTGACGACCACCGCGGCGGTTTTCGGGGGAGACAATTTGGGCTGTTTTGGTCCCAAAGCCTTCTTTGCTGCTGCTGCTGATGAAGAGGCGGCGGCGGCAGGTCTTGTCGAACCCTTTGCAGGGTTGACCGCCTTCTTCCCAGACGGCGGTGACTTTTGTGGTGGGAGGGGGGCAGCAGATTTCTTCCCCTTCCCCTTCCTGACGACTTCCACCCAGCTATTACTGGGTGTCGTCGATGGCAGTAGAACATCCTCAGCTGGGGCCTCAACTGGGGCCTCGGCAACCTGAGTGACCACGACAGAAGATTTTGCCGGCTCCTTTGAAGTGCTGGCCTGAGACTTCTTGGCCCTTTGGGGCTTTGGGGGCTCCGGGACTTTGAATTCCCCCTGGAGGCGATCCAGGGCCACAATAGGTTCCCGCTTCCTGTCTGTTGCCAGTGACGGACGCAGTTTTGGGGCGGGGAGAAGCCGGTCTTGGATGCCCTCGAAACGGGCATCCATGCGAGCGCAAAAGATTGCTCGCTCTTCCTGCAGGAGCTTCCTGAACAGCTCCTCCATTTTACCGTCTGGTTTTTCCAGTTCCAGCCTAGAGACCGGAGCCGACTTCTTCTTCATGCCGACATCTTGCAAGGCCGAGGCGCAAATCGCAGCTGGAGACTTACGGCCAGATGTTGGCTTTGACAATTCGGCCACAGCAGCTTCCAGCTCAGCCACCCTCTTCCTCTGGCCCTCCAGCTCCGTTAACAGGCGGTCTACGGTTGCCTGTAACCTGATAGTCTCTTCCGAGCACGTCCTTTTAAGAGACTCCTCACAAATGGCCTTCATTGTGATGACGCTTTCCTTAAGGGCCTTTTGGAAGGTTCCCTTGAGGTTTGAAGACTTCGCTATCATCGAAGAGGACCCACTTGCCTCTTCTTCCAACAAACGCTGCAGCTCCGCTGCCGACTTCCCCTCCAAGGTAGTGGTGAGGGGAACTCCATACCCAGCAGCATTCCTGGCCTTGCGGAGCTGCTTTTCTTTGGCCATCATCTGAGCCTCAACTTCCAGCTCGATGGCCGCCTTCTTTTCCGCATTTAGCTGGCGCTGCGCTTCAGCCATTCCAACATAATCGCCCGTGGTGGCAGGGCGACCTCGTCCTTTCTTGCCTTTCAATTTGGGCTTCGACTTAGAGCCCTTGCCCTCGGGGGCCTCCGAGGAGGACCCTTTCTCGACCTCATCGATATGGCGTTTGCGTCCTTTTAGGAATTTGGACCGCCCAGAAGTGATCGAAGAGTCAGACATGTTAGTCAATGTGTCCGACTCAGACTCGTCCCCGGACATTTGACTTGGTCTGTAAAATCGGCCACGACCACTACTGGCGACCGAAGTCACCGACGACGACCGACTAAGTCGGCCAGTGTTCCCAACCAGCGATGCGGATGCACAAACGGCATCGCTCTTTTCAGCGTCAAAAGACGCTCCGATAGACTCCGACGCAGAAGCATAGACAGCGTCCCTCGCATCCGAAGATGCCTCAGCAAACTCCACACACTCATCAATTTTGTTTTGGTTTTTGTTTTGTAAAGAATCCATATTTGTTCCCACGATACCAACGGTAAGACGGACCGCCGGGGGCAGAGCCGAGTACCCCCAGCTACCCTCATACTGCACGGGGGCGGGCGGTCCCGTGCAGGGAGGCCGATGCCACCAACCACGACCGAGTTTAACCCACCCGGTCACCATCCCTCCGAAGAGAGATGGCCCCGACGCCTCGAGCACTCACAGCGTCGGGATTAGGGGTTTTTTATTGAGGTTTCCTCCTCTTGGGCCAGCCAATTAAGGCAAGCCCCCTGGTCTGGTCGAGCCGATAGACATGATCACCAGACACTCGACCAGGAAACAGGTTGCCCGACGGTGGCCGAAGCCTGCTGCGACCGACTGCTATTACGCAGCCGGCCGAGCCCGCCGCGCCGCGGGGATGCCCCGCCATACGCCGCTCCGAAGAGCCCGGACGTCAAAAGGCCAATATGGCCTGGCCATAAACAAGGCCCCGACATGGGCGAAGAAGACGACGATGTTATAAGGACCGCCGAAAACTTCGCACAACAAAATCCCCCCCTCCCCAAATTCCCCACCCCCCAATTCCCCATCCCCCCCTCCTACCCCAACCCCCCCAGTGTGTTTGGTCCGCGGGAGCTACGCTCCGACCCCCGACTGCCGCCCGCAAGGCATCCCTGTAAGCGGGAGTACCCTCCGGACGGCAGCCGACGGCTTCCCCTATCCGCCACCGGGGGACGCGCCAGGTAGGGGTGTCACCTCCCCCCCTGGAACCTAACCTAACCTAACCTAACCTAACCTAACCTAACCAACCGACTTTCGGGTCCAACGGGGAAGACCTCTGTGGCTCCCGTTGTGATCCGAAGTTCCCTCCTAATTACCCCCACGGTTCCCAATTGTCCCGACGCTCATAAGTCGCATTTTTGAATTTCTACGAATTTTCTAAGTTTTGAGAATATAAGTCTCAAAATCGTCATCAGGATAAATAAATTTCCTTACCTCTTATAAAATTAATATCTTTTTAGTTTCTGTTTACATATTAATACTTCCTTCTTAGCTTCAATAGTGTTTGGGTTCACCCTTCTGGTGGTACCACCCCCATCTCTCTACCCCTCATACTTTGGAAAATAATTTTGCCACTTTCACATTTTGTATGGGGAAAAAGTCGCACCTTAGGTGGACTTTTTCTCTGAGTTAGCCAGTAGTTCAGTATTAGTTTTTAATTAATATCTTCGCCATTTCTTATCCGATTAGCTTCATTCTTTCAGCATAAGTTGTGTATTCATTAGTTTTATCTTCTAAAAATTTTGCACCCCCCCCCACCCCCCCTTTCACTTGCTATTCTTCGTTTTGTTGTAATTTCGTCATCTTTTGCTTGAATTAAATTTGGTTTTCGATTAGTTTCTGTTATTAATTAATATTTTGTGTAGATTCAGGTCTTTTAACCCTTCGTACGCCAGTACGTAGGGTATTTAACACCTTGTTTGCCATTTTCTGGGGAAAAACGCAAATTACCCAGCAAAATGGCAGATAAGACTCCAGCCATTCAATTTGACCTCAAATTATCTGACATCAAGTCATACGATGATTACTATAAGATGTCTAAAGACACTTTGTGGACCATAGGAGAGTGCCTGTCAGCAGGAAAGAGCCTCACTAAAGACAACAAACAGTGTATCTACAGATGTACGGAGTTTTTATCGTATGCCTTGGAGTATTTAGTCGGCGAACTGAAGGATCAGTTTGTCAATGAGAGTCGAGAGAACATTCTGCAGCAGTCCATCATGGAGACTCAGAGCGCAACCCATGAACTCAAGGACGAGGTCCGAGAGATTGTGAGGAGCGAGATTGCGACACTTAGGGAAGAACTTAAGAACTCACTTCCCGCCACTTCGCCCCCGTCAGCGCCTGCGGTTTCCTATGCCACCATGGCGGCTAAGTCCGCCCCCTCGCCGGTAACTAAGCCGGCTATTGTTGTCACTGCCGATGATGTATCCAAGAAGCCCACCGAGATTGTGTCCGAATGGAAGAAGGTTGTTTCCTTTAGGAAACAAAAATACGCGCCAGTAAAAATACAACCGATCTCTAATGGGAAACTGAGGATTGAGTTTGAGCGTCCGGAACAGTGCAGCGAAACCATCGAGCGTACCAAGGCAGCCCCTGGGTTCTCAGCGGAGCCTGCCAAACGTCGTCCCCCCCTTCTTATCGTGAAGGGAATTCCGAAAGAAGTCTGTAAAGAAGAGCTTCTTGAAGTGCTCCAATACCAGAACACTGTTGAAATTAGTAGACTCTGTTTCTTGACGTCCAATAAAAACGCGAGCCTCTACAACGCGGTGATTGAAGTGACTCCCGAGACGCGAAAGTCCATCCTCGCGCTCGGGCGTCTGAACGTAGACCACAGTCGTGTGCACGTCGAAGACTTCAGTCGCTTCGTACAGTGCTTCCTCTGCCTTCAGTACGGTCATACGAAGGCAAGGTGCACTGCTGACAAGAAGCCCTGCGCCCATTGTGCTAGCGAGGGACACCAACTCGCAGAGTGCCCACACAAAGACGATGCTGACAAAAAGAAATGCTACAACTGTAGCAAGTTCCTCACAAAGACAGGTACCAAGGGCGATGTCAGCCACAATGCCACCAACGCCAGGCAGTGTCCCAGGATCAAGGCAATGATGGCCCGCATCCAGGACCAAACGGATTACGGGACTTGATCTCACAGAATCAAGTCTCTTGTGTCTTAAAATTAAAAATTTGTGTCATATAATAATTCCTTGATTACTTTTTGTAACTTCTACATAATTCATCAATTATCTCTCTTGTCGTTTCTCAAATTTTATTGTTTCCAAACTCCGTATCCTATAGCGGAGAAAAATAACTTAGTGCTTTCAAGCAACAAATTTTGTGTAGTATATGTCTTCAAAATCAGGAGAGAGTTTCGTCTTCTACGAACTCTTCTTTCTGTGACTCTGTGTTTTGTCGTAAATATTTCGTTATAGCTCTGACCATTTCAGAGAAGTTACCCACAGCACAGTCCAGTATCCATTCGCAGGACTTTACCAAAAATTTGAAACTTAGAATAATAATTATAGTTACAGAAAATTGAAAAGTTATAAACAACATTGTGAACAACCAAACTGAAAAAAAAAAAAAAAAAAAACAAAACCTAACCTAACCTAACCTAACCTAACCTAACCTAACCTAACCTAACCTAACCTAACCTAACCTAACCTAACCTAACCTAACCTAACCTAACCTAACCTAACCTAACCTAACCTAACCTAACCTAACCTAACCTAACCTAACCTAACCTAACCTAACCTAACCTAACCTAACCTAACCTAACCTAACCTAACCTAACCTAACCTAACCTAACCTAACCTAACCTAACCTAACCTAACCTAACCTAACCTAACCTAACCTAACCTAACCTAACCTAACCTAACCTAACCTAACCTAACCTAACCTAACCTAACCTAACCTAACCTAACCTAACCTAACCTAACCTAACCTAACCTAACCTAACCTAACCTAACCTAACCTAACCTAACCTAACCTAACCTAACCTAACCTAACCTAACCTAACCTAACCTAACCTAACCTAACCTAACCTAACCTAACCTAACCTAACCTAACCTAACCTAACCTAACCTAACCTAACCTAACCTAACCTAACCTAACCTAACCTAACCTAACCTAACCTAACCTAACCTAACCTAACCTAACCTAACCTAACCTAACCTAACCTAACCTAACCTAACCTAACCTAACCTAACCTAACCTAACCTAACCTAACCTAACCTAACCTAACCTAACCTAACCTAACCTAACCTAACCTAACCTAACCTAACCTAACCTAACCTAACCTAACCTAACCTAACCTAACCTAACCTAACCTAACCTAACCTAACCTAACCTAACCTAACCTAACCTAACCTAACCTAACCTAACCTAACCTAACCTAACCTAACCTAACCTAACCTAACCTAACCTAACCTAACCTAACCTAACCTAACCTAACCTAACCTAACCTAACCTAACCTAACCTAACCTAACCTAACCTAACCTAACCTAACCTAACCTAACCTAACCTAACCTAACCTAACCTAACCTAACCTAACCTAACCTAACCTAACCTAACCTAACCTAACCTAACCTAACCTAACCTAACCTAACCTAACCTAACCTAACCTAACCTAACCTAACCTAACCTAACCTAACCTAACCTAACCTAACCTAACCTAACCTAACCTAACCTAACCTAACCTAACCTAACCTAACCTAACCTAACCTAACCTAACCTAACCTAACCTAACCTAACCTAACCTAACCTAACCTAACCTAACCACCGCTTTTAAAAGCACCAATAAGGGAGCTACCCTGCTGCAACTTTGCATCAAGGAGCCTAAAATTTATCCCTATCGATAGCCCAAAACTCGAGGGTCATCCATCGAGAACTTTATTTTTAATTAATTTTTCAAGTTTTTCGGACTTAGAGAATTTTCAATCGCAAATTTCGTCGTCTAAAACACTGGGTTTCACCGCCTAGGGTGGAACCCCATAAAATTCATAGTTCTTCAGTTATTAGTTTCTTCATCTTAGTGTCTTCTTAGGTTTAATAGTATTTGGTCTTACCTATCTGGTGGTACCACCCCCATCCCTCCATCATCAATAGTCTCGGAGATAGAATCTTCGAATTTCGAAAATTGCAAAATTTGTATGGGGAAAAAGTCGGACCTTACGTAGACTTTTTCCCCGAGTTAGCCACTTTAGAAAATCACTAAATAATTCATATCTCCGTTGTTTTCCATCCGATTTAGTTCATTCAAGTACCATTGTTCATTAAATAATTCACCCCGTCTTAGCACATATATCATTTGTCTATTAACCCATTTTCTGCCAAAACGAAAATCACTTTGATTTTACGTAAATAATTAAATTCAAATCATTGGTATTTCTGTTTAGTCTTTAGTTAGTAGCTTCAATAGTAGTTGTCAGTTAACCCTTTGACTGCCACAAATTATAATTTTGTCTCCTTTGTGTTCGTTTTAGTTTTTTAATTGCTTTGTAGTCTTCATTTGTGTTTTAATTCGTGTTCCTTTATTTTCTCTCGTCTCTCAGAGTTTATCTTTGAGGGATGTTCAAAGCTGTTTGACGTCCTAGTGCTTGCGAAAAACGACAAGTAACTTGCAGTATGGCGTCGAAGGGCAATGTCATTAAATTGTACGTCTCACACACCGACATGACGGATTTCGATTCGTTCTATAAGTTAAACAAGGAAATCCTGTTGACTATAGGCGACGCACTCAATGCGGGAAATTCACTCACGCGCGAAAACAAGCAGACGATCTTCCGCTGTGTGGAAGAGCTCCGATACGGTCTTGAGTACCTGTATGGCGAACTCAAGGATAAGTTTGTTGCCGAATCACGCGAAAACTCCCTTCATACCAGCATGGTACAAGTCAAGGACACCACTGAGAGTCTCAAGGACGACATAATCGAGGCTGTCAAAGCCGAACTCGCCTCGTTCAAGGAGGAAATGAGATCCTCTCCTCCTGTCTCCGAAGCTCCGGTGGGGCCCGCGACTTATGCTACAATCGCCTCAAAATCCGCGCGTTCTGCCGCGCCTGTCTCCAAACCGGCCATCATCGTACAAGCCGAAGATACGTCCAAGAAGCCTCAAGAGGTGGTTTCTGAGTGGAAAAAGGTAGTCTCGTTTCGCTCTAAGAAATACGCGCCCACTAAGATCCAGCCTATTTCCAATGGAAAGATAAGAATCGAATTCGAGAAACCCGAGCAATGCACAGAAACCATCTCTCGCACTAAAGAGGCACCGGGATTCAACGCCGAGGAGGCGAAGCGTCGACCACCGCTCATCATCCTGAAGGGCATCTCCAAGGAAGTCACTCGCGACGAACTGGTTGATGTCCTGCAGAGTCAGAATGACTTAGATAGTGTCCGCCTCTGCTTTCTCACCAACAACCGCAGCGAGCGTCTCTACAATGCGGTACTGGAAGTCACTCCCGAAACGCGCCGCAAAGTCTTACAACTCGGCAAACTCAACGTCGACTACAGTCGTGTCCACGTCGAAGATTTTCATAGATTCGTGCAGTGCTTCCAGTGCCTGCAGTACGGCCACACCAAGGTCAAATGCACCAATGACATCAAACCGTGCTCCCATTGCGCTAGTGAGGGTCACCAGTTCTCTGCGTGCCCACACAAAGCCCTCCCCGAAAAGCGCAAGTGCTACAATTGTAGCAAGTTCAACACCAAGACTGGGAGTCATGGTGACGAGACTCATAGCGCCACTAGTGCTAAACACTGTCCCCGGATTAAGGCCATGATGGTCCGCATCGGTGACCAAACCGATTACGGCGTGTGAGTAAATTACCCACACACGTCTTGTGCCTTCAAAATTCTTCTTTCTTCGTCTTAATTCCTTTCAGAACTCCTCTCCCATTTTCCTGTAACACATCTTCTTTCCCTTAATTTGACTTCCACATCTCCTTTTCTCCAACTTTGTCCCTTCAATGAATAACCCTTCTATTTCCTATCTCCCGTATCTCATAGCGGGAATCCTACACTCCCTCAACTCTCTTTTTCCCGTATCCTTTCGCGGGATTGTTACTCTTTTCGGTCGAAATAGTCCATAGTTGATAGAAAATTTTTGATATAAATTCCATAAAATGTTAAACATATTCTGAAAAAAAAAAAAAAAAAAAAAAAACCTAACCTAACCTAACCTAACCTAACCTAACCTAACCTAACCTAACCTAACCTAACCTAACCTAACCTAACCTAACCTAACCTAACCTAACCTAACCTAACCTAACCTAACCTAACCTAACCTAACCTAACCAACCGGACTTTCGGGTCCAATGGGGAAGACCTCTGTGGCTCCCATTGTGATCCGAAGTTCCTCCTAATTTGCCCCTACGCCCTCCCGAAGACCCGACTTTCATAAGCCGCGTTTTCTAATTTTTACGAATTTTTTAAGTTTTTGGACTTAGCCGAAAACACAACTCCGAATTTTGTCGTCCAGATAAATAAATTTCCTGGACACTTCAAAAATTTCTAGTTTCTTAGTCTCAAGTCATATAGTAGTTCTGTCTTTTTAGGTTCAATAGCGTTTGGGTCCACCCTTCTGGTGGTACCACTCCCATCCCCCCATCACTTATAGCCCCGGAGTTAGAAACTCTGGGTTTTGAATTTTGCAAAATTTGTATGGGGAAAAAGTCGGACCTTAGGTGGACTTTTTCCCAAAGTTAGTCGAATTAAATTTTCAGTTAATAATTAATATCTCCGTTGTTTCTTAACCGATTTTCAAGATTCTTTCACTAGTGTACTTTAAATAATTTACCCCTTCCTTTGTCTTACCCAATATAGTCGTTAACCCTTTCGTTGCCAAGACGTTAGTATCATAACGTCTTTTTAGTTAGGAAATCGTAAGTTTTAATTTAGATTCAGCTTAGATTCAGTCTTATTAGTAGTTTTCGATAGTTTTCATTAGAGTCTGTTAACACCTTGCCTGCCAAAAACTTAATAAAAATATTTTTACTTGCTGGTTGTTGTAGAAATTGATCTGCAATGGCTAGTAGGGAACCAAAAGAACCCCCGCCCCCCCCCATCGAACTCAAACACCAAATCACCGACATTAAGTCCTTTGAGGATTACTACCGGGTGTGTAAAGATGTAACTAAAACAATTAACGCAGCAGTAAACCAGAGACAGAGTCTCACGCGAGAAAATAAAACCACCATTCTCAATTGCACCGACTTGCTTAGTTACGCCCTGGAGTACCTCGTAGGTGAACTGAAAGAGAAGTTCGTGGAGGAGGCTAGAGAGTCTTCTCTATATACATCAATGACCGAGACAAAGGACGCCGCCTCCAGCATCAAAGATGAGGTCATAGCGGCTGTTAAGACCGAGTTCGCTGCTATGAAAAAGGAGCTTAAGACCGCTCCTCCAGTCCCCGTCGTGCCGGTGGTGGCACCTTTGTCCTACGCATCCGCTGTGTCTAAAACACAGCCTCAGCCCAAACCAACACCTGTGACCAATCCAGCTATCGTAATCACGCCTATTGATAGCACCAAAACTCACCAACAGGTGATAGACGCCTGGAAGAGGAATGTCAGCTTCCGTGAGCGGAAATACGCTCCGATCAAAATCCAGCCCTTGTCCAACAGCAAGATAAGGGTAGAGTTTGAAACTCGCGAACAGTGCGAGGAAACCATGGAGCGCACAACCGAAGTGTACGGCCTGGTGGCGGAGGAGGCAAAGCGGCGTCGTCCCATGATGATACTGAAGGGGGTCTCTAAGGACATCTCTCGAGATGAGCTTATTGGTCTCCTGAAGTATCAGAATGACTTAGAGTCACCCCGTCTTTGCTTCCTCACGTCAAACAGGAACGATCGGCTTTACAATGCCGTCATAGAAGTCACCCCCCAAGAGCGCCTTCAAATTATCGCCAAGGTGAAACTCAACGTGGACCATAACAAGGTTCACGTTGAAGATTTCAGCCGATTCGTGCAATGCTACACCTGCTTGCAGTTCGGACACACAAAGTCGAAGTGCGAAAACAACACCAAACCCTGCGCTTATTGCGCAAGTGTTGGGCACCCGATCGCTGAGTGTCCGAATAAAAATGACCCCGCGAAAAAATGTTGTTACAACTGTAACAAGTTTGCGACCAAAACAGGCCAAACCGGCGTAGATCTCGCTCACAACGCGACTAACGCCAAAGTATGTCCTCGAATCAAGAGTATGATAGCTCGGATCGATGGTCAAGTTGACTATGGGATGTAGTGCACTCGGTGCATCCCATTGCGTCATACTTGTCTCTTTGTATTTAATTTTTCTCTTGTGTTTTTCTTCCCTTCCCTAGTTTCCTTTCCCAACTCATGAAGCAGTCTCTTAATTCTGTACTTATTAAGAACAGAAAGATGTTACCCAATTCCTATTTTGTACAACCTAGTCTTTAAGTTCCCTAATATTTGTTGTAACTAATATTTGTTGTAACTCTGTTATCTCATGCAGAGAAGATTCCCCAATTAATCGTTGTCTCGCTTTGGACACAGATGGAGTAGCTCTGCTACATACTCTGCAAAAGGTCAAGCGATGTGACAAACACTTTGCAAATAAATAACCAAAGTTGTCAGAAACCAGTGTCATTATAAAACCTTAATACTGGAAACCATATGATAAGAAAAAAAAAAAAAAAAAAAAAAAAAAAAAAAAAAAAAAAAAACCTAACCTAACCTAACCTAACCTAACCTAACCTAACCTAACCTAACCTAACCTAACCTAACCTAACCTAACCTAACCTAACCTAACCTAACCTAACCTAACCTAACCTAACCTAACCTAACCTAACCTTTTTTTTTTTTTTTTTTTTTTTTGTTTCCCAGGGGAAATGCCCACGCACCGTCACTCTCTGCCACGGGGAGACAGAGAGTGGTGTGTCGGACTCGAACCGACTAAAACCCCTGGGGTGGTCCTTCTCGGCGCTTATGTAGGGGGGGGCTGGGATCCGCTAAGCGATGCTACTCACTCCCCCCCCTGGCGAATGCTACGCAAGCGAGCGTAGCTCGTCTCGGTGCGGCGATTGACAATGCCGCACCACAGGGCATGCCGGACCACCCAGCATGCCCCGGACTCCTCGATCGGCGCCAGAACTTCCCCGTTTCTGGCGCCTTCGGTATTCACGGCCAATTATTGGCCTTACTCCCCGATCATTGCTTCGGGGGCAGGACAGGTCGCTTGTTGCGACTGCGGCTGGGCCGCGTTTATTGCCGGCCTCCGGCTCTTCTTTGGGGCTTTACAGGCCCGTCCCCCACCAATATGGTTGGCCTTTTTGCCCGCAGCGGCGCAGATCGCACAATGTGGCTCAGCTGCGCATGCGCGGGCAAGGTGGCCAGGAGTACCACAACGGTAACAAGTGGCACTCCTGTCGATCTCTGACCTGCACTGAATCCGAACGTGCCCCTTCTCGAGGCACCGGAAACAGCGCAGGTCTCTGGTCTCTAAGACCTCTATCTGCGCGGAGGACCAACCCACTACTAATTTTCGGCCGTCTACCATTTTCTTAGCGGCCGAAGCAGGACACCTCACCCAGCACGAACCCAGACCTCTCCCAGCTCGCCGGATCTCCCCTAGTTTGACAACTTCTGCCGAACATTCCCCCGCTGCTGCTATCGCTGCGACCACCTCCGAGGCGGTCACGGAGTCGTCCAGCCCGGATATGCGCAGCTCTGCGCGCTTCTCCGGCCGGGAGATTAGGACTCCGTCCGCCTCAAGGACTTCCTTTAGCTTGGCCGCGAAGGCCTCTGCTTTCCCCCTGTTCTCCGGTTCAGTTCCCCCCTTAATCTCCAGGATGAGGCCTCCGGTAAGGGCCCGGCGGCACTGGAGATTCGTTATTCCTAAGGCCGGAAGGAGTATCCTGGATTTGGCCTTGAGGATCGCCGTCTTCAATGTCATGCCCCGCTCCACGGCCTCCGGCAGCAGCGTTAATACTACTGCTGCCGTTTGGGCGGGGCGGAGACTTGGCACTCTTGGTCGCCGCTGTTGTGCCTTTGCTGTAGGTTGGGGTACAGGGGGTGCGGGGGTTGGTGCACTCTTCTTCCCCTTCCCTTTGCGCACCACTGTGGCCCATGTCCTGCCTTCCTTGGGCACGGAGGGAGGTGGTAAGGGCCGAGACTCCTGGCAGGGTTGCGCCGTTGCTTGAACCGCTGCCTTTTCCCGTCTCCTGCTCTTCTTTGGAGCGGGTGCTGGAGTTTTGGGTTTCTGTGTCGCAGTTGGAGCGCTGCTAGCAGTCACCTTTGACCCACCATCCGACTCTGTCACCTTCGCCGAGCTTCCCGGCTGCTCCTTTGATCGGCGCTCTGCTACCACCTCCAGGCGTTTCTCAAGTTCCTGAAACCGGGAGTTCAGGTATGAGAGCAGCCTATCTTCACTCTCGTTTACGGCTGGGGAGGGCGTTGGCCCTTCTGCTCTTGACTGGAGGAGAGCGACTTCCTTGCTGATCTCGGCCAACTGTGTGGCCTGTCGCTCCACCTCTTTGCGAAGCCGCTCGTTCTCCAGTCTCATTTTCTTAACCTCCTTCTCCAGGGCCCTGGTCTCATCTGTGGATGTACGCTTGTACATGCTGGCAGCCACCTTATCCCACTCATTGGCTGCCATGACCAGGGCTTTCTGGTGGGTACCTTTTAGGTGCCCCGACCCTTTTGCAACATTGCGGACCAGGTCCGCCGTTGCCATCGCCTGGGCGGCGAGAAGGAAGGATGGCCGATCGCCTAGCTCTTCCGACGCCTCCTCCCGCGCATAAGTGTTAGGCGAGAGGGTCCGCTCCACGTAGGCTATCTCGTCCGCCTTGTGCTGGACACTCTGGATGTCGCCGGAGATGATTTGCTCCCATTTCTCTTCGGTCGCCTTTTTTCTCTCCGTCTTCTCCGCCTGCAGTAACTCTTCCCGCATCTTCTTCTTGATGGCCGCCACACCAACCCACTCTCCCGTTGTTGGTGGCCTGCCACGTCCCCTCTTGGCAGTATTTGTTTTTCGGAGGGTGACGTCCCCCGTCGGCTCCACGTTGGGCCGTTTCCGCCCAGCAATACTTCCCCCCTCGTCCGTTACTGACGAGCAGCTGCTACTTCGGCTTCGGTCACTAATGCGCTGCGAGCGCCGAGTTGACCGTATCACCTCTTCTTCGGACAGACTCATGTCCGAGACATCCGACACATCATCGGAATCGATTTCCCCCCTAACAATTGTTTTCCCCTTGTTTGTTTTAGTTGTTTCCATTTTTGTTCCCACGAAACCTACTGGAACTATCGGTCACCCCGTGCAGAGCCAGTTGCACGGGGAAGCCTATTACTCACCCGGGGTCGGCCGGTGCCGGGTGGTGGGGTCGATATGAGGAGCTTTATCCCAGCTCCTCACCATCCCTCCGAGGGAGAGATGGCCCCGACGTCTCGAGCCACGCCCAACGTCGGGCTTAGGGGGTTTTTTAGGGAGGTGTCCTTCCTCTTGGGCCGGCCAATTAAGGCAAGCCCCCTACCCCTCCTCCCTCCCCAGGCCTACCTGGGCTACAGGGAGGAGAAACAGGTTTGCCGGTGTTGGTCCTGAGAAGGACCGCGTCTCCCCAGCCACTTTGGCCGGTTCGACCCACCGACCCACGCCCACTCGCCTCGCCCTCCACTGCTCTTCTCAAAACCGAGAAGGGCAGCAGAAGACGTTATTCCCCACCCCCCCATTCCCCATTCCCCAAACCCACCTACCCCAACCCCCCCAATGCGTTTGGTCCGCGGGAGCAAGCTCCGACCCCCGGCCGCCGTCCGCAGGGCATCCCTATAAGCGGGAGTACCCTCCGGGCGGCGGCCGACGGCTTCCCCCATCCGCCACCGGGGGACGCGCCAGGTAGGGGTAACACCTCCCCCCCTGGAACCTAACCTAACCTTTTTTTTTTTTTTTTTTTTTTTTTTTTTTTTTTTTTTTTTTTTTTTTTTTTTTTTTTTTTTTTTTTTGGCCGGGAGGAAATGCCTTCGCACCGTCACCCTCTATCACGGGGAGATAGAGGGTGGTGTGTCGGACTTGCACCGACTAAAACCTCCCGGGTGGTCCTCTCTGCGCAGTGGTGGGGGGGGCCGGGATGCGCGTGAGCGATTCGTCACAATCCCCCCCCTAGGCGCTACTGCTGCGCTAAATGAGCGCAGCTCGTCTCGGTGCGGCAGATGATGTTGCCGCACCACAGGGCATGCCGGACCACCCAGCATGCCCCGGACTCCTCGATCGGCGCCAGAACTTCCCCGTTTCTGGCGCCTTCGGTATATTCATGGCCATATTGGGCCTACTCCCCTGCCATTTCGGCATCCGGGGCTGGCATAGCCGGCTGCGATTGCGGCTTTGTCGCGCCAGCTGCTGGTCTCCGGCTCCTTTTCCCCCCTTTGCAGGCTTTGCTGCCTGTCTTGTGGTCGGCCTTCTTTCCCGCCGCGCTGCAGACGGCGCAGCGCGGCTTTTGCTCGCAATTGCGAGCGAGATGGCCTTCCACCCCACATCGGTAGCACAAGGTGCTACGGTCCACCTCAGACCTGCACCGCGCCCTGACGTGCCCCTTTTCGAGGCACCGGAAGCAGCGCAGGTCCCTTGGCTCGAGCAGTAGCACCTTGGCTACCGACCATCCCACCAGGAGCCGGCCGCTGTTGACCAGCTTCTTTGCCGCCACTACAGGGCATCGGAGCCACATTGACCCCATCCCCCCATTTGCTCGACGGATTGGGCCCGTCCTAACAGACCCCGACTCGCACCCCCCTGCTTTCGCCACTGCCTCGACGACCTCCTCGACGGCAACCGTGTCGTCAAGCTGAGAAATGCGCATTTCTGCGCACTTCTCAGGCCTGACGACCTTAGCGTCCGCCGAGACGATGTCGCGCAGCCTCTCTGCTAGACGATCCGCCTTAGGGCGGTTTTGCTCCTCGGATCCGCCGCGTATCTCGAGGATGCATCCCCCGGTTATAGCCCGCCGGAATTGCAGCCCCTCAATCTCCAGGTCTGCCAATGAGATACTCTCTTTGGCCCTGGAGATGACCTCTTTGAGGGTCACGCCCCGCTTCGCGGCATCTGGCAGTATCGTAAGTGATACTGCCGCCGATGGGGGGGGGCGGAGGTTTGGCTTCTTCGGCCTTGGCTTCTCGTGCCCTTTTGTGGGCAGGGTCTTGGTCAACGCTGGAGCTTGAGTGGCACTCCTCTTCCCTCTTTTGGCCACCGTCGACCACGCCGTGTCCATAGACGCGGGGGGAGGTGGCAGGGGCCGGGATTCCCTTGTAGGAGGGGCTGCCGGCTTCTCTTGTCGCCTATTTCTTCGTCCCTTATTGAGGGGACCTTTCTCGCCAGCCACTGGTGCGTTGGGCTTACGCGATGCAGCTGGTGTGCTGCGCGCCGGAGCCCTTAAAGTTGGACCAGTGGTGGTCTTCGCCTTGCCCGCGGAAGACTCCTTATTATGTGGAGCCGAGGCCACAGGAACGCTGGCCATCGACATCCTCTTCTCTATTGCCGCAAAACGGGCATCTATAAGGGCGACAATGTCCCCCTCTTTCCCAACTCCTGCAGCCCGGGGCAGCTGCCCCTCCACCGTGAGCTGCAGGCGAGCGACTTCGGTGCGGACTTCTGACAGCTCTTTTGCCTGCCGCGCCACTTCTTCTTTAAGCCGCTCGTTTTCGACCTTCATCCTCTTGGCTTCGGCTTCTAACAGTCGCGACTCCTCTGTGGTGGTCCGATCGTACATGATTTGGGCCGCCCGTCCCCATTCTTGGGCCACCGTCTTGAGGGCCTTTTGGTATGTGCCCTTGAGGTTGCCAGAAGATGTAACTACCTTTCTGACAACCTCAACCGAACTCTCCATTAGGTCCTTTAATAGGTAGGCGGGCCGATCTTCTGCCTCTAATTCAGAGCCATCCGCTCTCGATAGTCGGCTCCCTGTCAACCTCAGGTGAAAGTCCTTCTTGGCCAGGTCCATCTCTGCCTGGGCCGCCACCTTTTCTTTCTCCTTCTCCGCGTCCCTCTTGAAGGCTTCCATAAGCGCCTCCTTTATTTGTTGCTTGGCCGCCGCTGCCCCAACGTACTCGCCGGTGGTCGGCGGACGGCCTCTCCCCCTCTTTGACACGTTTGCGGGCTTCCTCTTGGCGGTCGATGTGCCGCCGCTAGGTTGCCCCTCCGCGTCCGAGAGATCCTCTGGGTTAGGGCGCTTGCGCCCTGCCGGAGATCCCCTCTCCTCTCCCGATGCCCCTGATGCGCTGCGGGACCGGTCGCTTAAGCGCTGAGAGCGCCGAGTCAACCGGGAGGTCTCCCCTTCCGATATCGACATGTCCGTGTCGCTAGAAATATCATCGGAGTCGATTTCAATGATCTTCTCCGAGATAGAGTCCCAAGTCCGTTGTGCAGAAGCTTTTTTCGTCGTTAAAGGGCCCGATTTGGGTCCTGAGGCAAGAGTGCCCCCCCCCAGACTACGGCGGGGCTGAGATGTCGCATCTCCCGAGGCCTTGGCCCCCGGAGAAGCGACACCGAGGGATTCTCCACCCTTTCGGGTGGTACCCTCCTGAGGGAAACTAGATTTACTCGTTGCCTTGTCCATCTTGTTTTTTTGCTCGTTTACGGGCGAGCTCCCCCCCCTAATTAACGCCTCGCCCTCCACTGCTCTTCTCAAAACCTGAGAAGAGCAGCGGAAGACGGTATTCCCCACCCCCCCAATTCCCCGTTCCCCCCCATTCCCCATTCCCCAACCCACCTACCCCAACCCCCCCAATGCGTTTGGTCCGCGGGAGCTACGCTCCGACCCCCGGCCGCCGTCCGCAGGGCATCCCTGTAAGCGGGAGTACCCTCCGGGCGGCGGCCGACGACTTCCCCTATCCGCCACCGGGGGACGCGCCAGGTAGGGGTACACCTCCCCCCCTGGAACCTAACCTAACCTTTTTTTTTTTTTTTTTTTTTTTTTTTTTTTTTTTTTTTTTTTTTTTTTTTTTTTTGTTTCCGGGTGGAAATGCCTTCGCACCGTCACCCTCTGCCACGGGGAGGCAGAGGGTGGTGTGTCGGACTTGCACCGACTAAAACCACCCGGGTGGTCCTACTCTGCGCAGTGGCGGGGGGGGCCGGGATGCGCTAAGCGATGCTACACAATCCCCCCCCTAAACGCACTTGCAGCGCAAGCGAGCGCTGCTCGTCTCGGTGCGGCGGTTGGTGGTGCCGCACCACAGGGCATGCCGGACCACCCAGCATGCCCCGGACTCCTCGATCGGCGCCAGAACTTCCCCGTTTCTGGCGCCTTCGGTATTCACTGCCAATTGTTGGCGTTAATCCCCGGTCATGACTTCGGGGGCGGGGCAGGTCACACTTTGTGACTGCGGCGTGGCCGCATTTACTGCCGGCCTCCGGCTCTTCTTTGGGGCCTTACAGGCCCGTCCCCCACCAATATGGTTGGCCTTTTTGCCCGCCGCGGCGCAGATCGCACAATGTGGCTCAGCTGCGCATGTGCGGGCAATGTGGCCAGGAGTACCACAACGATAACAGGTGGCACTCCTGTCAATCTCCGACCTGCACTGAATCCGAACGTGCCCCTTCTCGAGGCACCGGAAACAGCGCAGGTCTCTGGTCTCCAAGACCTCAATTTGCGCCGAGGACCAGCCAACCGTCAACTTTCTTCCGTCGATTAGCTTCTTCGCAGTGGTGGTGGGGCATCGTGCCCAGCAGGATCCCAAGCCTCTACCCACTCGCCGGATCTCCCCCGTTTTGATCGACAACGCCGGACATTCTCCCGCTTCCGCTATCGCGGCGACCAACTCTGTGACGGTGACGGAGTCGTCTAGCCCGGATATACGTAACTCTACGTGTTTCTCCGGGCATGAAACTAGGACTCCGTTTGTCTGCAGGACTTCTCTTAGCTTGGCCGCGAAGGCCACTGCTTTCCCCCTGTTCTCCGACTCAGTTCCCCCTTGTATCTCCAGTATGATGCCGCCAGTAAGGGCCCGGCGGCATTGGAGACCCGTTATTCCCAAGGCCGGTAGAGCGATACTAGATTTGGCCTTGAGGAGCGCCGTCTTTAGTGTCGTGCCTCGCTCCACAGCCTCTGGCAGCAGTGTCATCACCACTGCTGCGGTCTGGGCGGGGCGTAGGCCTGGCACTCTTGGTCGCCGCTGCTGTGCCTTAGCTTTAGCCTGGGGTGCAGGGGGTGCAGGGGGTGCAGGAGTTTCCGCACTCTTCTTCCCCTTTCCCTTGCGTGCTACCGTGGCCCATGTCCTCCCATCCTTGGGTACCGGAGGAGGAGGTAAGGGCCGAGACTCCTGGTTGGGTTGCGCCGTTGCTGGAACCGCTACCTTTTCCCTTCTTCTACTCTTCTTTGGAGCGGGCGCTGGAGTCTTGGGCTTCTGCATCGCAGTTGGAGCGCTGCTAGCAGTTACCCTTGTCCCACCATCCGACTCTACCACCTTCGCCAAACTTCCCGGCTGCTCCTTTGTTCGGCGCTCTGCTACCACCTCGAGGCGCTTCTCAATTTCCTTAAACCGGGAGTTCAAGTATGAGAGCAGCCTCTCTTCACTCTCATTTGTGGCTGGGGGGGGCATTGGCCCCTCTACTCTTGACTGGAGAAGAGCGACTTCTTTGCTAATTTCGGCCAGCTGCGTGGCCTGTCGCTCCACCTCTTTGCGAAGCCGCTCATTCTCCAATCTGGCTTTTTTCACCTCCTTTTCCAAAGCCCTGGTCTCATCCGTAGATGTGCGTTTATACATGCTGGCAGCCACCTTATCCCACTCGTTGGCTGCCATGACCAGGGCTTTCTGGTGGGTACCTTTAAGATGCCCAGACCCTCTTGCGACGTTACGGACCAGGTCCGCTGTTGCCATCGCCTGGGCGGCGAGAAGGAAGGATGGCCGATCACCTAACTCTTCTGACGCCTCCTCCCGCGCATAAGTATTCGGCGAGAGGGTCCGCTCCACATAGGCAATTTCGTCCGCTTTGTGTTGGACACTCCTGATGTCGTCGGAGATAACTTGCTCCCACTTCTCCTCGGACGCCTTCTTCCGCTCTGTCTTCTCAGCCTGTAACAGCTCTTGCCGCATCTTCTGCTTGATGGCCGCCACACCAACCCATTCTCCCGTTGTTGGCGGTCGGCCGCGCCCCCTCTTGGCTGTATTTGCTTTACGGAGGGTAACGTCCCCCGTAGGCTCCAGACTGGGCCGTTTGCGCCCAGCGACACTACTACTCCCTTCATCAGACACCGATGAACAGCTGACACTACGACTCCGGTCGCTAATGCGCTGTGAGCGCCGAGTTGACCGGACCGTCTCTTCTCCAGAAAGACTCATATCAGAGACGTCTGAAACGTCATCAGAGTCTATTTCCCCCAGAACTACTATTCCCCCTTTTTTATTGTTTTTGTTTTGTGCAGTTTCCATATTTGATCCCACGACTACTGCTGGAACTATTGGTCACCCCGTGCAGAGCCAGTTGCACGGGGAAGCCTATTACTCACCCGGGGTCGGCCGGTGCCGGGTGGTGGGGTCGATATGAGGAGCTTTATCCCAGCTCCTCACCATCCCTCCGAGGGAGAGATGGCCCCGACGTCTCGAGCCTCGCCCAACGTCGGGCTTAGGGGGTTTTTTAGGGAGGTGTCCTTCCTCTTGGGCCGGCCAATTAAGGCAAGCCCCCTACCCCTCCTCCCTCCCCAGGCCTACCTGGGCTACAGGGAGGAGAAACAGGTTTGCCGGTGTTGGTCCTGAGAAGGACCGCGTCTCCCCAGCCACTTTGGCCGGTTCGACCCACCGACCCACGCCCACTCGCCTCGCCCTCCACTGCTCTTCTCAAAAACCGAGAAGGGCAGCAGAAGACGGTATTCCCCACCCCCCCATTCCCCGTTCCCCAACCCACCTACCCCAACCCCCCCAATGCGTTTGGTCCGCGGGAGCAAGCTCCGACCCCCGGCCGCCGTCCGCAGGGCATCCCTGTAAGCGGGAGTACCCTCCGGGCGGCGGCCGACGGCTTCCCCTATCCGCCACCGGGGGACGCGCCAGGTAGGGGTACACCTCCCCCCCTGGAACCTAACCTAACCTTTTTTTTTTTTTTTTTTTTTTTTTTTTTTTTTTTTTTTTTTTTTTTTTTGACGGGGGGAAATGCGTTGATGCACCGTACCGTCGCCCCGAGGGAGGGTGACGGCGTGTGTGGGACTCCCTGCCCTGAAAAGGGCAGGACTACCCACTAAAACCCCCCGGTTGAACCCTCATCGCCTTAGTGGCGGCGCTGTGGGAAATCGGCTCAGCCTTTGCTTCCACAGCGCCGCCGGCGGAAAAGCCGCTTACGCGGCTCCGTCAGCTCCCCCCACGGTGTTCAGGGGGAGACTGGGGATGGCCGGTCCAACGGGACCATCCCCACCTCGCAGTGGGGACCGGTGCAATGCCAGCTGAGGTGCCCTCACACCATCAGCCGGCCGGTCCCCACGCGGTAGCTGGGCGCGGTCGTATTGCCGCCGCGCCCTAAGCCGCCTTCTTCGGCGGCAGGCGGGAGCGGATGGATCGTCCTCCCGCTCCCGCTCTGCGGCCTCCTTCTGCGACATGACGTCTTCGCAGAAGGAGGCCATCCCGTCCCATGCCGTCTCACTCCCGAGCATAGCCTCGACTATGCTGGGGAGTGAGATATTCGGCCCCACAAACGCGCGCAGATTTGCGCGCTGCGCATCCCAGGCGGGGCACACCAACAACGTGTGCCCGACTGTGTCCTCCGCCGCGCCGCAATGGTGGCACGACGGAGATTGTTCCCGGCCAATGCGGTGCAGGTACTGCCCAAAACAGCCGTGGCCGGACAGCACCTGCACCAAACGGAATGATAGAAATCCCGATTTGCGCTCGAGCCAGCGAATTATTGCTGGCCCGAGCGCATCAAGGGTCCACCGACCCGACGGAGCCACGAGCAAGGACTCCGCCCAACGCCGGACCACCTCTTCCTGCGCCTCCCGGCGCACACGCGAAAGGTCCTCCGGGTAAAAACGTTCCCCGGAGGCCTTTCTCAGGGCCTGCCACCCGTACACCCTCGCCATTGCCCGGGCCTCTAATTCCCACGGCGGCGTCCCAGCGAGTGCGCACGCTGCGTCGAACCCGACGGAGCGATAGGCTCTACACACTCGCTGGGCAATGGCCCGCTGGGGTCGCCGCAGCAGCCTTTGGTTCTCCCGAATGTGGAGGGAGTCGGCCCAGATGGGCGAGCCGTACAGGGCCATGCTGCGCAAAATGCCGGCGTAAAGTCGCCGGCATTTGGCCCTAGGGCCCCCCACATTGGGGAGAAGCCACGACAATGATTCCGCAGCCTTCAGTAGGCGCGACGAAAGCGACGTGAGATGTGGGCCGAAAGACCAACGGCGGTCCAAAATGAGGCCCAGATATTTCATTTGGGCCTCAACCGCCACCCTGACGCCTCCGACGACAATGTACACGCCGGAGAAAAGGCGTTGCCGAGGCCCAGGGAAAAATATGGCCTCGGTCTTACTTAGGGCCACCCGAAGACCCAAGAGGGCAATACGCCTGGCGACAAGAGAGCCCCCAGCCTCCGCCAAACGAGCGGCAGCACCAAAATCTCTCCCCCGGGCAGTCACGAGGGTGTCGTCCGCGTAACAAAAGACGCTCATGCCCGGGAGGAGAGCACCACGGAGGAGCCAGTCATATCCGATGTTCCACAGAAGGGGCCCCAAGACAGACCCCTGTGGAACACCGGATCGAGCACTGTAGCGGCGCAGACGGCCATCGGCATCTATACAGACGATCTCTCTACGAGATAAATAGTCGCCGATTAGGGCCAACAGATAGGAAGGCACTCCGTGATAGCGGAGTGCCTCCAAAATTGTAGAGTGGGGAAGGGTATTAAATGCATTGGCTATATCAAAGGAGATAGCCAACACTCCTTCCCCCCTCTCCCTGGACTCCAAGACCAACGACTTCAAATCGGACAGGGCGTCGATGGTAGACCGCCCTGCCCGAAAACCATACTGACGGTCGGACAAGTTTGGACCAATCTCACGAAGGTGGTCCTTTAAACGCCCGGCCACAACACGTTCGAACAATTTACCGACCTCATCGAGAAGTACGATGGGTCGGTACGCCGACGGCGAGTCACGAGGTTTCCCCTCTTTACGGAGCAGGCAAAGCTGCCCCTCCTTCCAAGGTTTAGGGAACTTGCCGACTCGAAAACACGAGTCGAACAGCTCCCTAAACCTCTTCTCCATAAAAACTGCTCCAAGAGCAACCAACTTCGCAGGGACCCCATCCGGTCCAGGGGCTGTCTTCTTGGTCCGGAGGCAAATTGCCGCCGTACCGAGTTCCTCCTCTGAGACAAGAGGGGCCTCAAAGGGGGCTACGTCCGGATTCTGGTCTTGATCGGCGCACATCGTCGGCGGGACAAAACCAGGGTCGCTGTCCGGGAACAATACCCGGACGATGCTGTCGAGCAACCCCGGCTCGAGGGTCTCGGTGAGTGGGGGACCAATGGGACGCAGCTTGTTTCGCGCAGCCCGATACGGTCTCCCCCACGGATCTTGATCGAGACCCTCTAGCATTCCCGCGCGGGCGGAGTCCTTGGCAACCCCTATGGCCGCCCTAAGAACCCTCTTTGCCTCTACGTAGGCATTGTACAGGAGGGTTTCACTCCCGATGTCCCGGTTGGCGCGGCGCCTGCTTCTAGTATAAGCGCGTCGGGCAGCTACACAACTAGCCCGGAGATTTGCGAGCTCTTCCGACCACCAAAAGCAGGCGCGACGAGGAGGCGGACGACGGGACCGAGGCATGCTAGAGTTGCATACCTCGGTCAATGAGGAGCGGAGACTTTCTGCCGAACGATCCACTTCTGAGCCGGCCAAGGGAGGCGAAAACCAGTCTTGGAGAAAGGCCGCCTCCCTGGCAACTGCCTTATCCAGGCGGGACAATGCCCACCTGGGGAAAAGCGACGACGACGTGGTATCAGGAGCCTGACGAGGAGTATTTGGCGGTGAGACCACAAACCTTATGTATTTGTGGTCTGAAAGGGTTTCCGCCGGGTCCACCCTCCAGTCCAAGACGCGTGCGGCGAGAGCAGGGGTGGCGAACGAAATGTCCACCACGGACCCTCCCTGCTGTCGCACGCAAGTGTGTGTGGAACCCCTGTTAAGAAGGGAAAGTCCCAACGCAGCGGCCCAGAACTCTACCAATTGACCTCTTCTATTACTCGAGGCATCTGAGTTCCCCCATCTCGGCGATTTAGCGTTAAAGTCGCCCAGCACCAATATCTGACGACCGGACGATGCCTCGCGGCCCACCGCGCCCTGCAGGACCCCAAGAAACGTTTCAAATTCCTGCAAGGCGCGATTTGGCGAGAAGTACGTGCCGAAAATGGCGAAGTCACCCCAGCGGGCCGAGACAAACCCAGAACCCCTCTCCAGACATGAGAGAGGGGGAGATGAGGAAGACGAGCGCCTGACTATGGCTACCGAGCCATCCCTATCACCGATCCAGCTATTAGGAACCGAGTATGGTTCGGCCACTACAGCAATGTCCACCAACCACTCCGCCATCGCCTGAGACAGCATGTCCTGGGCTGAGCGGCAGTGGTTGGCGTTTGTTTGGAGGAAGTTGAATTGGGCCATTATTTTTCTTATTCATGCATTTCAACCTCCTCCGCCGGCGCTGGACTCACTTCCCGAGCGACTGGCCGGGCCTGGGCCTTCGCTTTCCCTTTCTTTGGGGGGGGCCTGCAGCTCTTTCCCCCCAAACCTAACCTAACCTTTTTTTTTTTTTTTTTTTTTTTTTTTTTTTTTTTTTTTTTTGACGGGGGGAATGCGTTGATGCACCGTACCGTCACCCCGAGGGAGGGTGACGGCGTGTGTGGGACTCCCTGCCCTGAAAAGGGCAGGACTACCCACTAAACCCCCCGGTTGGACCCTCATCGCCTACGTGGCGGCGCTATGGGAGATCGGCTCAGCCTTTACTTCCACAGCGCCGCCGGCGGAAAAGCCGCTTAAGCGGCTCCGTCTGCTCCCCCCACGGTGTTCGGGGGGAGACTGGGGATGGCCGGTCCAACGGGACCATCCCCACCTCGCTGTGGAGACCGGTGCAATGCCGGCTGAGGTGCCCTCACACCATCAGCCGGCCGGCCCCCACGCGGTAGCTGGGCGCGGTCAAATTGGCGCCGCGCCCTAAGCCGCCTTCTTCGGCGGCAGGCGGGAGCGGATGGATCGTCCTCCCGCTCCCGCTCTGCGGCCTCCTTCTGCGACATGACGTCTTCGCAGAAGGAGGCCATCCCTTCCCACGCCGTCTCACTCCCGAGCATAGCCTCGACTATGCTGGGGAGTGAGAGATCCGGCCCCACCAACGCGCGTAGATTTGCGCGCTGCGCATCCCAAGCGGGGCACACTAGCAGCGTGTGCCCCACTGTGTCATCCGCCGCGCCGCAATGGTGGCACGACGGTGACCCCTCGCGGCCGATGCGGTGCAGGTACTGCCCAAAACAGCCGTGGCCGGACAGCACCTGCACCAGTCGGAACGAGATGAAGCCCGACTTGCGCTCGAGCCAGCGAATTATTGCTGGCCCGAGCGCATCGAGGGTCCACCGGCTCGCCGGACACTCTAGAAGGCTGCGGGACCACGTTTGAAGCATGTGGTCCCGCGCCTCTCGCTGGACACGCGCCAGGTCCTCCGGGAAGTAGCGCTCCCCGGAGGCCTTCTTGGCGGCCCGCCAATTATAGGCCGCCGCCAGCGCCTGGGCCTCAAGCTCCCAGGGCGGCGTTTGTGCGACCGCACACGCGGCAGCAAAACCCACGGTGCGGTACGCGCGTGCAGCCCTTTGGGCGATCGCCCTTTGGGGGCGGCGCAAACTCCGCACGTTCTCGGCTCGGCGCAGAGACTCGGCCCATATCGGAGAGCCATACAGGGCCATACTTCGAAGAATGCCGGCATAAAGACGCCGGCATTTGGCCCTTGGCCCCCCGACGTTCGGCATAAGCCAAGAAAGGGCATCAGCGGCCCGAAGGAGGCGAAGTGACAGGGCCCGAAAATGTGGGCCAAACTGCCACTTCGCGTCAAGGACGAGGCCCAGATACTTTATCTGGGCCCCAACCAACACCCGGACGCCCCCAACAAGAATATGGGCATCGGGAGGGCGGCGCTGCCGAGGCCCCGGGAAAAAGATGGCCTCGGTCTTCTCCAGCGCCACCCGCAGTCCCAGACGTTCGATGCGCCGAACCAGAAGCGTCCCCCCCACAGCGGCAAGACGCGACGCCGCCCCAAAGTCCCTCCCCCGGGCAGTCAGCAGGGTGTCATCGGCGTAACATATTACGCCGGTGCCCGAGAGAAGGGCGCCCCGAAGGACCCAGTTGAATCCTAAGTTCCACAGGAGCGGGCCCAACACCGACCCCTGTGGAACACCGGCCTGTACACCATACGTCCGAAAATTCCCCCCCCTGTCCACGCAGGCCACTGATCGGCCCGCGAGGTAATCCCCGACCAGACCGACGAGATAGGAAGGGAAACGATGGTGTCGGAGCGCTTCTAGGATTGTCGCATGGGGGATGGTGTTAAATGCATTAGCGATGTCGAATGACACCGCTAGAACACCCTCCCCCCGCTCCCAAGCCTCTGCGACGACGGACTTTAATCTGGACAGGGCGTCGATGGTTGACCGCCCTGCCCGAAACCCAAATTGAGCGTCCGAGAGGTCCGGACCGACCTCTCGGAGATGCTCATTCATTCGCCCCGAAATGATTTTTTCAAACAACTTACCGGCCTCATCCAAGAGCACGATGGGCCGGTAAGCAGACGGTGAGTCCTGCGGGCGTCCCTCTTTCCGCAGGAGACACAAAACTCCCTCTTTCCAGATTTTAGGGAACTTCCCGACTCTAAAACATGAGTCGAGGAGTTCCCTAAATTTCGGCTCCATGACAGCCGCGGCCAGGGCTACAATTTTAGCCGGGACCCCATCCGGTCCCGGCGCAGTCTTTTTGCTACGGAGACCTAACGCCGCCGCGCCAAATTCATCCTCCGTAATTGGAGGGTACTCGTCGACGACGGAGCCGTACCTACCCGAGAGGCCCATAGGTGGCGGGACAAAGCCAGGGTCGCTGTCCGGGAACAAAGCCCGGACTACGTTATCAAGCAACCCCGGCTCGAGGGTCTCGGTCAGTGGGGGACCAATTGGGCGCAGCTGGCTCCGCGCAGCCCGGTACGGTCTCCCCCACGGGTCGCGATCGAGACCCTCCAACATTTCTTCGCGGGCCCGGTCTTTGGCCGCTCCTATTTCGGCTTTGAGCGTGTTCTTAGCCTCAAGGTAGGCCTGATACAATCGTGCCTCATTTTCGAGGTCACGATTGGCCCGGCGCCGACTACGAGTATAGGCTCTTCGGGCCGCGATGGTGTTGGCCCGAAGATTGGCAAGCTCCCCCGACCACCAGAAACAAGCGCGACGGGGGGGCGGACGACGGGACCGAGGCATGCACGAATTGCACACCTCGGTCAGGGAGTCGCGGAGGAATTCCGCCGACTCGTCGATATTGGGACCAGCCAAGGGAGGCGAGAACCAGTCCTGAAGTAGGACTGCCTCCCTGGCTACCGCCTTGTCCAGGCGGGAGAGGGCCCACCTGGGAAAGTGGGGCAAAGACGACGGGCGACTGGAACGCCCCGAAGAGACGGCCGAGACCTCAAACCGAATGTAAACATGATCGGAGAGAGTCTCGGCCGGATCGACCCGCCAGTTACAGACACGTGCGGCGAGAGCAGGGGTGGCGAACGAAATGTCCACCACGGACCCCCCCTGCTGTCGCACACACGTGTGTGTAGAGCCCCGATTCAAGAGGGACAGCCCAGAAGCCGCTGCCCACAGTTCGACTAGCTGCCCCCGTCGATTGCAGGAGGCAGCCGAATTACCCCATGTCGTGGCCTTGGCATTAAAGTCGCCAAGGACCACGACCTGCCGTCCGGAAGTGATGGAGCGGGCAACGGCCCCCTGTAGGTCCCCCAGAAATACTTCAAATTCTTGGAGTGTACGATTCGGAGAAAAGTACACTCCAAGAACGACGATGTCCCCCCATAGTCCCCCGACAAAGCCGGCGCCCCTCTCAAGATGGGAGAGAGGGGGGGAAGACGACGAGTTACGCCTAAATATGGCAACCGTGCCATCCCGATCCCCAATCCATGACCCTGGGATCGAGTATGGCTCTGCCACGACTGCGACATCGACCAACCACTCCGCTACAGCTTGGGACAACAGGTCCTGTGCTGAGCGGCAGTGGTTGGCGTTCGTCTGGAGGAAGTTCAGTTGGGCCATTTTATTCGGACATCTGAACTTCCTCCACGACTGCTGCTGCAACGGTCGGCTGGGACCGGGCCACCGATGCTATTTTTCCCTTCTTGGGGGGAGGTCTACAGCTCCTCCCCCCCATTGAATGACTTGCTGGACGCCCACTTTCGGCGCACACTACGCAGTGCGCCTTCTTTTCGCTGCAGGCAGCGGCTTTGTGGCCTGCCTGCCCGCAGCGGAAACAGTTGCTCCCGCGTTCCGCGGAAGACGGACACATGGGGCGTGTGTGCCCAGTGCCCAAGCACTTAAAACATCGGAGGGGCTGCTCCTCCAATAGCCGAACGGTCGCCGAGCTAAAACCCACAAGGAACCGCCCCCCCTCGACCACAGCCTTGGCAGCAGACACTGGGCATTGAAGGCGGATGGTGCCTAGCCCCATGCGGCCCCCACGTATCTCCCCAGCCTTCACTTGTTCGGCCGGGCATTTGCCGATTCCGGCGACTTTTTCTACGACCTCAGACTTGGAGACTGAGTCGTCCAAGTCCGAGATTACTATGCCGACATATTTGACGGGCCTCACTATTTTTGCGAGGCCCTCATCGACCGCCTGGCGCATCTTGTCTGCGAACAAGTCGGCCCTCTTCGCTGAATCCACCCCAGGGAATTCAAACAACCTCGCCCCCGTTAGCGTGGGGCGGATGCGGATGGAAGACGCCGTCGTTACTCCAATTCCCTCCAGATCCATGTTGCCCCGAGCTTTAGACAACACAGATTGGTATGTCTCCCCCTTGTCGGCAGCCTCCGCAGTGAGGGTAACCACCACTGCAGCGGTTTTGGGGGGAGACAGCTTCGGCTTCTTCGGTGCCTTATTCTTCTTGTTTTTAGAAGGGGCAGCAGGCTTTGTGGGGTCCGTAGAGTTGTCTTTTTTACCCCTAGACAACTGCGATTTCTTCTGCGGTAAGGGGGGAGCAACGGACTTTTTCCCCTTGCCTTTCCTAACTACTTCCACCCAGCTGTCATTGCTGGGTGTCGTAGAAGGCAGCATTGGGTCCTCGGTATGGGCCTGAGTAGACACTACGGCGGCCGGCGATTTTGTCTTCCCGGCATTTGACGGGCCTGGAGCGGGAGCCGAGGATGCCCCAGCAGTAGACTTTTTAGGCCTTTGGGGTTTTGGGGGCTCTGGGATTTTGAAATCCCCCACGAGGCGTTCCAAGACCACTACGGGCTCCCGCTTTTTATCGGCTGCTAACGGCGGCCGTAACTTTGCCGCTGGAAGAAGGCGATCTTGGATGCCCTCGAACCGGGCATCCATGCGAGCGCAGAATATCGCCCGCTCTTCCCGGAGGAGTTTTCTAACCAACTCCTCCATTTTTTCTTCCGGCTTATTTGACGTCGGTGCAGAAACCGGAGCCGACTTGTCGCACTCCATGACGATATGGTCCGCCTGGGACGGAGCTTGCTGGGCTGAGGCTGACGAAGTTCGGCCGGACCTTGAAAGTTCGGCCACAGCTGCCTCCAGCTCGGCTACCCTTTTTCGTTGCCCCTCCAGTTCTGTCAGCAGGCGATCTACCGTCGCCTGCAGCCTAACCGTCTCCTCGGAGCATGTGCGCTTGAGAGACTCCTCGCATATGGCCCTCATATTCCCCAGGCTATCTTTGAGGGCCTTCTGAAAGGTCCCCTTCAAATTGGAGGACCTTGAAACCATTGAGGAGGAACCGTTCACCTCCTCATCCATCAGGCGCTGGAGCTCCGCAGCCGACTTCCCCTCCAAGGTGGTGCTGAGGGGAACACCATATCCGGCAGCGTTTCTCGCTTTCCGGAGCTGCCTTTCCCTGGCCACCATCTGAGCCTCGAGCTCCAACTGAATGGCGGCCTTTTTCTGGGCATTTAGCTCGCGCTGTGCCTCGGCTTTCCCGATGTAGTCGCCCGTGGTTGCCGGGCGACCTCGTCCTTTCTTGGTTTTGGTCCTTGATTTAGGACCTTTTCCCTCAGGGGCGTCCGAGGAGGACCCCTTTTCGACGTCCTCAATAGGGCGCTTTCGTGCCTTCATGAATTTTGCACGCCCGGAGGCGACCGATGAATCAGACACATTGGTCAAAGTGTCCGACCCAGACTCATCGCCGGACATTTGGCTCGGCCTGAAGAAATGGCCACGGCTGCTGGCGACCGAAGTCACCGACGATGACCGACTAAGTCGACCAGTTTTCCCCCCCAGCGATGCAGATGCACAAGCGGCATCGCTATTATCAGCGTCGAAGGACGCTCCCACGAATTCCGGCGCGACAGCACAGACGGCGCCAAACTCCGCACCCGAAGGTGCCACAGCAACGATCTCCTCACTTACGTCAGTTTTGTTTTGTTTTTTAAAATTTGAAGAACTCATTTTGATTCCCACGAATACAACGGAAGAACGGACGGCCGGGGGCAGAGCCGAGTACCCCCAGCTACCCTCATACTGCACGGGGGCGGGCGGTCCCGTGCAGGGAGGCCGATGCCACCAACCACGACCGGGTTTAACCCACCCGGTCACCATCCCTCCGGAGAGAGATGGCCCCGACGCCTCGAGCACTCACAGCGTCGGGATTAGGGGTTTTTTATTGAGGTTTTCTCCTCTTGGGCCAGCCAATTAAGGCAAGCCCCCTGGTCTGGTCGAGCCGATAGACATGATCACCAGACACTCGACCAGGAAACAGGTTGCCCGACGGTGACCGAAGTCTGCTGCGACCGACTGCTATTACGCAGCCGGCCGAGCCCGCCGCGCCGCGGGGATGCCCCGCCATACGCCGCTCCGAAGAGCCCGGACGTCAAAAAGGCCAACATGGCCTGGCCAGAAAACAAGGCCCCGACAAGGGCGAAGAAACGACGAAACGATGTTGTACCGCCGAAATCTTCGCACAACAATTTCCCCCCCTCCCCAAATTCCCCACCCCCCCATTCCCCATCCCCAACCCGCCTACCCCACCCCCCCAGTGTGTTTGGTCCGCGGGAGCTACGCTCCGACCGCCGACTGCCGCCCGCAGGGCATCCCTGTAAGCGGGAGTACCCTCCGGACGGCAGCCGACGGCTTCCCCTATCCGCCGGCCGGGGGACGCGCCAGGTAGGGGTATCACCTCCCCCCCTGGAAACCTAACCTAACCTTTTTTTTTTTTTTTTTTTTTTTTTTTTTTTTTTTTTTTTTTTTTAGTGTGGAGAAACGCTTATGCCGCCGACCCGTTCGGGGAAACGGGTATCGGGTACGTCAGGACTTGCACCTGTCTAAAAACTCCACTAATTTCCCCCCAAACGTCTATTTTTGGTGGGGCCTGGGAAATAGCCATTAAAGCATGCTACCAGGCCCTACCGACGCGCTATGCTCGCGTTTAGATCGCGAGCGCGTCCCCAGTGCGGCAATGCCGCACCGCGGGCGTACCGGACGCTCGGCACGCCCTTCTCCTCGATCGGCGCCAGAATTCCCCGTCTGGCGCCTTCGGAATCTAAGGCCTTAGGCCTTATTACCCCCCATCTCGACGTCCCTTATAGGGACGGAGGAAGCCGGCTCATTTCGCGGTTGTTTTTTGGGTTTGGGGGCTTTACACTGAGTGCCCCCTACCCTATGGTTTGCCACCCTGCCGGCCGCTGCACAGACTGTGCAGTGCGGCTTTTTGTCGCACATGCGGGACAGGTGGCCAATTTCGCCACAACGGTAGCATTGCCTACTTCGATCTATTTCTGATCTGCACTGCAACTTAGTGTGCCCCTTTTCGAGGCACCGGAAGCAGTGCAGGTCCCTATTCGCCAACAGCTGGACACTCGCCGAAGACCACCCCACAAGAACGCGACGGCCATCGACCAGGCGTTTGGCCACCGAGACCGGACAACGGACCCAACAAGACGCCGGACCCCGCCCCACTCGACGAATCTCCCCAATCTTGATTAGCTCCGTCGGGCACTCCCCTATCCCTGCCACTGCGGCAGCCACCTCAGCGGCGGACACGGACTCATCCAGCTGGGAGAGGCGCAATTCTGCGCACCTCTCAGGCCGGGCAATTCTCACGCCGTCCATCGGGACGGCCTCACGCAACTTTGCCACCAGCTGGTCCGCCTTACTGCGGTTTTCGGCTTCGGAGCCACCGCGAAGCTCCAGAAGCCGTCCCCCCGTTAATGCTGGACGGAAGCCCAGCTTCTCTATTCCCAGTTCTTGTATGGAAAACTTCTCCTTCGCCTTGGTGAGGACCTCTATATACGTCAGGCCCCGCTCAGCGGCTTCCGGCAGTATCGTGATTGACACTGCCGCCGCCTGAGTGGGGCGGAGGTTCGGCAGGTTTGGCCGTCTCGTCTGCTTCTTTTGTGTTGATGGTGGTTTGGGCAGAGGCGGTGGGGCTTCCGTAGCCCTTTTTGCCCTTCTCGACCCCCTCTTGGTGACTGTTGACCATGCCGCGTCCATGGACGCGGGTGGAGGTGGCAGGGGGCGGGGCTCCCTTGACGGAGGGGGCTGTTTAGCGCCCTCCTTTTTTCCCTTCTTCTTCGCCTGGGGCTTCGGCTCAGGTGCTGAGGCAGCGGGCTTTCGTGTCGCAGCGGTGCTGCCAACGGGAGTCCGCGGCTTCGGCCCCGCGGCCGGATCCTTCTCTGCTGTCCCACTCTGCGGCTCTGCAACCGGCGGAAGCCGCTTCTCAAACTCCCGGAACCGGGAGTCGAGATAATTGAGCAGCTTGGTCTCATTCACGCTCTGCTTCTCGGGGGCTCTTTGCGCCCCCATGCTCGCCCGTAGCTCTGCGATCTCTGTTCGTAAATCCGCCAGCTCCTTTTCTTGGCGGGTCAGACGCTCTCTAAGCCGGTCGTTTTCGTCTGTGACCCGCCTGGTTGTCGCCTCTAGCGCCTTTGTTTCTTGATAGGAGTTGCGCTCATACAACTTCTCAGCCACCTTCTCCCACTCGTCGGCTGCCAATTTGAGGGCCTTTTGGTAGGTGCCCTTTAGGTTACCGGATCCCTTGGCTATACTCCGGACAAGGTCCGACGTCTTCATCGACTGGGCGACGAGGAGGAACGAAGGCCGGTCTTTGATATTCTTCGCTGCCTCCTCCCGCTTTAGAGTTTCCGGCGAGAGAGTTCTCCCGACGTAATCAATCTCCTCAGCCGTGCGCTGAACCTTCGCGATGTTGGTGGAGATGGTTTGGTCCCAATTCTCCGCGACCCTCTTCTTTTCCAACTCTTCCATCTTCTTCTTGTGTTCTCTTTTGGCTTCCGCCACACCCACCCATTCGCCCGTGGTAGGCGGACGCCCGCGGCCCCTCTTCGCTTGTTGTCCTTTACGAAGGACAACATCGCCTTCTTTCCCTTCTTGACTGGGCCGTTTCCGTCCAGCCGGCGATCCCACAGACGTACAGCTGCTGCTGCGACTTCGTGTATCACGACCTGAGCGCCGTGGTGCTACCCGAGTTGTCTCCACGTCAGACAAACTCATCTCAGACCCGTCAGACACATCGTCCGAGTCTATTTCCCCCCCGATCTCTACAATCCCCAGTTGTTTTTTGATGTTAGCAGAATCCATAATTGTTCCCACGATACATGCTGGAAACAAAGGTCACCCCGTGCAGAGCCAGTTGCACGGGGAAGCCTAATACACACCCGGTGTCGGCCGGTGCCGGGCGGTGGGGTCGATAGGAGGAGCTTTGCCCATCTCCTCACCATCCCTCCGAGGGAGAGATGGCCCCGACGTCTCGTGCCACTCCCAACGTCGGGCTTAGGGGGTTTTTTAATGAGGTATCCTTCCTCTTGGGCCGGCCAATGAAGGCAAGCCCCCTACCCCTCCCCCCTCCCCAGGCCTACCTGGGCTACAGAGGGAAGGAACAGGTTTGCCGGTGGTGGTCCTGAAAAGGACCGCGTCTCCCCAGCCACTTTGGCCAGTTTGACCCACCGGGCCCTAACTCCTACGCGCCTCGTCCTCAACTGCTCTTCTCAAACCGAGAATAGCAGAGAGGACGGTATTCCCCACCCCCCCAAATTCCCCACCCCCCCATTCCCCATCCCCAACCCGCCTACCCCACCCCCCCAGTGTGTTTGGTCCGCGGGAGCTAATCTCCGACCGCCGACTGCCGTCCGCAGGGCATCCCTGTAAGCGGGAGTACCCTCCGGGCGGCAGCCGACGGCTTCCCCTATCCGCCGGCCGGGGGACGCGCCAGGTAGGGGTATCACCTCCCCCCCTGGAACCTAACCTAACCTTTTTTTTTTTTTTTTTTTTTTTTTTTTTTTTTTTTTTTTTTTTTTTGATTCCCAGGGGAAATGCCCACGCACCGTCACTCTCTGCCACGGGGAGACAGAGAGTGGTGTGTCGGACTCGAACCGACTAAAACCCCTGGGGTGGTCCTACTCTGCGCAGTGGCGGGGGGGGCCGGGAAGCGCCATTAAAGCATTACGCAATCCCCCCCCTAAACGCAATTGCCGCGCATGGCGCAGCGCGTCTCGGTGCGGCAGGTGGATTGCCGCACCACGGGGCATGCCGGACCACCCAGCATGCCCCGTCACCTCGAGCGACGCCAGAATTCCCCGTTCTGGCGCCTTCGGGACTCATGGCCTACGGGCCTACTCCCCCGTCATCTGGACGTCAGGGGCGGGGCGGGTCGGCTGCGACTGCGATTGAGTCGCTCCGGCGGCCCGCCTCTGGGCTCTCTTGGGGGCCTTACATGCTGGGCCCCCACCTATGTGGTTGGCCTTCTTGCCGGCCGCGGCACAGACCGTGCAGTGCGGCGCTGCCTCGCACGCACGGGCAAGGTGGCCAGGAGCACCACATCTGTAGCACGTGGCGCTCCTATCCATCTCCGACCCGCACTGCATCCTGACGTGCCCCTTCTCGAGGCACCGGAAGCAGCGCAGGTCTCTGGTCTCCAGCAGCTTGACTTGCGCTGAAGACCAGCCAACTCTCAATTTCTGGCCAACCACCAACTTCTTCGCGACTGCAGTGGGGCAGCGCACCCAGCAAGAGCCCAGTCCCCGGCCAACACGGCGAATCTCCCCGGTCTTGACACACGACGCCGGACATTCCCCAAACGCCGCGATCGCGGCGACGACTTCGGTGACGGTGACGGAGTCGTCCAGCCCGGAGAGGCGCAGCTCCGCGCACTTTTCCGGGCGGGAGACCAGGACTCCGTCCGCCGCGAGAACCTCCCTCAATTTCCCCGCGAAAGTTTCGGCCTTCTCCCGGTTTTCTTGCTCCGAACCCCCGGATATCAACACCATCAAGCCGCCGGTAATGGCCCGGCGGCATTGAATCCCCGTAATCCCCAATTCCCCCACGTTTATTAGGGACCTCGCCTTCGTGAGGGCCGCAAGCAGCGTCATGCCCCGCTCAACGGCCTCTGGCAGCAGTGTAAGGATCACTGCCGCCGTCTGAGGGGGGCGGAGGTTCGGCAGATTGGGCCGTCGCTGCTGCCTCAGCGTCTTGACCGGAGGCTGAGGCAGCTGGGGTGCCGTTTCCGGCGCGCCTTTCTTCTTCTTCCCCCCCTTTTTCACCACCGTGGCCCACGTCGTGGAAGGGGGAGGGGGTGGGGGTGGCATGAGCCGAGACTCCTCGTCGGGCTGGACCGCAGGCTGAGCCGTTGCCTTAGCCCGCCTACTTCCTTTGGAAGGCGCAGGAGCTACTGGCTTCTTCATCGCGGCCGGAGCGCTACTCGCAGTTGGCTTTTTCTTCTTTGCCACGGACGGCTCCACCACCTTCGTCGAGGACGTCGGCTGCGCAGACTGAACCGACTCCAGGCGCTTCTCTATAGCCTCGAAGCGGGAATCCAAATAACTGAGGAGCGTTCCCTCACTCTCCCTGCTGTCTGCAGCTGGGCGGGGCATCTGCCCCTCTACACTACTCTGGAGAAGAGCGACTTCTTTACGGACTTCGGCCAATTGCTTGGCCTGCCGCTCCACCTCTTCGCGAAGTCGCTCATTCTCCAGTTTAATCAATCTCACCTCAGCGGCCCCGTCCTCTTTGGCCCGCTTGACCGCCTCTTCTAGGATCCGGTTTTCGTCAGAGGATGTCCTTTTGTACATCATGGCAGCCACTTTGTCCCACTCGTTGGCTGCCATGACCAGGGCCCTCATGTGGGTACCCTTCAAGTTACCGGATCCCTTAGCCACACTCCGGACCAAATTCGCCGTCTCCATGGCTTGGGCGGCCAGGAGGAACGAGGGCCGGTCACTGAGGTTTTCAGATGCCTCTTCTCTAGCGTAAGTTTTTGGCGAGAGAGACCGCGCAACGTACTCGATCTCTCCCGCCTGACGCTCCACCTGCTGGACTCTCCCGGAGATGGTCTTGTCCCATTCCATTTTTTTCTCCATTTTCTCGGCTTCCAGCCTTTCTCGTCGATGTTGCTCTTTGGCCGCCGCCACTCCCACATATTCCCCGGTAGTAGGCGGTCGGCCACGTCCCCTCTTGGCTGAAGTCTTCTTGCGGAGGACAACATCCCCGCATGTTTCCCCCTGGCTAGGCCGTTTCCGCCCAGCCAACGACACCGATCCGTCTGCAGACGCGCAGCTGCTGCTGCGACTTCGAACATCAGCGCGACTTGAGCGCCGTGATGCTGTCCGACTCGACACATCAGAAAAACACATTTCAGATACGTCCGAAACGTCATCCGAGTCAATTTCCCCCCCGACTACTATTTTCCCCGATTTATTATATTTTGTTGAGTCCATAATTGTTCCCACGATACATGCTGGAAACAAAGGTCACCCCGTACAGAGCCAGTTGTACGGGGAAGCCTAATACTCGCCCGGGGTCGGCCGGTGCCGGGCGGTGGGGTCGATAGGAGGAGCTTTAACCCATCTCCTCACCATCCCTCCGAGGGAGAGATGGCCCCGACGTCTCGTGCCACTCCCAACGTCGGGCTTAGGGGGTTTTTTAATGAGGTATCCTTCCTCTTGGGCCGGCCAATGAAGGCAAGCCCCCTACCCCTCCCCCCTCCCCAGGCCTACCTGGGCTACAGAGGGAAGGAACAGGTTTGCCGGTGGTGGTCCTGAAAAGGACCGCGTCTCCCCAGCCACTTTGGCCAGTTTGACCCACCGGGCCCTAACTCCTACGCGCCTCGTCCTCAACTGCTCTTCTCAAACCGAGAATAGCAGAGAGGACGGTATTCCCCACCCCCCCAAATTCCCCACCCCCCCATTCCCCATCCCCAACCCGCCTACCCCACCCCCCCAGTGTGTTTGGTCCGCGGGAGCTAATCTCCGACCGCCGACTGCCGTCCGCAGGGCATCCCTGTAAGCGGGAGTACCCTCCGGGCGGCAGCCGACGGCTTCCCCTATCCGCCGGCCGGGGGACGCGCCAGGTAGGGGTATCACCTCCCCCCCTGGAACCTAACCTAACCTTTTTTTTTTTTTTTTTTTTTTTTTTTTTTTTTTTTTTGACGGGGGGAATGCGTTGATGCACCGTACCGTCACCCCGAGGGAGGGTGACGGCGTGTGTGGGACTCCCTGCCCTGAAAAGGGCAGGACTACCCACTAAACCCCCCGGTTGGACCCTCATCGCCTAAGTGGCGGCGCTGTGGGAAATCGGCTCAGCCTTTGCTTCCACAGCGCCGCCGGCGGAAAAGCCGCTTAAGCGGCTCCGTCTGCTCCCCCCACGGTGTTCGGGGGGAGACTGGGGATGGCCGGTCCAACGGGACCATCCCCACCTCGCTGTGGAGACCGGTGCAATGCCGGCTGAGGTGCCCTCACACCATCAGCCGGCCGGCCCCCACGCGGTAACTGGGCGCGGTCAAATTGGCGCCGCGCCCTAAGCCGCCTTCTTCGGCGGCAGGCAGGAGCGGATGGATCGTCCTCCCGCTCCCGCTCTGCGGCCTCCTTCTGCGACATGACGTCTTCGCAGAAGGAGGCCATCCCTTCCCACGCCGTCTCACTCCCGAGCATAGCCTCGACTATGCTGGGGAGTGAGAGATTCGGCCCCACTGAAGCGCGCAAAGCCGCGCGCTGCGCATCCCAAGCGGGGCACACTAGCAGCGTGTGCCCCACTGTGTCCTCCGCCGCGCCGCAATGGTGGCACGACGGAGACCCCTCGCGGCCGATGCGGTGCAGGTACTGCCCAAAACAGCCGTGGCCGGACAGCACCTGCACCAGCCGGAACGATAGAAATCCCGACTTGCGCTCGAGCCAGCGAATTATTGCTGGCCCGAGCGCATCGAGGGTCCACCGGCTCGCCGGACACTCTAGAAGGCTGCGGGACCACGTTTGAAGCATGTGGTCCCGCGCCTCCCGCTGAATACGCGCCAGGTCCTCCGGGAAGTAGCGCTCCCCGGAGGCCTTCTTGGCGGCCCGCCAATTATAGGCCGCCGCCAGCGCCTGGGCCTCAAGCTCCCAGGGCGGCGTTTGTGCGACCGCACACGCGGCAGCAAAACCCACGGTGCGGTACGCGCGTGCAGCCCTTTGGGCGATCGCCCTTTGGGGGCGGCGCAAACACCTCACATTCTCCGCCCCCTGCAGAGACTCTGCCCAGATGGGGGAGCCATACAGGGCCATACTGCGAAGAATGCCGGCGTAAAGCCGCCGGCATTTGGCCCTTGGCCCCCCAATATTTGGCATGAGCCACGAGAGGGCGTCAGCAGACCGGAGGAGGCGAAGTGACAGGGCCCGGAAATGTGGGCCAAACTGCCACTTCGCGTCCAGGACGAGGCCCAGATACTTCATCTGGGCCCCAACCACGATGCGCACGCCCCCAACGACGATATGGGCGTCGGGTGGGCAGCGCTGCCGAGGCCCCGGGAAATAGACGGCCTCGGTCTTCTCCAGCGCTACCTTGAGCCCAAGACACTCAATGCGCCGAACAACAAGCGCCCCCCCCGCGGCCGCAAGACGGGCCGCCGACCCAAAGTCCTTCCCCCGGGCAGTCAGCAGGGTGTCGTCAGCATAACAAATGACGCCCGTGCCCGGGAGAAGGGCGCCCCGAAGCACCCAGTCGAACCCTATGTTCCACAGGAGCGGACCCAACACCGACCCCTGTGGAACCCCAGCTTGGACGTTGTAGTCGCGTAGGACCCCATCCCTACCGACGCAGGTCACACTCCGGCCCGTGAGGTAATCCCTGATTAGGGTGACCAAGTACTGGGGGACGCGGTGGTGGTGAAGCGCCCCCAAAATGGTCGAGTGGGGGATGGTGTTGAAGGCGTTGGCGATGTCAAATGACACCGCCAGAACACCCTCCCCCCTCTCCCGCGACTCCATCACGGCCGACTTTAATTTGGACAGGGCGTCAATTGTAGATCGCCCTGTCCGGAACCCGAATTGAGCATCCGAGAGGTCCGGGCCAACCTCTCGGAGATGCTCGTTCACCCGCTGGGCGATTATTTTCTCGAACAGCTTACCGGCCTCATCAAGTAGCACTATAGGCCGGTAAGCTGATGGAGAGTCTTGTGGCCTCCCCTCTTTTCGGAGGAGGCAAAGGAGACCCTGTTTCCAGACTGTTGGGAACTTCCCGACTCGAAAGCAAGAGTCGAGAAGTTCCCTCATTCTGGCCTCCATGGCCACAGCGGCCAAGGCCACAATTTTAGCCGGGACCCCATCCGGTCCCGGCGCCGTCTTCTTAGCACGGAGGCAGAGTGCCACCGTGCTAAATTCTTCCTCGGTGATCGGAGGACAACGCTCTTCAATGGGCCCGAAACTGCCCGAAAGGCCCATGACCGGCGGGACAAAGCCGGAGTCACTGTCCGGGAACAAAGCCCGGACGATATTGGTGAGTAACCCCGGCTCAAGGGTCTCGGTTAGTGGGGGACCAATTGGGCGCAACTGGTTACGTGCGGCCCTGTACGGTCTCCCCCACGGATCCTGGTCGAGACCCTCTAACATTTCGGACCGGGCGCGGTCCTTGGCGGTGCCAATCTCCGCCTTGAACCTTTTCTTGACCTCGAGGTAGGCCTCGTAAAGTCGGGCCTCACCTTCGAGGTCACGAACTGCCCGGCGCCGGCTCCGAGTGTAGGCCCTTCGAGCTGCGACGGTCCTGGCCCGGAGAGCAGCGAGCTCCCCCGACCACCAAAAACAAGCGCGCCTGGGGGCCGGACGGCGGGACCGAGGCATGCAAGAATTGCACACCTCGGTCAGAGAGCTGCGGAGGCACGCTGCGGAGCTGTCGACGTCGGGGCCGGCCAAGGGAGGGGAAAACCAGTCCTGGAGTAGGACCGCCTCCCTGGCCACGTTGCGGTCCAGGCGGGACAGAGCCCACCTGGGAAAGGGGGAAGCCGACGATGGAGGGCGGCTAGAACGCCCCGGGGACACGGCCGAGATCTCAAACCGAATATATTTGTGGTCGGAGAGAGTCTCGGCCGGATCGACGCGCCAATTGCGGACACGTGCGGCGAGAGCAGGGGTGGCGAACGAAAGGTCCACCACAGACCCCCCCTGCTGTCGCACGCACGTTTGCGCAGATCCCCGGTTTAGCAGGGACAAGCCCGATGATGCCGCCCAATATTCGACCAGCTGCCCTCGCATGTTGCACCTGGCAGCTGGGTTCCCCCATGTCGTGGCCTTGGCATTAAAGTCGCCAAGAACCACGACCTGATGACCAGAACTGACCCCGCGTACGACAGCCCCTTGCAAGGCCCCCAGAAATAACTCAAACTCTTGGAGTGTACGGCTCGGAGAGCAGTACACTCCAAGGACGACGGTGTCCCCCCATAAACCCCCGACGAAGCCGGCGCCCCTCTCAAGATGGGAAAGAGGGGGGGAGGACGACGAGGCCCGCCTAAAAATGGCCACTGTGCCGTCTCGGTCCCCCAGCCAACTATTGGGGACCGAGTACGGCTCGGACACTATCACGATATCAGCCAACCACTCCGCTGCGGCTTGGGACAACAGGTCCTGTGCCGAGCGGCAGTGATTGGCATTGATCTGGAGGAAGTTGAGTTGACCCATTATTTTTCGGACATCTCAACTTCCTCCACAGCCGCTGGATTGGCTGCTGCGGCGGCCGGCCGGGTCCTGGCCGTCGCCTTCCCTTTCTTGGGGGGAGGTCTGCAATTCCTTCCCCCCATGACATGACCGACAGGTTTCCCGGTCTCTGCACAGACCTGACAGCTGGGCTTCTTCACGCCGCAGGCGGCGGCTTTGTGCCCAGGTTGCCCGCAGCGGAAGCACAAGTTCTGCCGTTCCGCTGAAGATGGGCAGAGAGGGCGGGTATGTCCGATGCCGTAACATTTAAAGCACCGGAGGGGCTGCTCCTCCAGTGCACGGACCGACGCTGAACTGAAGCCGATCAGGAACCGGCCGCTGTCCAAAACAGCCTTGGCAGCGGCAACGGGGCACTGGACGCGGATCGCGCCCATCCCCATGCGCCCGCTCCTGATCTCCCCGGCTTTAACCTGGTCCGCCGGGCATTTCCCTATCCCGGCGACTTTTTCGATGATCTCAGACCTGGACACTGAGTCGTCCAGGTCTGAGATGAGAATCCCCGCATATTTTACGGGCCTTACCACCTTGGCGAGGCCCTCAGGCAGCACCTCCCGCATCTTTGCCGCAAATTTGTCAGCCATATCAACAGAGCCCGCCCCCGGGAACTCAATAAGTCGAGCCCCGGCCTGGGTCTGGCGGAAACGAAGGGACGACGCTGAAGTTATTCCTAGTTCAGCCAGATCCATCCCGTCCCGGGCGCGACGGAGCACAGACTCAAATGTCTCCCCCTTCTCTGAGGCCTCTGCAGTCAAAGAAACAACGACTGCAGCGGATTTGGGGGGGACCAGCTTGGGCTTTGGCTTGGAAGCCGGGGAGCTCTTCTTCGGCGGAGCAAGAGGTGCTGCCTTTTTATTATTCCCCGCCGACGGGGCCGCCTGACGTGCGGGTTGAGACGCTGGAAGATGTCCGGGGGACTTTTTCCCCTTTCCCTTTCCCTTTTTAACGACTGTAGACCACCCCTCATTGGCTGGGGTGGTCGCGGGAAGAAGGAGATCCTTCTCAACAACTGGAGCCGGAGGAGTGGCTCGGGGAACAACAATCGGCGCCTCCGCTTTGGAGGGCCCAGACGAGGCGACAGGTGCAGACGCGAGAGCTCCAGATGCTCTTGTCCTTATGACCCTCTGAGGCTTTGGCGGCTCAGGGGCCCGGAAAACCTCTGGCAGGCGCTGGAGGACCACGACAGGCTCCTTTCTGCGGTCCGCTGCCAATGGCGGACGGAGCCGCTTTTCTGGGAGGAGACGGTCCTCCAGCCCCTCTATGCGGGCGTTTAGGCGGGCGTTCAAATGAGCCCGCTCCTCCAGCATTATTTTGCGGACCACGGCTTCGACGCTCGCCGTGTCCACTGTCGGTGATCCCATCGACACAGGAGACGTCTCCACTACTTCCATCACCGTAGCAGAGACCGAGACGGGGCCCGGTGATGCCCGACCTGGCTTGGTTAGTTTGGCCACCGCGGCCTCCAGCTCGGCTACTCGTTTGAGTTGACTAGCCAACTCATTTTGCAGGCGATTTACTGTCGCCTGCAGCCGTTCGGTTTCCTCCGAGGAACCTAACCTAACCTTTTTTTTTTTTTTTTTTTTTTTTTTTTTTTTTTTGTACCCAGGGGAAATGCCCACGCACCGTCACTCTCTGCCACGGGGAGACAGAGAGTGGTGTGTCGGACTCGAACCGACTAAAACCCCTGGGGTGGTCCTACTCAGCGCAGTGGCGGAGGGGGGCCGGGAAGCGCCATTAAAGCATACACGCTAACCCCCCTCCTGAACGCAAAAACGCGTCTCGGTGCGGCGGTAGTTGCCGCACCACAGGGCATGCCGGACCACCCAGCATGCCCCGTCACCTCGAGCGGCGCCAGAATTCCCCGTTCTGGCGCCTTCGGGATACCCGGCCATGTGGGCCTTACTCCCCTGTCATTGTCTCATCAGGGGCGGGACGGGTCGGCTGCGACTGTTGAGTCGCTCCAGCGAGCCGCCTCTGGCTGCTTCTTGGGGCCTTACAGGCCCTTCCCCCTCCAACGTGGTTGGCCTTTCTGCCCGCAGCGGCGCAGATCGCGCAATGCGGCGCTGCGTCGCACGAACGGGCCAGATGGCCAGGAGCGCCACATCGGTAACACGTGGCGCTCCTATCCGTCTCCGACCTGCACTGCATCCTGACATGCCCCTTCTCGAGGCACCGGAAGCAGCGCAGGTCTCTGGTCTCAAGCAGCTGAATTTGGGCTGCGGACCATCCCACGGTCAGCTTACGGCCGTCCATCAACTTTTTGCCCACTTCGGTAGGGCAGCGCATCCAGCAGGAGCCCAACCCCCGGCCAGCGCGGCGAATCTCCCCGACATTCACTGTATCCGCCGGACACTCCCCAATCGCCGCGACCGCGGCAACAACGTCGGCGGCAGTCACGGAGTCATCCAGACCGGATAGGCGCAACTCCACGCGCTTCTCCGGTCGGGATACTAGGACTCCGTCTGCCGCAAGCACCTCCCTTAATTTGCCCGCGAAGGCTACGGCTTTACTCCGGTTCTCCTGTTCGGAGCCACCTGCTATCTCCAGCAATAAGCCGCCGGTAATAGCCCGGCGGCATCGGAGACCTGTAATTTCTAAGTCCCCCAGGACAATTTGGGACTTCGCTTTTCGGAGCGCCGCCTCTAAGGTCAGCCCCCGCTCAACGGCCTCCGGCAGCAGCGTTAATACTACTGCCGCCGTCTGGGCTGGTCGGAGCCGGGGGGTGTTGGGCCGTCTCTGCTGCTTTGGCGTCCTCGACAAAGGCTGGGGCTGCTGGGGGGCCGTTGTTGGCGCACCCTTTTTCCTCCCCCCCTTTTTCACCACTGTGGCCCACGACGTGGGAGGAGGTGGCAGGGACTGTGACTCCTTGCTGGGCTGGACAGCGGGCTGGGCCGCAGGCTGAGCCTTTGCCTTTGCCTTAGCCCGCCTACTTAATTTGGCGGGCGCGGGAGCTGCAGGATTCCGCGTAACAGCCGGAGCGCTGCTCGCAATTGGCCCTCTGCTCTCGGTGCTCGACTCCACCACCTTTGTCGAAGACGTCGACTGTACTGGCTGTACCTTCTCTAGCCGCTTCTCAATTGCCCGAAAGCGGGAGTCTAGGTAGTTGAGGAGCGTTTTCTCGCTCTCCTTGCTGACCGCTACTGGGGGGGGAGGGGGCATCTGCCCCTGTACGCTGCGCTGGAGAAGAGCGACTTCTTCGCGGACTTCGGCCAATTGCTTGGCCTGCCGCTCCACCTCTTCGCGAAGTCGCTCATTCTCCAGTTTTATCTTTCTCGCCTCAGCGGCCCCGTCCTCTCTGGCCCGCTTGACTGCCTCTTCCAAGATCCTGTTTTCATCGGAGGACGTTCTCTTATACATCATGGCAGCCAACTTATCCCACTCGTTGGCTGCCATGACCAGGGCCCTCATGTGGGTCCCTTTCAAGTTTCCGGACCCTTTCGCCACACTCCGGACCAAATTCGCCGTCTCCATCGCTTGGGCGGCTAGGAGGAACGAGGGCCTGTCGGCCAAGTTCTCAGACGCCTCTTCCCTTGCGTACGTCTTCGGCGAGAGAGTTCGTGCGACGTATTCAATCTCTCCCGCCTGACGCTCCACCAGTTGGGCTCTCCCTGAGATGGTCTGGTCCCACTCTCTCTTCTTCTCCTCTTTTTCGGCCTCTAACCTTTCTCGCCGTTGCTGTTCTTTGGCCGCCGCCACCCCCACATATTCCCCGGTGGTAGGCGGTCGGCCGCGCCCCCTCTTGGCCGAGGTCTTTTTGCGGAGGACAACGTCCCCGCTCGTTTCCCCCTGGTTGGGCCGTTTACGCCCGGCAATAGGTCCCAACTCAGCGTCTGAGACAGACGAACAGCTGACGCCCCGACTCAGGCCCCCGACGCGCTGTGATCGCCGCGCTGACCGGGCCGCACTCGCATCCGACAAACTCAAGCTCATCTCGGACACGTCCGAGACGTCATCCGAGTCAATTTCATACTCTCCCACATTACCTACAAGTTTTGTTTTTTGAGTGGATTCCATTGTTATTCCCACGAGTAGTCTGGAAATAATCGGTCACCCCGTGCAGAGCCAGTTGCACGGGGAAGCCTATTACTCGCCCGGGGTCGGCCGGTCCGGGCGGTGGGGTCGATAGGAGGAGCTTTGCCCATCTCCTCACCATCCCTCCGAGGGAGAGATGGCCCCGACGTCTCGTGCCACTCCCAACGTCGGGCTTAGGGGGTTTTTTATGGAGGTGTCCTTCCTCTTGGGCCGGCCAATGAAGGCAAGCCCCCTACCCCTCCCCCCTCCCCAGGCCTACCTGGGCTACAAGGAAGAGAAGCAGGTTTGTCGGTGGTGGTCCTGAAAAGGACCGCGTCTCCCCAGCCACTTTGGCCAGTTCAACCCACCGAGCCCTAACACCTACGCGCCTCGTCCTCAACTGCTCTTCTCAAACCGAGAATAGCAGAGAGGACGGTATTCCCCACCCCCCCAAATTCCCCACCCCCCCATTCCCCATCCCCAACCCGCCTACCCCACCCCCCCAGTGTGTTTGGTCCGCGGGAGCTAATCTCCGACCGCCGACTGCCGTCCGCAGGGCATCCCTGTAAGCGGGAATACCCTCCGGGCGGCAGCCGACGGCTTCCCCTATCCGCCGGCCGGGGGACGCGCCAGGTAGGGGTATCACCTCCCCCCCTGGAACCTAACCTAACCTAACCTAACCTAACCTAACCTAACCATCGGACTTTCGGGTCCAATGGGGAAGACCTCTGTGGCTCCCATTAGGCTCCGAAATTCCCTTCTAATTACCCCTACGCGTACCCCAAAGCTCGTTGCTCATAAGCCGCAATTTTGGATTTTATCGAATTTTTTCAGTTTTTGACTTTGCATTTTCTCCCCATACAAATTTCTTCTAACTTTAAAACACTTATAGTAAATTCAATATAATAGTTACGTAGTTTCAGCTTAATACTTTTCTGTAGTCTATTAGATAGGCTAAATTACCATACCAATAGTTTTAGTGTAGGTCTAATACTTTCGGAGTTATTCCACTCTGAAAGTACATAGCCAAAATTTTCATAGTGAAAAAGTCGGAGGTTAGGTAAACTTTTTCGGCGAAATCGGCCGGAAATTCTGGGTACCTACCTCAGACAATAATTAATATCTCCGTTAATTCTTATTGTATCTTAATAAATTTTTCAACGTTAGTTAGCTTATAAAATTGCCTAAATTTGCTGTATATGTTAGTTCTCCTAAGTTTAGTAATCCCACGCCCACTAGTGGGATAATCTTAAAGTTTGTTAAAATTTGTGAATTTCTTGTCTCTAAACATTAATAACTTCGTCTAGTTTTAACTTTTATGTCTTAAACTTCATATCTAATTAGTTTTTGTTAGTACTTATCGAAATATAATAAAATAATTACCTTAACCCTTGTATTGCCGGAGCTATAGGAGATTATAGTTTTTTCTGGTATAAATTAATTAAGATTAATATAAATAAATAGTTTTAAAATTCATCTGTGTATAAATAAGTTAATTTAGTGATTGTAGTACATAGCTGACTATAATCACAGTTAGAGACAGTTAACCTGTTGACTGCCAATAAAGCAAAAAATATTTTTAATATCATTAATTAAGTAAATAAACAAGATTTTCGCTTACTTATTACCATTAAGTTACAGAAATTTCATTAGTTTTCATTTGTTTGTGTAGAATTACTTATAATTATTATTAATACTTACCTATTTCTTGTTAGTTAAATAGTAAACTAAAGAGTTTCAATATATTTTCCTTAATAAAATATTTTCTAAGCATGGAAAGCTCAAAATCTCCTACTCGAGAAGGGAGTATCACTCCCCTCGAGAGAGAGAGAGCAGACAGTGTAGATCTGACGCAGAGGGAAGAGGTTCCAAGGACACCCGAAAGGACCGAACCGGCTATTACACCTACGCCGGCGGCTCCGAAGAAGTCTAAACCCTCGAAAACTAAAGCATTAGCGGAGGAGGACTGGGAAGAGCCTCTCCCGAGCGTCGAAACTTCGCGTACCAAAAAGGCGAAAAATGCTTTGCTCTCCGCAAAAGCGCAAATGCGTAATAGTGGAAATATAAAAAGAGAAATTAAGAAGGAAGTAAATGATCGCATAAATGAGCTGTATAAGATTGTAAAAGAGGCAGAATTGGAAAATCTTAAATACAGGACAGGAGGGAAAGTTATTGTAGAAGCGGAAATACATAGGGAAATGCCGAAGGAACAGGAACGCTCGCACAATGTTGGAATGGGAGTAGATGGAGAAAAGATGATGAAGGAAATTAGAGAGCACGCTAAATTGTTGAAGGAAAATCAGGAGGAAATGAAAAGGCTCAAGGACATGTTAGTAGAGAAACAGGAACAGATAAACATAGGGCCCAAAACGTATGCGGGAGTGTTAAGCACTCGTAAATACTCACCTCCGGTGAAAGAAGCGGTGCACTCCGTTATGATCACCTCCACCGACGACCAGGAGACCGGCGACCAGGTTCTGGAAAAGATAAGAAAAGTCGTTAATGCTAAGGAAGAAGGAGTAAGAATTGATAATGTGAGGAAAGCAAAAGATCGAAAGGTCATTATAGGATGCAGGACGAAAGAGGAGATCCGGAAGGTGAAGGAAAAGATCAAGAAGGATGGGAAAAACCTTAATGTTGAGGAAATGAAAAATAAAGATCCTCTAGTGATACTACGGGACGTACTCAAGTACAACTCAGATGCAGAGGTACTCGCGGGAATAAGGGCTCAGAACAAGGAGTTGTTTGAGGGGGTGGAGAAGGATGCGGACAGGATGGAGATTAAGTTTAGGAAGCCTACCAGGAATCCACTTACCACACACATCGTCTGCAAAGTCTCTCCGCTTCTTTGGAACAGGCTGACCGAAGCCGGTATCCTGCACGTCGACATGCAGAAAATAAGAGTAGCAGACCAGTCGCCACTTATACAGTGTTCCAGATGCTTGGGTTATGGACACAGCAAACGCTTCTGCGAACAGACAACGGACATCTGTAGCCACTGCGGAGGCCAGCACTTCCGCACGGAATGTCCGGGCTTAAAAGCAGGCGAAGCCCCCAAGTGTTGCAACTGTGTAAGCGCCAAGCTTGAGCATACGGAGCACAGTGCGTTCAGCGAAGAATGTCAAGTCAGGCGGCGGTGGGACTCTTTAGCGAGGTCCACTGTCGCCTACCGGTGTTAAGGGCGTCCCGGCAGTAATTAGAAATAGCAGTCAAAATACAAATAGCAGTAATATAGTCTTAGCTCAGTATCATGTCATACAGGCCAACTTGCAGAGGTGTCAATTGGCCACGTCAGAATTTATGCTTGAGGCAGTTAGAAGAAAAACAACTTTTGCTCTGGTCCAGGAGCCATACATCGGAGCAATAGGTGAGATGAAAAATTATCCTGGAGCCAGAATAATGCAATGTTGCAGAAAAACGGAAAAAGTTAATAAGGCAGCAGTTGTGGTCTTTGAAGATAATATCGATGTCATCCCTTGCCCAGATTTAACTACAGAAAATATAACGGTTGTCAAACTAAGAACCAAGGCTTGGGAACTTGGAGTTGTATCGGTGTATCTGGAAGGGGACCAACAGATAGAACCTGACGTGAACTACCTCTGCAAAGTGGTACGAGAGATAGGAACAAAGGACGTGATACTGGGTGGTGACGTCAATGCATGGAACATCTGGTGGGGTAGCCGAGAGGTGAACCACCGAGGAGAAGCCATAGCTGGCATGATCGAAGAGTTAGAGCTACAGATTCTAAATCAGGGATCACAACCGACCTTCGACACGATTAGAGGCGAGAGGAGATTTACTAGTTGTGTCGACATCACTGTGTGCTCGCTTAACATGCTCAGCAAGGTGGAAAACTGGAGAGTTTCTGGAGACGTGACAAGTTCGGACCATGGAGCCATCTTGTTTAGCCTAAACTTAGAAAAATCTACAGGGACTGAAATAAAGCGAACTACAAGAATTTATAAAACAAATAAAGCGGACTGGGAGCAGTTTCGAGAGAAACTGGGCCAAGAATTCATGGAAAATGAGCTAAATAAAGAGGCAATAGACATAATAAATAATAAATCAGACTTAGAATTAGCAGTAGAAAAATACACTAAATCAATAACAGATACATGCGACAAAACAATACCGAAGAAAAAATCAAAGAGTATACTTACCTTACCATGGTGGACGGACGAACTCGCTGCGATGAAGAAGCTCGTAGCTACGAAGAAACGTCGAATCCGCTGCGCTGCACCACACCGAAGACCCGCCGTAGTCGCCGATTACCTGAAACAGAAAGAAGAGTATGAGAATGAAGCTAAAAAGGCACAAACAGATAGCTGGAAACAATTCTGTGAAAGACAGGATAAGGAAGGACTATGGGAAGGGATCTATAGGGTGATAGGAAGAACCACCAAAAGACAGGAGGATGTTATGCTCGTAAAGGACGGGAAAAATCTAAACGCCACACAATCAGCTGAACTTCTAGCAGAAACATTCTACCCTAAAGACGAAGAGACACATGACACTGCGGAACACCTGCAAATAAGAAAAGCGGCTAAAGCACTGGAAGAGAGGGTAGATGAGGAAAACCTTGACCCGCCTTTCACCGAAGAGGAGTTGAGAAGAGCAGCAGAAAGCTTCAACCCTAAGAAAGCGCCGGGGAAAGACGGACTCACATCAGACATCTGCGAAAGAGCGATAGCCCAAAATACTTCGTTATTTCTGGCGATCACCAACAAATGCCTGGAACTTGGATACTTTCCACAAATCTGGAAAGTGGCCACAGTCATCGTCCTCAGGAAACCTGGGAAAGAAAACTACGAAGTCCCCAAATCATATAGACCGATAGGTCTATTGCCAGTGCTGGGCAAAATACTAGAGAAGATGATAATGGCAAGAGTAAAGTACCATATTCTCCCTGGCATAAGCCCCCACCAGTATGGTTTTGTGCCACAAAAGAGCACGGAGGACTCTCTCTATGTCCTAATGCAATATATTAAAAACCAGATAGAGCTGAAGAAAATTGTGACACTGGTATCACTGGACATAGAGGGAGCATTCGACAGTGCTTGGTGGCCCAAAATTAAAACTCGTCTGGCGGAGGAAGGATGCCCGATAAATACCTGTAGAGTCCTGAACAGCTACCTCCAGGACAGGAAAATAGCGCTGAGATACGCGGGACAGGAGCATCAAAGGGAAACCGAGAAAGGTTGTGTTCAGGGCTCTATAGGAGGTCCTGTTCTGTGGAACCTATTGTTGGACCCGTTGCTCAAGGGCCTGGAGAAGAGAGGCGATTACTGCCAGGCCTTTGCAGATGACATTGTCCTAGTGTTCAGTGGGAAAACGGCGGCCGAGATCCAAGGACAAGCTAACGCAACACTCGCCTATGTTCAGGAGTGGGGTGTTAGAAACAAACTCAAATTCGCTCCGCAAAAGACAAACGCAATGGTAGTCACAAGGAAGTTAAAGTATGACACACCACTCCTGACCATGGGAGGAGTCAACATTCAACTGGCGAATGAAATTAAGCTGTTGGGGATAATTATAGATAGCAAACTCACCTTTGATAGCCACGTCAGGGCCGTATGCAAGAAGGCAATCGCGGTATACAGGCAGCTTGCAAGAGCAGCGAAGACCAGCTGGGGCCTGCATCCGGAGGTGATCCGGCTTATATACACGGCGGTAGCGGAGCCGATAATTATGTATGCGGCAAGTGTCTGGGCACCGACGGTGCAAAAGATAGGTACGAGAAAACATCTGGATGCGGTGCAGAGGGGCTTTGCTCAAAAAATATGCAAAGCGTACAGGACAGTGTCTTTGCACTCTGCATTGTTGTTGGCAGGACTGTTGCCGTTGGACCTCAGAATCAGGGAGGCTGCCTCATTATACGAGGCAAAGAAAGGGTATAGCCAACCAGTGTCCGACAGGGAACTAGAAAGCAGAGTCCCACATATAGAGAAGCCGCATCCAGCAGAGCAAGTCAACAGTGACTTCATCTGTTTGATGGACCAGCAGCAGGTAGACGAAAACAACACCCAAGCCGTTCGTATTTATACGGACGGCAGTAAACTGGAAGATCGAGTTGGGGCCTCCCTCTCCATTTGGAATGGAGAGGAAGAAATAAAGGCTATAAAACTGAAACTCGATGACACCTGCTCGGTCCATCAAGCAGAACTACTGGCGATTAAACGGGCGACTCAGGAGATAAGCAGAAGGAAGGAAGATAGCTTCGGAGTATATAGTGACTCTCGATCCGCTCTCGAGTCAATCAGGAACCCGGGATCCGTGAACCCCATAGCGGAAGAGGTGCGCCGAGAACTTAAATCCATAAAACAGCAGGGCAAGCACGTGCACCTCTTCTGGGTGAAGGCTCACGCGGGTCTCGAAGGCAATGAGAGAGCGGACGAGTTGGCAAAGGAAGCTACAACCAAGAAGACGAAGCCGGAATATGATAAGTGCCCGGTGTCATTCGTCAAAAGACAAATCCGGCAGGAGTCTCTTGACGAATGGGACCGGCGATATAAAGCAGGGGACACGGCTGGCACAACCAAACTATTCTTCCCTAGCATAATAGGTGCGTATAAAATTATAAGGAAGACCCCGTTGAACAGTACCATAACACAAGTACTTACTGGGCATGGTGGGTTCTCACAATACTTGCATCGTTTCAAGTGTAAGGAGAGCCCATCATGCATATGTGATAATAACGCAGAAGAAACGGTCCCACACCTCTTAACAGAATGCCCGACCACAGCCAAAGATAGGTACGACGTGGAACAGCAGATAGGTGGACCTGTGGAAATTGGCAATCTTTGCGAGCTGATTGCTTGCAAAGATACCAAAGAAGCATTTTTAAAATATTGCGTAAAAGTAGCAGAAAAAGCGATAGCGCGAAATAAATAGTATTTAAGATTATTATATATATTTATACTATACATTACTTATACAAATAAGTAAATAAAATAGCAACAAATTAAATAAAAGGCAAACAAGAATTCTGATAATGTCAGAAGAAATAGAACATAAAAAAAAAAAAAAAAAAAAAAAAAAAAAAAAAAAAAAAAAAACCTAACCTAACCTAACCTAACCTAACCTAACCTAACCTAACCTAACCTAACCTAACCTAACCTAACCTAACCTAACCTAACCTAACCTAACCTAACCTAACCTAACCTAACCTAACCTAACCTAACCTAACCTAACCTAACCTAACCTAACCTAACCTAACCTAACCTAACCTAACCTAACCTAACCTAACCTAACCTAACCTAACCTAACCTAACCTAACCTAACCTAACCTAACCTTTTTTTTTTTTTTTTTTTTTTTTTTTTGACGGGGGGAATGCGTTGATGCACCGTACCGTCACCCCGAGGGAGGGTGACGGCGTGTGTGGGACTCCCTGCCCTGAAAAGGGCAGGACTACCCACTAAACCCCCCGGTTGGACCCTCATCGCCTAAGTGGCGGCGCTGTGGGAAATCGGCTCAGCCTTTGCTTCCACAGCGCCGCCGGCGGAAAAGCCGCTTAAGCGGCTCCGTCTGCTCCCCCCACGGTGTTCGGGGGGAGACTGGGGATGGCCGGTCCAACGGGACCATCCCCACCTCGCTGTGGAGACCGGTGCAATAACCTAACCTAACCTAACCTAACCTAACCTAACCTAACCAACTCGCTTTTTAAGCTCCAAATATAGAGGGATCTCGCTGCTACTTTGCACAAAACACCGAGTAATTAGGACCTACCAGTGGCCCAAAACTCGAGGGTACCCCCTCTAATACTTTCCGAGAAATTAATTTTTCAAGTTTTCGGACTTTGAAAAATTTCCAACAGTGATTTTCGTCGTCTAAAACAGCGGTGTTTGGCTAGTTAGGTGGATACTTCAAAAATTCATATCTTCTTAAATATCAGTTATCCAAATTAGTGGTTTATAGGTCATTTGCAGTCTTCGGGTTCACCCTTCTGGTGGTACCATTCATATTCTTCTATCTTCAATAGACTCCGAGAAAATTTTTGACACTTTAAGATTTCATACAAATTTTTGTTAGGCTTAGGTAAACTTTTTCACCGAATCAACGGTTTTAAATTATTAGTTTTTAATTAATATCTCCAGTTCTATTATACTTACAGTAATAATTCTTTCACTTAGAAATAGGTAATTTTTTCCTCTAACTAGTCAAAGGCTTTTGACTATTACTATCACCCCCCTTCCCCCCCTTATTTGATAATTACTTGTTTTTCATAGTCTTAGTTTGATTTAATAATTTAATTTAAGTATAAATTTCACTTTTTACTTTCATAATTAGTTTTAATAATTAAGTTTTAATTATCTAAGGGTAACCGCGGACGCTGTTAACCCTTTTCGTGTCGAAAATATAATTTCTTCTAATTTTAACGTAAAATTGTCTAGAATAATTATTCTTTCACTTTAAATTAGTTACTTTACACTGTATTAACCCTTTTGGAGTGGTATATGTTAACCCTTTGTGTGCCACTAACTGAGAGGTAGTTTATAAATTGTCAATTTTGTATCTTAACACTTTCTAACACTTCAGAGATTACTATAAACATAAAACATTTCATTGGAATAGTATAGTAGAGTAGATATATATATGGTAAAGTTTCTTAATATAAAATAGTAAAATTAAAATTCATCACTTAATATTAGTTTAAAGCTCTTAGTATCACAGTCTGCTTAATTTATAATTCTAAGACTTTGGGGAATGCTTCCCTCCCTCTGAGATGGCGGCCCAAGTTAAGAAAAAGGACAAGGACATTGTCTTTCTCACAGCGTTTGCAAGCGATGTCAAGGATTTCAGCACCTATCAGGCAACTATCAACACCATATCTGAGACAATTGAACGAGCGCTAGACTCGAGTAAAACCAGTCTGTACACGGAACATAGGGCGTTGATCAAACAGGCGACTGACGAAATTAGGAAGTGCACTAGTGTTCTGTCTTCGGTTTTGAATGCATCCAACAACTGCGATGTGTCTGTCATCACTGAGTTAACAGAATCGTCTGCATCCCTCAAGGCTGAGATTATTGAGTGTGTCAAGGGCGAGTTGGCCAAGTTCAAGGAGGAGATAACTCCTCAGCTCACTCGCAGGACTGATGGTCCCAGCTTTGCGGAAATCGCGCGATCTCAAAAAGCCAGCGCAACCACAGGCACTAGTCGCACCTTTACACCGCCCGCTGCACCGGCATCCCGACCGGCACTGATTGTCACTACGAAACATCAGGTCAAAGACAAACAAGAAGCCATGCAAACATGGAAGAGAAGCATAAACTTCAAGTCTGTGAGCTACGCACCCGCGAGAGTCATGCCAGTGTCAAACAATAAGCTGCGTGTGGAGTTTGACAGCACCGCACAGAGGGACGAAACCCTAAAACGCCTAGAAAAGTCGTCTGAGATCACCGCGGAGCCATCCAAGAGACTGCTACCAATGTTTATTGTCAAGGGCGTATCCAAGGACATCCCAAAAGAGGAACTTCTCGATGTAGTGCTAACCCAAAACCTGGAACTTAAGAATACATGTGTTAGTGACAGCGACATTAAATTAAGATTCGTCAGAGATAACAAAAAGGAATCTCTGTATAATGCAGTGTTCATGGCCTCACCTGCTGTCTGGCGTGCAGCTACCTCCCAGGAACGCCTTAATATTGACCATCAGCGCGTGCACGTAGGTGACTTCTCTCCGTTCTTGCAGTGCTTTAAATGCCTCCAGTTCGGTCACACTCAGGCGAAATGCGAGTCCGAGGAGAAGGCCTGCTCCTACTGCGCTGCAACCACCCACACCGGAACCTCCTGCCCTGTAAAAGAAAATACACAGTTAGTTAAATGTTATAATTGCAATAGTCATAATCATAAATTTAATCAGAAAACCCCCACAAATCATCCTGCCACTTCCAACGTCTGCCCACGAATCAAATCAATGCGCCAGCGACTCACCTCCCGTATAGACTACAATGGATATTAAACTTACACCCATAAAGATATTACAGTGCAATCTGAGCAGATGTCAAAAGTGGCAGCACGAGTTCGTGCAGTATTTTCTCAAAAATAAGTATTCGATTGCTTTAATCAGTGAACCTTACACAGGATCGTACAATACCGTCAAAAATATACCCGGCTTGGAGATCTTCCAATTTACATCGGACCAGCTAGTGAAATCATGCATATTCGTTAAACCAGACATTAACTCACCAATAGGAATTACACAGTTTACCAGTCCAAACCTTACTACAATAAAAATCAAATCTGGATATCAGAACATTTATATCGCATCTGCCTATGTTGAGCCAAGAGATGACGCCAGCGAAACTATGGCAAAAGTGGACGATCTCCTAAAACAAATGGCGGGTCAGTGCTGCCTGGTCGGTGGAGACTTTAACGGATGGCATCCCTTATGGGGCAGCCCCCGAATGAATCCTAGGGGACGGGCAGTCGCTGAACTGGCATATGAGAATGGTATGCATATTTGCAACACCGGAGAAACACCTACCTTCGAGACCACCACTCACGGCCAACACAGAACATCAATTATCGATATTACAATGATTTCCGAAGCATTCAGCGATCGACTAGCAGATTGGTCCGTGGACTTGGAGGCTGCTCCTCTGGCGGAACACAATGCTCTGCAATACAAACTAATTATCGATACTACTAACACAAATACACAAAATACTGAGACTACATATTTATATAAAAACTTAAAAGCAAACTGGACAGATTTTAATAACACATTGGATTCACTCATGGCTACTACGGAACTGCTTAATATAGATATACCTAACGCTAATAAAGAACAGATCGATCAGGCTATTTCATTAATGTACAGTAACATTCATCAAGCATGCAGAGCATCTATGCCGGTCAGAGGGGGAGCTAGGAAGTACAAACCACCTTGGTGGTCCGACGAACTGGACACTCTTAAAAATGACGTGATTAGGCTGCACAGACGACTCAGTGACCTGAAGCGACGGAATTTGCCACTCGAAGACGCAATAACACAGCATGCTGAAGCCAAGAAAATGTATACAGACGAAATTCAGAAAACATCCACCAACAGCTTCCGCAACTTCTGTCAAAAACAGGGCAAGGAGGATGTCTGGGCAGTCACAAATCGACTCCTCAAAGAGGGACCGCCTAGAAAACCACCTACTACACTCCGAGTTGGAAACCGTTTTACAACCAACGCTCAAGATACAGCCAATGCACTTATCAACCACTTCTACCCTGACGATAACGCTGATAATACAGTACATCAAAGGGAACTTCGAGAATCAGTATCACATCCATCTAAAGGAGAGTCTGACAAACCATTTACTGAAGCTGAGATGTTGGAAGCAATTAAAAGTATGAGTCCTAAACGGGCCCCTGGACATGACCATCTCACAGCGGATATAGTTCTTGCCTTTTGTAAGTCATACCCCAAATTGGTTACAGAAATCATGAACAGATGTCTATCCTTAGAATATTTCCCGTCGGTATGGAAAGAAGCTACTGTCAAAATACTCCCAAAACCTAATAAACCCGACCCATCATCGCTGAGCTCTTATAGACCAATAGGATTACTCCCCGTATTCGGAAAACTACTCGAAAAACTATTCACAAAAAGACTAACATACTTCGCAAGCAAAAACAACAAGCTCAGTGATAATCAGTACGGGTTCAGAGAACAAAGAACCACTACAGCGGCAATTGACGCAGCCCTGAATATCATCAGACAAGCCAAAGGCAGTGGCAAACAGGTAGCAGCTGTTAGTCTGGATATCAGGGCGGCGTTCGACAACGCGTGGTGGCCCGCGCTCTTCAATAGACTTCGAGAGATGGGTTGCCCGGCTAACATATACAATCTAATACAAGATTACTTCCGCGACAGGAAAGTCACGCTTAACTACGGGGGAGCACAGGTTTCAAAGATGATGTCCAAGGGGTGCGTACAGGGATCGGTGTGTGGACCCACCCTTTGGAACATCATTCTCGATGAATTACTACACCGCAACTTACCTCCCGGATGTCACCTCCAAGCCTTCGCCGACGACGTTCTTCTGGTCGCCTCGGCACACACTGCAGCGGACCTGGAACAGAAAATAAATAAAATATTAGAAGACATACATACATGGGGACAGGGAGTCAAACTTGAATTCGGTCCAGCGAAAACCCAACTTATCGCCTTTACAAAAAAGGCAAAACAAGCCAGGATAATCATGAACGGGATCGAACTCAAGTTTGTCTCGGACATAAAATACCTAGGGGTAATAATAGATGAAAACCTGCGATTCACTCAACACGTAACGTACATCACGGCCAAGGCAACCAGGATTTTCAACCGGCTGTGTCTTTTCATAAGACCTACTTGGGGCATAAACACCGAAAACGTTAGGACCATCTACACCCACGTAATAGTCCCTATTATTACATACGGAGCTGGCATATGGGGCCACGTGGCAGGCAAGGACTATATAAGGCGAATGTTAGAAGGCATGCAGAGGCTCTTCGCTCTAAGAGCGATAAGGGCCTTCCGCACTGTCTCTACTGTCGCAGCCCTTGCCCTGGCCAGATTCCCGCCCCTGCACCTCAAAGTGCTAGAAGTACACCGGCTAGAGGGGGTAAGACTCACAGGCAGCACGGACCTCCTGCCCAGTGATATGTCGCTGGAAAGGCTCACTCCACCCAGTAAGTTGTTGCCACCCCCAGATAGAGTCTCGGTGGACTTCAAATTGGCCCACAACGACAGAGATGTAAGCAGAATCTGCGGACCGAACTCACTGCGCCTGTTTACAGACGGCAGTAAACTGGACGACGGTCAAGTAGGAGCAGCCTTTGTGGCGTTTGAAGGCGAGCAAGCTCAGCCATCCGCCACACATAAGTATAGACTGCACACTGCTTGTTCCGTCTTCCAGGCCGAAATGTACGCAATCGATCAGGCGTGCAAATGGGCGCAAGATAGAGGACCAGATAATGCTTACATATTATCCGACAGTATGTCTGCGTTGATGGCACTAGGGGATAGGAGCAATACCAACCCCCATGTTGTCTCAGTGCACCAGCGAATAAAAGAATTGCGAGTGACTGGGAATATACAATTCGTATGGGTCAAGGCTCACGCGGAGGTGACTGGGAACGAAGCGGCAGACGTAGCAGCTAAAGCTGCGGCAGAGCTTAACTCTGATTACTGCTACGCCAAGTTCCCAGTCAGCTTCGTGAAAAGGGGGCTGAAGTTGGAGACTCTCCAAAAATGGAGGGCTCTATACACAGAAGCTTCCCAAGGAAGCCACACAAGGGCGCTCTGCCCAGAACTGGATGATGTTGCTATAGTTATGCAGAGCTGTGGCACATCGTTCAGCATGACACAATACCTCACCGGGCACGGATATCACTTATCATATCTTCACAGGTTCAAGATCTCCGACACCGACCGCTGCCCGTGTGACGGTAGCAGCGAGCAAACTGTAGAGCACTTGCTACAATACTGCGATCGGTTCACCCCAAAGAGGGGTGAACACCAATTTATCTGCGAACAATATAAAGTCCCTCCTTTCAACATCTTGGAGGTGATTAAAAAAGAAATAACAAAAATATCATTCATTAAATTCATTGAACACATCTTTTCCAATCTAAAATCTTTCAATAACAGTGAGCAACAAAATTAATAAAATACATCGTCAATACAATAAAGTAAATAAATATAACAGCAACAGTGAAACATAAGCAAATACAGCAAATAAAAAGCGGACAGTATCAAATCGCAGTCTGCAAAAACTTATAAATAGAAAACAAACACATGATTAAAAAAAAAAAAAAAAAAACCTAACCTAACCTAACCTAACCTAACCTAACCTAACCTAACCTAACCTAACCTAACCTAACCTAACCTAACCTAACCTAACCTAACCTAACCTAACCTAACCTAACCTAACCTAACCTAACCTAACCTAACCTAACCTAACCTAACCTAACCTAACCTAACCTAACCTAACCATACAGAGGTATCTCACTGTAAATTTGCACAAAGTAGCGACTAATTAGGACCTACCAGTGGCCCAAAACTCGAGGGTACCCCCTCTAATAGTTTCAGAGAAAATAATTTTTTGAAGTTTTTGGACTTTGGAAATTTTCAAACACCGAATTTCGTCGTCTAAAACAGCGGTTTTTATCAGTTTCTTGTCATAGTTAGGAAAATTCATATCTTAGTAAATACTAGTTTCTGGACCGGGACGCCTATTGGGCGTTTCATACCCTTGGGTACACCCTTAAGGTGGTACCATTCATTTCCATCCAACTATTATAGTCTTCGAGAAAATTTTTCGGATTTTGAATTTTCATACAAAAATTAGCTAGGCTTACGTAAACTTTTTGCAGAGTAAACCGGATTATTAAATAACAGTTTTTAATTAATATCTCGATAAGTATAATAGGTACATCAATAATTCTTTCACCGAAAATTAGGTCATTTTTATCTCTATAATTTGAAATAGTTTTGGACTTTCTACTCCCCCCCCCCCATTTTTTATTATTAAATTTAGTTAGTTTTCAGTGATAAATCACTTTTATTAATTTAGTTAAGCTTCATTTCTTTTCTTATAATAAGATTTTGTTTACTAGTACATAGTTTAATAATACTTGGGTGCACAAGAATTACTTGTTAACCCTTTAAGTGCATAGAATAGGTATTCGTTATTAAAGTATAAAAATATAGATTATAGTCATTGTAATATTACTGTTTTAATTATTCTTTACTAATTTGAAGATAATAGTGTCTAATTGGCTACTCATTGTTAACCCTTTGTGTGGCAAAAATTAATATTTAAGAAAAATTTTTAGTATCTTTGTTTAATTTAGTATAAATCACTAAGCAATATATACTCTCGGCATCTATATAGTGAGGAATGACCCTCATCATACAAAATGGCGAGTCAACCTAAAAAGAAGGATAAGGAGATAGTGACGCTAACAGCTTTTGCATGTGATGTTAAGGACTTTGAATCATATCAGCGAACGATTAAGGCTATTTCAGATACCATAGATCGGGCACTAGATACTAGCAAGAATAACATCTACGCGGAACATCGAACCCTCATCAAGCAAGCTACTGAGGAAATAAAGAAATGCACAGAAGTACTCTCGGCACTGTTAGCCGGGGAAACACCAATAAGTGTGACTCATGAATCGAACGCCTCATTGAAAGCAGACATTATAGAATGTGTTAAAGGTGAGCTGGCTAAATTTAAAGAGGAAATCACGGCCAAGACGGGCAAAAGCATGCATGAGAAACCCACCACATTCGCTGACATAATTCGCAGTCAGAAGGCAGATAAAAATAGCATCGCCCCCTCATTACAGCAAAAACAACTGAGTGCTTCCACTTCTAAACCAGCGATAATCGTCACCACCAAGAATAAGGTACAGGATAAACAGGAGGCTATACAGACCTGGAAGAGGTGTATAAATTTTAAATCAGTGAGCTATGCCCCGGCCCGTGTATTGCCGGTTTCAAATAACAAACTGAGAGTTGAGTTTGATAGTACATTGCAAAGAGATGAGACACTAAAGCGACTTGAGAAGTCATCAGAGATAACAGCGGAGCCATCAAAGCGTTTATTACCCATGTTCATCATTAAAGGGATATCCAAGGATGTTCCTAAGGAAGAGTTGCTTGATGTTATCAAAATGCAGAATACGGAAGTTAAGAATGCTTGTAACAGTGAAGATGATATAAAGCTTAGATTTGTTAGAGATAATAAAAAAGAGTACCTGTACAACGCGGTCTTCATGGCATCACCGTCAGCGTGGCGCGCGGCAATCGCCTTGGAACGCCTCAATGTAGATCACCAGCGGGTCCATGTGGGTGATTTCTCGCCGTTCCTGCAATGCTTCAGATGCCTGCAGTTCGGGCACACGCAGGCTCGATGTGAAGTTGAAGAGAAGGCCTGCTCCTACTGCGCAGCCACTAACCACACCGGCAACAGCTGTCCTGTGAAAGAAAATAATCAGTTAATAAAATGCTACAATTGCAATGCACATAATGTTAAATTTAACCAGAAATCTGCGACGAATCATACTGCCACTTCTAATAATTGTCCCAGAATCAAGTCAATGCGCCAGAGACTCACCTCCCGTATCGATTATAATGGATTCTAATAATAAACCAATAAGAATTATCCAGTGTAATTTAAGTCGAAGTCAAAAGTGGCAGCACGAATTCGTGCAATATTTTATGAACAGCGCATACTCTATTGCATTAATTAGCGAACCATACACAGGTACTGGCAAAACTGTTAAAAATATCTCAGGTATAGACATATATCAGCTCTCGTCGGATCAGTTAGTAAAGGCGTGCATCCTGGTTAAACCAGATGTACAATCACCATTAGGAATAATACAATACACAAGCACAAATATAGTTACAATTAAATTTAGAATAGGACATCAAAATATATATATCGCATCAGTTTATATAGAGCCCAGAGAAGACAACAAAAATACAATGAGTATGGTAGATTCATTCCTTAAAGATATGTCGGGTCAGTGCTGCATAGTCGGTGGTGATCTCAACGGTTGGCACCCCCTTTGGGGAAGCCTGCGCTTGAACCCTAGAGGACGAGCAGTCGCTGAGTTGGCATACGAAAATAGAATGCACATATGCAATACCGGAACAACACCAACATTTGAAACTATAACTCATGGACAAACGCGAACATCTATAATTGACATAACAATGATATCTGACGCATATACTGATCTAATAGACGAGTGGAAGGTGAATTTAGATGCAGCAGCCCTAGCTGAACATAACGCTATAGAATATATATTGAAATCTAGAATTAATAATATAAATCAACATACTAACGTAAATAACAACGAATCTACATATTTATATAAATCAAAGAACGCTAACTGGACAGAGTTTAATAAAATAATATCAACTAACATGGCAACTAGTGAAATACTGAATACTGATATAAATAACGCAAACAAGGAGCAAATAGATATACTAATAAAAGAAATAAATAATATAATACATGAAGCATGTAGAGAGTCTATGCCAGTCAGAGGCCAAGGGCGTAAATACAAACCACCTTGGTGGTCGGATCAGCTTGAGATACTTAAGACAGAAGTTATTAGAATACACAGATTAATAAGCGAAAACAGAAGAAGAAACTTACCAATAGACCAATTAATAGTTGAACAGAAAGAGGCAAAACAGCGCTACGCCGAAGAGATTCAGAAAACATCTACAGCTAATTTCAGAGAGTTCTGTCAGCGCCAAGGAAAGGAGGACGTGTGGGCAGTGACCAATAGACTTCTCAAAGAGGGACCATCGAAGAAACCACCTACGACATTAAAAATAGGAAACTCGTATACCAAAGACGCAGATGAAACCGCCCAAGCTCTACTGGAACACTTTTATCCCGAGGACTCTTCAGATACAACCACACATCAACGTGAACTGCGAAAGGATGTCAATCTACAATCATCAGGAGCAGATGAAGTCCCGTTCAAGGAAGCTGAGGTTCTTGAGGCCATCAAGAGCATGAATCCTAATCGCGCACCAGGTCACGACCACCTGACCTCGGACATCGTCTATGCCTTCTGCCGCGAATATCCTAGGTTTATTACTGACCTTATGAACAGATGTTTGGCGATGGGATACTTTCCCTCTACTTGGAAACATGCAGTGATCAAAATCTTACCCAAACCCAATAAATCGGATCCTTCTGCCCTCAGCTCATACAGACCCATCGGACTCATCCCAGTATTCGGAAAGCTGCTAGAAAAGTTATTCATTAAGCGACTTACCTATCACGCCGACAAACACCACAAACTTAATGCGAACCAATATGGCTTCCGAGAGCAAAGAACCACCACTGCGGCGATAAACGCTGCTCTGGACAAAGTCAGGCAAGCCAAATCAACAGGCAAGCAGGTAGTTGCGGTTAGCCTTGACATTAGAGCGGCGTTTGACAACGCATGGTGGCCAGCCTTGTTCAAGCGCCTTAGAGACATGAAGTGTCCCAATAATATTTACAAGCTAATCAAGAACTATTTCCAAGACAGAAAGGTGGCACTAAAATATGGAGGAGCCGAAGCAATGAAACAGATGACAAAGGGATGCGTGCAGGGCTCGGTCTGCGGGCCCACCATGTGGAACATCATCCTCGATGAACTACTGTACTTGAACTTACCTCCTGACTGTCACCTCCAGGCCTTCGCGGATGATGTTCTTCTGGTGGTCTCTGCGTCCACGGCAGCGGATCTGGAAATAAAAACAAACAGGGCTTTAGAAATAATAAGTATGTGGGGTCGTGATGTGAAACTCGAATTCGGAGCAGCTAAAACGCAGCTAGTGGCGTTTACAAAAAAGGCGAAACAGGCTAAAATCAAGATGGACCGAGACGAACTCGAATTCGTCGAGCACTTCAAATACCTCGGGGTGGTGATAGATAGCAAACTCACTTTCTCACAACATGTTAAATACATCACGGGTAAAGCAATGCGTATATTTAATAGATTGTGCTTATTCATCCGCCCGACTTGGGGAATACATTGCGAAAACGTGAGGATTATTTATAATCACGTAATAGTACCTATAGTGACTTACGCGGCGGGAATTTGGGGGCATGTAGCCAGCAAAGTTTATGTGAGACGAATATTGGAAGGTACTCAGAGACTATTTGCTCTCAGAGCGATCAAAGCCTTCCGCACCGTCTCCACTGTAGCAGCACTTGCCCTAGCTCGATTCCCACCACTGCACCTCAAAGTGTTGGAAGTCAGTCGCCTAGAGGAGGTCAGACTCACTGGGAGGATCCAGAACCTTCCCAGCGAAATCCAGCTGGAAAGACTGGCGGCACCCAGGGAACTTCTGGCCCCTCCGGACAGAGTAGCGATTGAATTCAAAATGGCTCATAGTGATTCCAATGTCAATAACCTTTGTGGCTCCAGTTCTCTGCGGCTATATACGGACGGCAGTAAGTTGGAGGACGGACGCGTAGGAGCAGCCTTCGTGGCGTTTGATGGCGAGCAAGCTCAGCCGTCCGCCACGTATAAATATAGACTGCACACTACATGCTCCGTCTTCCAAGCCGAAATGCATGCAATAGACCAAGCATGCAAATGGGCGCAGGAGCAGGAGTCAACAAGCACTGCGATACTATCCGACAGCATGTCAGCACTTTTAGCTTTAGGAGACAGAAGTAACACGAATCCTCAGGTGGTGTCCATCCATCGAAGAGTGTTCGCACTCCAACAATCAGGGATAATACAATTCATCTGGGTGAAAGCTCACGCGGGGGTGACTGGAAACGAAGCAGCAGACGCAGCAGCCAAAGCTGCGGCGGAGTCGAACTCCGAATACTGTTATGCCAAGTTTCCAGTCAGCCTTGCGAAAGGGGGACTTAGGGAAGAGACTCTTCAAAAGTGGAGAGGCATCTACCTGGCGGGACCTCAAGGGAGCCACACAAGAGGGCTCTGCCCTGAGCTGGACGATGTGTTTACTGTGGTGGATAGATGTGGCACATCGTTTAGTTTAACGCAGTGTCTGACGGGACATGGCTATCATCGTGCGTATCTACATAGATTTAGAATATCGGAAACCAACACCTGCCCGTGCGATGATAAAACAATTCAGACATTAGAGCATCTCATACAAGACTGCGATAGGTTTACCTCTAAAAGAGGCAACCATATACTTCTCTGCGAAACACACAAGGTTCCTCCTTTTAAGATCCTGGAGGTAACCAAAAAGAACGCAACTAAACAATCGTATCTTAAATTCATAGAATACATAATAAGCAATCTAAAAAGTTTTAATCAAGAAACTAATGATACAAGTTAATAAAATATTAAATAAATAAATGAGTAAACTTAAATAAATAAACAAATATATAAAAGGTAAATAATTTTTTTAATAATAAAACAGTGACGTATATAAACAACAGTAAAAGTAGAAATCCTGTATCAAATAGCAGGATTCAATAAATTAATGGAAATCAAACACTTGATAAAAAAAAAAAAAAAAAAAAACCTAACCTAACCTAACCTAACCTAACCTAACCTAACCTAACCTAACCTAACCTAACCTAACCTAACCTAACCTAACCTAACCTAACCTAACCTAACCTAACCTAACCTAACCTAACCTAACCTAACCTAACCTAACCTAACCTAACCTAACCTAACCTAACCTAACCTAACCTCACTTCTTCAAACCTAACTTTGTGTAACCTAACATTATCAAACCTCACTTTTTCTAACCTAACTCTAACTCAACTCGGTGTAAACTTCAAATATCCAAAAGTTTGCTCTCCAAAGGTTAGGTTTAATAAAGTTAGGTTCCAAAAAGATAGGTTCCAAAAAGTTAGGTTTCAAAAAATTAGGTCCCAAAATTTTAGGTTCCAAAAAAATAGGTTTTTAGAGGTTAGGTAGGTACCTACGTTTCTTAAAATTCAGTTTCATACGGTCCAAAACTTAAAAAAACATTACCTAACCTAATCTAACCTCACTTCTTCAAACCTAACTTTGTGTAACCTAACATTATCAAACCTCACTTTTTCTAACCTAACTCTAACTCAACTCGGTGTAAACTTCAAATATCCAAAAGTTTGCTCTCCAAAGGTTAGGTTTAATAAAGTTAGGTTCTAAAAACTTAGGTTCAAAAAAGTTAGGTTCCAAAAAGTTAGGTTCCAAAAAGATAGGTTCCAAAAAGTTAGGTTTCAAAAAATTAGGTCCCAAAATTTTAGGTTCCAAAAAAATAGGTTTTTAGAGGTTAGGTACCTACGTTTCTTAAAATTCAGTTTCATACGGTCCAAAACTTAAAAAAACATTACCTAACCTAACCTAACCTCACTTCTTCAAACCTAACTTTGTGTAACCTAACATTATCAAACCTCACTTTTTCTAACCTAACTCTAACTCAACTCGGTGTAAACTTCAAATATCCAAAAGTTTGCTCTCCAAAGGTTAGGTTTAATAAAGTTAGGTTCTAAAAAATTAGGTTCAAAAAAGTTAGGTTCCAAAAAGTTAGGTTCCAAAAAGATAGGTTCCAAAAAGTTAGGTTTCAAAAAATTAGGTCCCAAAATTTTAGGTTCCAAAAAAATTTGTTTTTAGAGGTTAGGTAGGTACCTACGTTTCTTAAAATTCAGTTTCATACGGTCCAAAACTTGAAAAAACATTACCTAACCTAACCTAACCTCACTTCTTCAAACCTAACTTTGTGTAACCTAACATTATCAAACCTCACTTTTTCTAACCTAACTCTAACTCAACTCGGTGTAAACTTCAAATATCCAAAAGTTTGCTCTCCAAAGGTTAGTTAGGTTCCAAGAAGTATTTTTTCGTGTAGTATTATAATCGATTTGATGTTTTTTAGTTGTTAAATTATCCAACAGATGGCGGTGTCCCTTTTTACATCGCGCTGTCATTACGTTTGGCATATTTGCATACGTATTTTTTGTTCCATATATATAAATCACCATCACCATCACCATCAACATCAACAATGTAGTGGTAGCTATGGTTGGCTTGGTTTCGACGTATTTTTTGAATTGCCTTCAGTATGAGGATGGAGGATTGGGGTTAACTCTAGCGCCAACGGCGGTAATTAAGTTCTTAAATTTTTAAAACTATTATGCTTGTATGCATTATCAAACAGTACGATTATTTGCACTTTTACGCGTGCTTAAACCTATTTATACAATGAGTTGTGTTTTGATGTGTTGAATGTACATTTTATAGGTATTTATTTAAATTAAGTCTTAGCTCCTTAGCCGCTGCGCTTCAAGCAGTGAATCTTTTGAATATTTAAATAATCTCTGTTCACATTGGAACCAGGAGGAATGTATTTTCCAATTATTGGTTAGCGCGGTACTTCCTATTTACAATCAGTTCTCTAATATGTCTGAGGGTGACTATTCCCGCGGCGCAGCGGACGGCGACCTTGTTAGGGGCGGACAAACGGCGCACTTCATCGCAGCCACACTTTATGAAGCGATTAAAAACTGAATGGCTCTGATTATGGACGTTCTGGACTGAATCCCTCGTCGGCGTTCGAGACAGGGTGTGGGGGTGCGCGGGGGTGCGGCGCGGGGCGGGCGGGCGCGGGCAGTGGAGTCGCGGCGAGCGGCGCGCGCGGTCGTGTCTCGGTGTAGTGAGTGTGGCGCCCCGTGCTTCGACACCGGTGAGTGATTGCTATCAGTTATCTGAATGGAAGTTGCTCTGTTGTCCGATCACTGAAAGTGTTGTTTAATTTCGTCGAAAGGTTAGTTGTTTGAATAACGCGGTCGCTTAGCAGTTATGTCGGACGCGGTGTTGAGTTAAGTTTATTTGCGCTGTCGTGTTTTCGCGAGCATCTGTTAACTGAGGATCTACGCGTTTTATAGCGAATATTTTACCCTCCCCATTTTCTTTGCGATGTTATTTCAAATTTGTTTTCCACCCGCGTTTTGTTAACTCGGATAAATCCGTTGGTACTTTTAAAACAATTTGGTTGTTTATCAATAGTGACAGGTGAAAATAATTGCTCAGTGAGGATATTATTGTTTACGTTAGGTCCAGCTGCAGACAATCGACCTCCGTAACCTTTGTTTACGCGCTAAATTATTAAAAAGGTTCGCCACACAAATGACAGCAGATCCATTTGTCCCTTACTGTTTACAAATTCAAATTCAAATTCAAATCATTTATTGCATTTCATGAATGTTAAACAGGTGGAATTAAATATAAATTACAGTACATCATGTTACCCATTTAGGCATAGCAATATAAAATATACAATAATGAACATGGATCATTAATATATATTATTTACCACTTACAGTGTTAATAGTTTTAGATTAGGTATTAGTAAATTTATCGTTAAAGTATTCGTTTAAGTTATAATAGCACTTTTTAATTAATGTTCCTTTAAGTTTTTTTATAAATTTATTTTTATCAACTTCTAATCGCAACTCTAAAGGTAAGTTGTTATGAATTTTTATCGCTGAACAGTAGGGACCAGATTTATACATTTCCGTGCGGCTATATGGTATTTTTAGTTTATTTTTATGTATATTTCTAGGATTACGCTGGCTAGTAGATACTGCACTGTTGAAGATATCGGGATTATTTCTTATAAATTTACATATTTCTAAGATATATATACAAGGAAGGCTTAAAATTTCTAGCTTTATAAAATGAGGTTTGCAAGATTCCATGTTATTTATATTTTCTATTATTCTTATACATTTTTTTTGTAATATGAAGAGATCATGTACGTCGGTGCTGTTTCCCCATAGGATGACTCCATATGTAAGCCAGGAGTAAGCATAGCCGTAATATGCCGTAATTGCGGTTTTTTTGTCGGTGTTCAGTTTCAGCTCGTAGAGAGCGTACGTAAAGCGACTTAGTTTTGATTTCACTTTCTCTATGTGGGATTTCCATTTGAGATTAGAATCAATTGTTAGGCCTAATAAAGGGTATGTGTCAACTTTTTCTAAATGTGATCCATCAATTTCTAATTCTATATTTAATGAAGATTTTTGGTGAGGTCGGAATTCTATTATTTTAGTTTTTGAATTATTAATTAATAGATTATGTTCTAATAGCCATTTTTTTATAGTATTAAATATTAATTTTAGTTCTGTTTGGCATTTGTTAAAGTTTTCGAATTTATATAAGACTGATATATCATCTGCGAAAAGTATACATGGAGTTTTTATGAATTTAGGTAAGTCGTTTATATATATAATAAATAATATACACCCGATTACACTTCCTTGAGGAATGGAGTTGCTATTTAATGTAATGGATTCAGATCTGAACTGCATGAGTTTACCAGTTTGTGGGTCTTGGTGGTCAATTTGGACAATTTGGGTTCTATTTTTTAAGTAGGAGGTAAGCCAGGCATGCACTCTACCCCTGATGCCGCAGCATTGCAGTTTCAGGAGGAGAGTTTCATGTTTTACCCTGTCGTACGCTTTCGTCATATCAAGTAATATGCCTACTCCGTATTTGCCTTCGTTGATATAATTTAATATATGCTGAACGTAACGATATACAGCAAGAGTTGTCGATCTATTTTTCCTGAACCCGTATTGTCGGTCATCAAGTAAATTATATTTCTCAAAAAAGGATACTAGTCTATTAGCCATAGCTCTTTCAAAGATTTTGGATGTCGACGGGAGCAGAGCTATAGGTCGATAGTGGTTCGGGTTATTTTTACTTCCTTTTTTATGCACTGGTATTACAATGGTGTCTTTCAGTAAGTCGGGGAATATACCTTCATCAAAGGACTGGTTAATTAAAATTGTAAGTGGTTTAGTTAGGTACAAGTCTTGACCTATTTTTTACACAAAATTTATGATAAATTTATTATTCAAGAAAACTGTAATGTCATTATACCTAACTAGGGATCACGTAGACGTAGATGTTGCATAAATCAATTGATTAAGTTCGTAATTGACGTGAAATATGCGATTGAGCTTAATTGCATCTGTAAAGGTATTTTAAATTTTAATTAGGAAATAATTTTGTGCATACACCGATGCCGAATTTTAAAATCTATATTTTGTATTCGCTTGTAAACGCTTTTTACAAACTGCGTAGTGGATGTACGCACGGTTCATGTGCCGAAGTAACATTTTGAATTTATTTGTCTGTCTGTTTGTTCCGACCAATGTTTGAAGCAGTGAATTGATTTTAAATGGGCGATAGCTCAAGTGATAAGGGAAAAAATGGCCTAATCCATTAACTTTTTTCTTAATTCTACGCGGACAAAGTCGTGGGCACCGCTAGTCATACAATAAATTTCTTGACGTGTCGCATCTTAAATATGTGTTGGGTATATAGGTAGTTAGTTAGGTTTTCTATTTACGATCTCTGTAGTCGTCGGCGCTATGTGAGCCTCTTTGTGTCTAACAAACAATTAAAATAGTTACAAATTTAAAATAGTTTATTACTTATACTTTTACGTAATAAGTTATTGAAGTGTTGTTATCTTCACTAATTAATTATTTGGTGTATTAATTAAATAAAAATACATAATAGGGAGTAGGACTCACCAAATTAGTTTAGTTATTTTGTTACATTCAATTCCATACTAAAATTAAGGTAGTATACAGTGTTGGCAGAGATATGGACAACAATAACCGACCTGAACGGGACAACGTATGTTTCGTAGATAACAGATCTTATTTTATTCCATTTATCAAAAGCGGATAATCAGTGATCAGGGTCTCCAGCCCCCTGAGCATCATTTAAACGAGGTTTACAGGAATATCCATACTTACGGGAAGGCGGCTCATGCCTTACCTACGTCAAGGTATAGGAGCCGTCCAGGAACAGATACCTTCTGTACCATATCGGAACCGTTAACGTTACAACCTTCAACCACCTCGGCAATCACGTAGGTTGAAATACAGTTATTTTGCTTCCAAAACGCCCATACCTAAGAAAACTTTTTTAATAATTAGGAATTCCAGTTTTGTTTAATTACTAACTAAAAAGAAACACATTAAATGGAAAAATAAGAACTTGTATTAAATTATTGCTTTTAGAGCTATAAGTTTACTTACCGAATCATGAAATTGTATCTAGGATTATAGTAATAAATGACGTGTCATATCATAGTAAGGCTGATGAAGGTGGCATGATGAGAGAGATCAGACCCTGTTACTCATGACGTCAGAACGAGGGAGCAAATCCAGCTGAATTTGGTCAACATGGTTTAGAATAGCACATTACTTAGAAGCAACTATTTATCAAGAAACAGGGTATCAATAATAATATAATCATTTATTCTCTCTCTTAAAAGTAGTACAAAAAAAATCATTAAAACACAACATTCAAAAATAATTGGGCAATATCAATAATTATGTACTTGTACTTTGTAAGTGAGACTATTAAAGAGTGGACGTAGATGATACAAATATGTGTATGCGAAGCTGTATCATGCACATCTGCCACATTTAAAGGTCTGCTCAGCAATCAAGTGCAAAATGTAGTAATTAGGCTCAATCAACACCACAGGAATGATCTAGTGTAAGCAATCTCGGCTCGACCGCATGACAGCGAGAGCTGATGAGCGCGGAGTATTGATTGCCAATCATATCGGTTGCCATTAAATAAGGTAGGACGGGCATCTACCTATCTAGACAATCTACGCGAGATTACTTTAACAGACTACATTACATTATTCACCTAACCACGAATTCATTTGCCTTATTTCGGAGTAAAAATCTCATCAATCCATCTACTATATTTCGTACAAATATATCCGATGGCTTTTGCGTCACACATACATACACATCTTTTCGTGTTTATAATATTATACAGACAATTTGTCAAAACTAGCCTAACACAGTAAACACCTACATAAGTATATTATGTCAAATTATATAAAAAAATCTTACTACACGTGTAATGCATGAAGGTGACACTGCATGGGGAGATTATTTTTTTCTGTTTCTTTAAAATTCACGTATTGGTTCATGTTTGAAATGGTAGCAAATAAAGTTATTGCCGCAAGAAAATACCTAATAACACTACTAGGAAAAAACGAATTTTATTTCTAGTTCTAGATGTAGTTAACTAAAAAAGTGGATATTAATCGAGGGATTGAAGATTTAAAGCCACTAGCATCAAAACTCGTTCAATGTTGAATTTGTTAAAAACATTACATAGTTTCAGAATAATAGCAAGCTATTGCTGAAAAATATTGTTGTTCTTCATGCGTTCAACGCTACCTTTTGCAAGCTTGGCTTCATGTTTAGCTAAAAAGTAATAACGCAGTGTATTATAGTGGTATATTAATTCGGGTTTAATGTCAATCAATCAATTAAATATTGCTTTATTCAAGGAGGTTACATGTAACACTTTTGAATAGACATTGAATACTGTGCAATGTGATTCCACTACAGGTTCGGAGTCTATACCTACCGAGGTAGACATCAATCTAATTTTATTGTCTTCCAAAACTGTGCTGTAATCAATATCTCGTACGAGTGGTCGGGCCCGCGCGGCCGCGTGCCGGCGCCTGTCGCAGGTCAACATTGACTCGCCGCAGGTCGGTCCACCTCACCGGAGCTGTTGCATGATCTACTCGCAGGTCAATCGAAGCACGCCGCCGACAAGTGTCCGCTCCGCCCGCTCCGCCCGCTCCGCCCGCTCCAGCCCGCTCCAGCCGCTGGCAGACGACGGGGCGAATGAGTTTGCGAACTTGTTAGACATATCAATCCTGTCCGAATATGAATAGGAGAATGTTTCAAATCCAGGCTTTAACGAATCACTTTTGGCGTATGTTCTCTAATGGTGTGTAGGTAATAAAATATTTTATTTACATCTTGTAATCTTGTTTAAAATTGGATGTCATATCCTCTACGGGAAAAGGGGTGATATGATATATTTGTATTGTCTATTCATTATATATACATTTCTACACATAACATTCACTCGACTGATTGACGGTTATCTTTGATGCGTTTATATCTTCTTTCATTAAGTTAAGATTTTAAAAGAACTATTGTCAAATTTTTACACGCGTTGTGTAATAAAAATAGGTAAAAAAAGATTGATTTTCAAAAAAGTCAGTCATAGCATTAAAAGACGTTTAAAGAGCTAATTATTGTAACAGACCTTTTCGTCATTGACTGGGAACCTTTAAAGTAGAGTGACACAGCGCAAAGGTCAGTATTGTTTCTGTCCTCGTATATGCGTGGCGAGTAAGCGAGTTAGGTGTTCCTCAATCAAAGGCGAGGCGGGCGGCGTGCACTCAGAGCGGCGCCGCGGCGCGCTCTCTGACGGAGTGCATTTCAATCAGCCCGCGCGTGCGACGCATTGCATTGCCTCCATTGCACGGACCTTTGTATCGTTCCATCGCGATTACTCGAGTTTGAACGTACCCGTGTGTGGGCACTCCGTGTTACAATTATGGTGAGGTTATTAGCGTAGCATACTCGGATAATAACCTGCTTGTGAGTTGTTTTTAAATGTCTCATGCTGGCTTTCGTTTCCGAGTAGTTTTATTATGGGGCAAAGAAAATTTTATACCTAAATATACTCCTCCTTATACAAATGAAATTAGTTTTGTTCAAGGATAGAAAATGGGCATTCTGTATCCCAAAATAGCAAAAAGTCCGTGAATGTTTATTCAAAAACCAAGATAGACATAAACAATATAGACTGTAATTTTGTCATTTTGAAAATTGTTTGATGATTACTTTAAAAGTTGTCGTCAGCCAGTTTAATAGTCTACAGAAATATTGTTTTTTTTCTAATTGACAATTGATGATGGCCGCAGATGGCCTTTTCATCTTCACCGGGCTTGCGGGGGAGCGGAGGGCTCACACCCCTAAAAATTTAAACAACTGCCTGAGGGCGCCCCATAGCGGGACTCGGACCTCGGCTCGGGCCGTTGTTGGGAGATGGTAACCTAACGTACCTTGGGGGGGAGAAGCGTCCCGGCACGTGCCGGTATCGTGAAAGGGGCCCTACTGCTAGGGGGGGTCGCGTCGTGCGTCCTCGCCGTCGAGGACGGAATAGCGGTCGGTGTGAAGAAATATTGTTGTTGGACCCACTGAACACTTATAGTTCTGCAGAAAAATTTCGCTTGCGCGATGTAACTACGTACAACGCCATCTATCGACGTAACATTGTGATCTCAGTGCAGAATCAGGAATTTAGTTTAGGGTGTATGCTTAGATCTTTAAAACTACGCAACAGACTTTGATGCGGATTTTGAAAAGGAAAAAGTGATGAAAGATAAAGGTTTATATGTACATTTGATACATTTTACAGGTCAAAAAGCCAAACGATTTATGCATACATGAATGAAGATACTTTCTGTTCTGTTATATTTTTTTTATGCTCAACAAAGGTTTTTGATTACACTATTATTGTTTATAGTATCAAATCAAGTTTCATAACTCGTCGGAGCTAACTGATCTAACTGCCGTGCACTGGGCTGTCAGCGCGTGACGGAGCGCGAGGCGAGTGCCGGCGACGCGACGCGGACATGCGACTACATCTCAGATCACAGAACCTGACAGAACGGACCTACGCGTACTGTGTAACACTGCGCTGCACTGCGTTTGGGGACTGGTCTGCTCCAGCTTACCTCTCGAAAGTAAAAACTTATTTGAGTACTTATTTGTTTCATCACTCATCAAAACCAAAAATATATGACTTGGTCCAAAGTGAGCTACACATATCAATAAGTTAGATACTGATACTGTAAATGATCTGCTGAGTTTCTTACCGGTGTCTTCTCGGTAGATATAGGTTCCGAAACGGAAGTAAAATCACTTTGCATTGTATTCAATGACGATTCAAAAGTGTTATATGTAACCTACTTGAATAAAGAAATATTTGAGTTTGAGTTTACTGCGCCGACTCAGTTCACTGCGCCGGGTTGGTTAACTCACTTCTTCAAAATGTGCTCACGAAGTATTGGAAAATCCGATTAGATACCTACTTAACTAGTCACTGAGTTTTATTTTTATATATAAAATCATGTTTCAGTGTCCAGACGTGGTCACAACTAGTCCTCTATGATCAGCAAGTTACATGAAACTCAATGCACGATTAAAATTTAATCTACTTCAAAGATTCCGTTTACATTACTGCATGGCTATATTTTGGACATCAGCACTGTGATCCTTACATTAAAAAACAAGTGAATCCCAATGCATTCATTTAACGATGTCTGATAAAAAATCCCACGTTTGCATTTATTGCGTTAAGTTGATTGTTTAGAGGAAATTAAATTTAACAATTCAATATTCTTATTTAGTTACTATATTATTTATAATGTAGTTACCACGAGCAAAATAACAAAACTGTATAAAGTGATACAATTAGCTACTAATTGCCCATTAATATAATATCACAATGAACGCAACTAGAATCGTAAATTGTGACCAAAATAACAAAACTGTATAAAGTGATACAATTAGCTACTAATTGCCCATTAATATAATATCACAATCAACGCAACTAGAATCGTAAATTGTGACCAAAATAACAAAACTGTATAAAGTGATACAATTAGCTACTAATTGCCCATTAATATAATATCACAATGAACGCAACTAGAATCGTAAATTGTGACCAAAATAACAAAACTGTATAAAGTAATACAATTAGCTACTAATTGCCCATTAATATAATATCACAATGAACGCAACTAGAATCGTAAATTGTGACCAAAATCCAGTTTGTAGCGCGCTCCGCGATCGCGACCAATCTGCATTCAAAATTAAACAGTTTTAGTCTACTTTTTTGGTTCGTTGTGAAATAAAATGTAAGCTGTATTTTTTCCGCAATATCGTCGTGCGCACGTGCCCGTGATCAACGCTTGCGCTATTTTGTGTGGCTCAAAGGAATCATTACCTTCAACACAAATTGATCGTTAATTGAAAAATGTATACATTGCATTTATGTACGATTGTTTTTTTACAATGGTTTACTACCACGATACCATTAAATAATGTATATTATGTATATAAGGGGTTACAAAAAAACGTAAAAAAATATATAAAATAAATGAATTTTATAAAATAGTGTACTTCTATAATGGACTTGCTTGTCTATTAAAAAATATTGAAACGGGAAACCTATTGAAACATCTCAATATGTCACTTTCACTTTACCCAAAATATTCAAGAGTTGTTGCACGTGGAGCATCTCTCAAAACCGCATCTCTAATAACGACATCAACAAGGTATTACATCTTCTAGTAACAAAGGATATCATATACCCACCAGCCTCAGGCCTGACTTGTCTTGTTCACATATACGACTTGTTATACTGTACTTAATAAATATTAAAGCGGGGAGTATGATTAGCTAGTCATTACACTCGTACCAATAGATCAGAATTAACGTTTACTAACTAACATATCTGATTATTATCTTATAATATTCATAGTTGGTATTTTGAAAAGAATTACATAACTTGCAAAAATATAGTCAAATGTAAAAATGCTACTTTATTCTCCTCTAAGGGAAAGAACCACCGAGTATGAAATGCGATTCACCCTTGAATGGATTATATTAATCTGTATATGACATTAATGTAAACATGCCAATGCATTATGTATTGTTGCTATGTAGCCGCAAGCCACACTCGTATAAATTCAGTGATTGCCTTTGTGCATAACTAATACGCTAGTTCAGTGTGCACTTATTATGCCAGTGACAGCTACGTAGGCACATACCGATCAAATACCGCTCCACATTCGGCCGCAGCTCCATTCGCTCAGTTAATCGGATTTAATTGTTGCGGCGATGACTATTCGATCGAGACCTTCTATTCATGTCGTCATAATATTTGCTTCGATTCATTGCTCGTGGCGCCGTATTTCGGTTACTAACTAAAATGTAAATACAAACGAATCAAGTCGGTGATTACAATCCATTCAATTTGGCCAAAGTTTACGCAAGCAATAATGATCAAACTTTTGTCAATGAAATATTAATGCTTACATTTGATTTCCCACTTAGATACGAAATATAAGTTCCCTTTCATTCGCTTAATAAATATATAATAAAAGTTTTTTAGTGGACTGCGATGGGTCAACGATGATAAAGTAGTTTTTTGTAACCTTGAATTCCACATAAACCATAGTTATCACTCAGTTTTCTCAGAAATTAAAAAAATATACAGCTTTACACTATTTATGTTATATAACTTATATAAGACTTTATAGAATTTGCGATTTTCACGTTCCATTTTATACATTTAAAATAAGTGAACCCGTCATAACGTCGGACAGTAGGTAGTTAGTATTGACTATTAAACATGTTACCGCGTTTTGACCAGTAAACTTATTCTAACTGTCATAAGTCTTGAAGGAAAAAAAGTTCACAAAAATGGATAAATTTTCTTTTCTCTTCAAATAGTGAGTAAAAATAAATGAATGTGAATAGTGGACAACATTCAAACGTACATTTCATTTCCCGGTGGATAACGAACCTTAATCAAACAATCAATCAAATAATAATATTGTTACGAGCTTCGGGTTCGTGACAATAAAAACAGCCGATAAAAATTACCAAAAGTCACACTTTAATTGAACGCCACTAATTACAACCTTAAAACGCACTAATTAAAACAACAATCGCTCCCAAGTCGCACTTCAAAATCGCTTTCGAAGTAATCACTTGTATCGCTAATTCAAAACTGTCCCGGTCGCGGTGAATCCCGGCCTTTTATATTGCCGCGGCCGTTCCCGAACCTTCCAACGCAGAAACATCCGGAACATTCGCGCGCAGTCCGGCCTTGATCGGCCGTACGCTCGGTCAAGGTCATAGTTCTAGTAAATTCTGGCGTACGCGTCTCGACTCTCTGTAGTCCCGCCTTTCCACACTAGATGGCGCTGTTTACTTCGATCGTGGCGCGTAACACTGCCCCCTCCTAAGACATGCTCGTCCCGAGCATTATCGGCTCCATAATAACGCGCCAATCTCTCCGCATGGACAATCTTAGGAGTGCCTCTTGCACCTTTCTGTTTCCGGTAGGTTACGTCATTGCCCCCAGTCCCAATCCGGTACGGTCCCTCCCATCTAGACTGAAGCCCAGGAGATCTCCCTCTGCTGTGGACTGGATTGCGCAACCTCGCCTTTGGACCTTCGTCGAACACTCTACTGTTCACTTTGCGGTCACAAAGGGGTTTCATCTTTCCCGACATTTTCTGGCCCGATTGTTTGACGTGCTCACAAATGTCATTTATTTTGTACCGCCAGTTATTCGCATAATCGATTATACTGCCTGGAGCATCAGGTGGTATTCTGATGATCAGGTCTGCAGGTAGCCGTAGTTCTCTTTCTGCAGTTCGCTTAGGGCAACTGGATCGAAGGTGCCCCCTTTCCCCACAGCCGTAGCATCTAGGGCTGTATCTTTTATTGCAGTCCTGAACTGTAGCCGCTGCAACCTCCCTAACGCGATAGGATTGATGATCCTGCCGCACAGCTTCCACCTCCAGTGCATGGGCCAAGGCATCTTTAAGCGTCCCGTGGTGCCCGAGTCTGACAGCAGCTCTAACTTCAATGTCGCGGATGCCATCGATGAACGCCTGCACAAGGTTCCCATCAATAAGCGCTGGTACGGACTGGTAAGCTTTACGCACCAGCTTCTCCACTTCAAGGGCCCACTGCTGCAGGTTTTCGCTACTGCGTTGCACGCGGTCCCTGAGCTGTGCGCGAAACACGTGTTCCAGGTGAGCGTCGCCATATCGAGCCTCCAAAGCCTCAAGGAGCTGCTCGTAAGTCACTTCCTTATTGAGAGCTTCCAAAACTGATAAGGCCTGGTCACGAAGGCCTAGGGTGAGGGCAGTCATGGCCTGATTTTTATCCCAGCCGTTCGCTTTCATGACTGCCTCAAACTGGATTTTGTAGGCCGACCAGGAAGAAGTTCCGTCAAACGGTGGCACTTTAAATCCACGTAGCGAAGGTGTTGTAGCTACGGGAGCTGCGATTGCTTCTCCAAGTTTAAGACAATCCAGCGTTTTCTTAACGTCTGCCATCACGGTCTTCTTCACATCAGCCACTACGTAGTCAACCCGATTATTGACTTGGTCGATCCGGATTTCAGCTTCCAACAGGCGATTGTCATGTTGAGCAACCTTATCCTTCACCTCCTTTATGTCTTTCCCGAAGGTAGCGTGAAGGTCCTTCAAAAGAAGCATCTGCTCTTCTTGGCGGCGAGCCTGTTCTTCCTGGCGGCGAGCCTGTTCCTCCTTGTCCCGCTGAAGCTGTTCTTCCAATCGACGAGCCTGTTCCTCCTGGCGGCGAGCCTGTTCCTCCTGGCGGCGAGCCTGTTCCTCCTTGTCCCGCTGAAGCTGTTCTTCCAATCGACGAGCCTGTTCCTCCTGGCGGCGAGCCTGTTCCTCCTGGCGGCGAGCCTGTTCCTCCTGGCGGCGAGCCTGTTCCTCCTGTCGGCGAGACTGCTCCTGCAGCATCATCATCAGAGCAGCAAGGTCTGGTGCTGCCGATGCTGCTGGTGTTGCTGTGGACGGGCCGGCCTCCGTGGTTAATAATTGGCTCTCCGATTCCTGCGGCAAAGCTCCACCAAAACGTCTCTGGTCCGTCTCCTGTTGGCGTTGACTCCGGGTACGGATACCCTCCGTGTCGTCCTTAGGTAAAACCGGCATAATTTAAATCCCACTTCTGACACCAATTGTTACGAGCTTCGGGTTCGTGACAATAAAAACAGCCGATAAAAATTACCAAAAGTCACACTTTAATTGAACGCCACTAATTACAACCTTAAAACGCACTAATTAAAACAACAATCGCTCCCAAGTCGCACTTCAAAATCGCTTTCGAAGTAATCACTTGTATCGCTAATTCAAAACTGTCCCGGTCGCGGTGAATCCCGGCCTTTTATATTGCCGCGGCCGTTCCCGAACCTTCCAACGCAGAAACATCCGGAACATTCGCGCGCAGTCCGGCCTTGATCGGCCGTACGCTCGGTCAAGGTCATAGTTCTAGTAAATTCTGGCGTACGCGTCTCGACTCTCTGTAGTCCCGCCTTTCCACACTAGATGGCGCTGTTTACTTCGATCGTGGCGCGTAACACTGCCCCCTCCTAAGACATGCTCGTCCCGAGCATTATCGGCTCCATAATAACGCGCCAATCTCTCCGCATGGACAATCTTAGGAGTGCCTCTTGCACCTTTCTGTTTCCGGTAGGTTACGTCATTGCCCCCAGTCCCAATCCGGTACGGTCCCTCCCATCTAGACTGAAGCCCAGGAGATCTCCCTCTGCTGTGGACTGGATTGCGCAACCTCGCCTTTGGACCTTCGTCGAACACTCTACTGTTCACTTTGCGGTCACAAAGGGGTTTCATCTTTCCCGACATTTTCTGGCCCGATTGTTTGACGTGCTCACAAATGTCATTTATTTTGTACCGCCAGTTATTCGCATAATCGATTATACTGCCTGGAGCATCAGGTGGTATTCTGATGATCAGGTCTGCAGGTAGCCGTAGTTCTCTTTCTGCAGTTCGCTTAGGGCAACTGGATCGAAGGTGCCCCCTTTCCCCACAGCCGTAGCATCTAGGGCTGTATCTTTTATTGCAGTCCTGAACTGTAGCCGCTGCAACCTCCCTAACGCGATAGGATTGATGATCCTGCCGCACAGCTTCCACCTCCAGTGCATGGGCCAAGGCATCTTTAAGCGTCCCGTGGTGCCCGAGTCTGACAGCAGCTCTAACTTCAATGTCGCGGATGCCATCGATGAACGCCTGCACAAGGTTCCCATCAATAAGCGCTGGTACGGACTGGTAAGCTTTACGCACCAGCTTCTCCACTTCAAGGGCCCACTGCTGCAGGTTTTCGCTACTGCGTTGCACGCGGTCCCTGAGCTGTGCGCGAAACACGTGTTCCAGGTGAGCGTCGCCATATCGAGCCTCCAAAGCCTCAAGGAGCTGCTCGTAAGTCACTTCCTTATTGAGAGCTTCCAAAACTGATAAGGCCTGGTCACGAAGGCCTAGGGTGAGGGCAGTCATGGCCTGATTTTTATCCCAGCCGTTCGCTTTCATGACTGCCTCAAACTGGATTTTGTAGGCCGACCAGGAAGAAGTTCCGTCAAACGGTGGCACTTTAAATCCACGTAGCGAAGGTGTTGTAGCTACGGGAGCTGCGATTGCTTCTCCAAGTTTAAGACAATCCAGCGTTTTCTTAACGTCTGCCATCACGGTCTTCTTCACATCAGCCACTACGTAGTCAACCCGATTATTGACTTGGTCGATCCGGATTTCAGCTTCCAACAGGCGATTGTCATGTTGAGCAACCTTATCCTTCACCTCCTTTATGTCTTTCCCGAAGGTAGCGTGAAGGTCCTTCAAAAGAAGCATCTGCTCTTCTTGGCGGCGAGCCTGTTCTTCCTGGCGGCGAGCCTGTTCCTCCTTGTCCCGCTGAAGCTGTTCTTCCAATCGACGAGCCTGTTCCTCCTGGCGGCGAGCCTGTTCCTCCTGGCGGCGAGCCTGTTCCTCCTTGTCCCGCTGAAGCTGTTCTTCCAATCGACGAGCCTGTTCCTCCTGGCGGCGAGCCTGTTCCTCCTGGCGGCGAGCCTGTTCCTCCTGGCGGCGAGCCTGTTCCTCCTGTCGGCGAGACTGCTCCTGCAGCATCATCATCAGAGCAGCAAGGTCTGGTGCTGCCGATGCTGCTGGTGTTGCTGTGGACGGGCCGGCCTCCGTGGTTAATAATTGGCTCTCCGATTCCTGCGGCAAAGCTCCACCAAAACGTCTCTGGTCCGTCTCCTGTTGGCGTTGACTCCGGGTACGGATACCCTCCGTGTCGTCCTTAGGTAAAACCGGCATAATTTAAATCCCACTTCTGACACCAATTGTTACGAGCTTCGGGTTCGTGACAATAAAAACAGCCGATAAAAATTACCAAAAGTCACACTTTAATTGAACGCCACTAATTACAACCTTAAAACGCACTAATTAAAACAACAATCGCTCCCAAGTCGCACTTCAAAATCGCTTTCGAAGTAATCACTTGTATCGCTAATTCAAAACTGTCCCGGTCGCGGTGAATCCCGGCCTTTTATATTGCCGCGGCCGTTCCCGAACCTTCCAACGCAGAAACATCCGGAACATTCGCGCGCAGTCCGGCCTTGATCGGCCGTACGCTCGGTCAAGGTCATAGTTCTAGTAAATTCTGGCGTACGCGTCTCGACTCTCTGTAGTCCCGCCTTTCCACACTAGATGGCGCTGTTTACTTCGATCGTGGCGCGTAACAATATATTTGCAAGAATAAAGCTTACAATAACATTAGGTCTTCAAATTAATGATTGAATTAGTTTCGATTGTGCCGCACAGAATCCTTGAGAAGCTGTAAAACGTCAACACCCGTGTTCTTTTGTTAAAATTGTTTCCAATTTTAGCGATATTGTCAGAAATATACTATTTGTCATGTAACATAAAAGTTCATACAGGAAATAAATAATGTCTGTATATTATGTTTAGAATCGTTGCTATGCCCTCACTACAGCCTTATGAATGTAAACTTTTACCGCAATAAAGATTTGTCCTTATGAAGTAATTAATGTTTTGCCCGCACGGCACACAGGCCAGAAATCTCCAGGAGTGGTTCAGGTCCGTCCCACTGAGCCGCGTCGCCCAAAGCCCAAAGGGCGCAGTACTTAATTTGCGAACCATCCCGCCGCCATCGCTCCATTCACGGCCGGCGATATGAGGCTGTCGGGCGCGTTAATATCGCCGCGACATCATAGCGCCGGACAGTCCGGCTAATATCGTCCGCAGACGGTATTTGAATATCTATGGCGGCCCTCGACCCTCCGCCTCCCCCCCCCCCACGCCTCCCCCGCGCCGAAGGGTCCGACCCAGCCGCGGGGCGACGATTATTGTGTTACCATAATAATATGTTATTGGGCTGCAGTGTTTGTTTCGCGCCGCGATGAGGACTGTGCCAACAATAGCTCCGAGTGGAAAACAAAATAATATAGGCACTAATGAATGTCCAGAAATATTCGAACCTAAATAAGTTACGTAATTCGGTCACTAAATATAAATAAATATTAAATATTGGACAACATCACATACATTGCTCTGATTCTATGGTAAGTAGCTTAAGCACTTGTGTTACAGAAATCAGAAACAACGACGGTACCACAACACCCAGACCCGAGACAATATGGAAAAGTTCGTTTCCCATATTGACCCGACCGGGGATCGAACCCGGAACCTCAGAGATGCAGTTAGTAATTCCGTTTCTCAACTCGGCAGTATTGCTGCTAGACTTTAGATAAATACATTTCCAATACCTATTTGTCGACACGTGCAGGACGCTCAGTGTTGCAGATTATAAATTTAATAAAACTAAATATCTCCAAACAAAAACCTAAGGACATGTTTATATAATATACATATACGAGGCTTCTTTATATAGCTATCCAAGCTTGTCATATGTTAACAGTACTCGATACACAATCAGTCGTATTTCGCTTTACTTGTAGAAAACTACGTATTTGTGGGTTTCTTGTCCCCGTAGGAAAAGTTTCTAATCCCACTCCGAGTTGACGTAACATGTAGAATTGGCTACTTGACAGTGTTAACAATAAAATATAAAAAGTGTTAGATATGTTAGCTTATTAGTTAAGTAATCATTTTACATTTTTACTTTTTAATTAAAAGCATAGTTAGTATTTTATTTTTGCAAAATAAATTTTAGTTTTTTTATCTGTGGAACAAAAGAACCGAAACGGAAACCACCATTGCAATTCGGAAATGACAGCTGTCGGCGAAAATTCTTTATTTAAATGTGGCAAAACAATGATTATTTTACCGATTAAATTGAATTATTGTGTCTCTAATCGTATAAAGAATTTATTGAAACATTTTCCGTTTATCTTAATTAAGTCGTTCCTATGCGTATCTGTTCGTTGTCTAGGACGTTGACGTCATAATTGCAACAATGACGCGACTAGGCGTTTTTAATTGTGTTACACAAAATCTTATTTTTCTCTGGTTATTTAAATTATTTCCAAATAAATCGAATAAACGGGCGCACATTTTACAATACTTTTTAAAAAACTGTCAAGTAGCCAATTCCTAAATGCCTCAGCTGCGTGGGTGCTGTACACGTATAAGATTAAAATAATGCGTTTATTATCTGTTGAGGTTGTTTATCTATGGACTTGGTATGCTTTTGCAAATAAAAAAAACAATGTCTTAAATATAGCACATAACAGGACATCACTTTCCCTCGTATTTTTCTTTATGCTAAAATATAGGCACGATGTTACGATCAACAATTAATTATGTAAGGTATCATAAAACTAAAAAGTACTAAAATATTTCCTACCGGGCACCATTAAGTAAATCACAAAACCTAAGGGTTACTTTTGATGATGAACTGTTGTGTTAAAACAGTCAATCAATGTCATTACGATGTTTCACGTGGTGGGAGGGAGGAACGTAGGAGAGGAGACAATACAGGAGGCTGAGTGCATCGTGACTCATCCGCGAGGGACGAAAGTTAAAGTGATGACTTGCGGTACGCATTGAGCGGCCGCTGTCTTGGCACCAATCGATACTCGACCGAGTACTCCTCGACCTGCTGCACGCACATCGCGGCTCAGGCTCAGTGCGTGTTCTAACTTACAATTCGCGTCCTAACATTGAAGGCGTATTGATAACTAGCTGTAGCCCATGACTTCGCTGGCGTTATTTCGGCATACAAAGTATCCTTTACGTTAATTTAGTATGTGATCTCTCTTCCTACAATTTATTACCCAAATACGTTGAGTAGTTTTTGCGTGAAAGAGTACAAACATCGCGATTAGTACTGTTAGTAAACTTTCCTTGTTTTACAGTTAAACGATGAAGATAAGATTAAAAATTCAATATTGATGTTATCGGCCACTCTAAAGATATTTAATGTTTAATGTTTTAGTTACGGATAGTTATAAATTATACGAAGCGTAAGCTAAAACCGTTCCAGGCTCATAGTCAGTTGGAGAAAAACGGATTATAATTTTTGACACATTACGAATAGTACCGTATTGAAACCGGGCATAAGTAAACTTGATTTTTTTACATGTGTCAGTGTTTATACTCTACAATATTGATAGAATAAACGTAAATAGATTCCCAACAAACGGATGGTCTCCGCTGTCGACTTTCTAATTTTTGATAAATAAACTTACAGACACATAATATATTTTGTGAAAAAGTACATTTCACTCATAAAGGACAGAAATATTTCACGCTGTTAACAGTTTACGTTTTCCGGCTTTAATTCATAACTGTTTGAGTAATTAGATACAAAGTTAAAAAGACAAGTGGATACGTGTATTTGCCGCTGTCCAATCTGTTTAAAAGGATTCTCGTTTGCTCATCTATTTTTTAACACGTTTAACATTCTACAATTAGTATGAAAGTTTTAAAAGATCCAATTTTCTGTTGCAGTTGCTGCTATTATAAGTGTTTGTTTAGATAAAACGTTTTGATAATATTAAAGATTGGATATTCAAAAGAAGACGGGCCAATATTAGAACACAGACAGATAAAAGAAAATTCGTTCTCTGTGGGCGCCATTTTATATTACAGTATCGTGTTCAATCGTTATTAGAGTTCATTTGGACCAGTAATTCGACACAGACGAAAGCAATTTACGGCAGATATTAAAGTTTTATAATTCAAATTTGAAAGAAGTTTACATTGTAAAAATGGCGAAGTGGCGAAGTCTTGAGCGCGCGCTCTCCGCTTGTAATTGTGACGATAAATCGCTAGGTTTTTACCTCCACATACTTTAAGCGGAGAACAGTAAAGAAACTGTAAACTGTAGATGCTAACGCAAATATTATAATATAGTCGAACGGTCAAAGTAAAACGGATAATCATTTTCATAACATTGTGCTGGCAAACATTTTTATAGCAATGCAAGTTGCCGAACTTTCATAAGCCTACTTCACCATAAAAATAGTATTGTGGTGATATAAGACTGTATATAGAAATATTGTGATGGCAGCCATCTTGGATTACCTAGAAGTTTGTAATAGTCGACTATTGAAGCCCTTTCTATCATACGTATGTTGAGTTAGTTGCGTCAAAATGTGTTATCCGTTATCATATAGTTAGGTGGTAATATTGAATCGATTCCCATCAAATATAACTAGAACAGTCCCGATATTTTCATTTCAAACAAAATCAAAATCGATCCATCCATTCGGGACTTACGATAAGTCGGACGAACAGCAGCGTGGCGCGACGTTCTTTATACCTTAGACTTAATTATTCAATATTTTAATAAGCTTTTTACAAAACTACATACTACGCAATACTACAAAAAATGCTAATTCTTACAACTCGTATTTTCACGTCGAAATACTTTCCAAAGCCACAATATCACTCAAGCGAAGTCGCAGACACAATGACATGTGACAGTGACACTCTCACCGCATGATGCAGTAGACCAGCAGCTGGACGCAGTTGTCTCGCTGCAGCGCTCCTCGCGCGCGTCGCGGCCGCTGTGACACTCTCACCGCATGATGCAGTAGACCAGCAGCTGGACGCAGGTGTCTCGCTGCAGCGCTCCTCGCGCGCGTCGCGGCCGCTGTCGGCATGTCGCAGCTCCTTGTTCGAGCTATATTTCTCTCGCATTCGCGGCAATTTACAACAACTCGTGATGTACGGCGTCTTACACTTGTTTACTGCTTACGGGCTGAAGTTTCCTATGCTGTGACCGTTTTGTACCGAACACGAAACGAGACCGAACACACCGACTTTGATAAAGTTTTTTTCTTTCACCACTGATAATTGACCATGGGGAAAACATGGATTTTCTAGATTTAGATTGCAAACTTTTATGAATTGGCCTTGTGATTTGTTAATGGTCATGGCGAATGGTATGCAAGTCGGATCAGAAATTAAAGTTTAAACTCAAACGGCATGTCGGTTGGGATCATCGGGATCCTTGGAATGAGAACTTCGCGTATCGTCGCGTTCACATTGTACATAAAAAAAGTAGAACAAAATATAAAAGATATCCTTTGTTCTTCTCCTGGTTTTAATAAACTACCTCCCCACCAAATTTCAGCCATTCTTGAGTTATAAATAGTGTAACTAACACGACTTTCTTTTATATATAGATATGTTTATTGTATGCAATACACCAGCAACACACGAATATTATACACAAAATAGACGGGTAATAAAAATACTGCAAACGATACTCGTATTCGTTTTTAATCCCTTCGTCAATCCGGATCGACACACATGTAGAAATTGGCTACTTGACAGTTTTTGAAAAAGTATTGTAAAATGTGCACCCGTTTATTTTATATCCCAAGCAATTCGATTTATCTGAAAAAAATGTAAATAACCAAAGAAAAATAAGATTTTGTGTAACACATTTAAAAAGCGCGCGAAAACGCCAAGTCACGTCACTGTTGCAATTATGACGTCAATATTCTAGACCTCGAACCGATACGCATAGGAACGCCTTAATTTAGATAAACGGAAAATGTTTAAACAAATTCTTAATACGGTTAGAGACACAATAATTCAGTTTAATCGGTAAAATAATCATTGTTTCGCCACAATGAAATAAATAACTTTCGCTGACAGCTGTCATTTCCGAGTTGCAATGGTGGTTTCAGTTTCGGTTCTTTTATTCCACAGATAAAAAAAGTAAAATTAATTTTGCAAAAATAAAATACTAACTATGCTTTTAATTAAAAAATAAAAATGTTAAATTATTACTTAACTAATAAGCTAACATACCTAACACTTTTCATATTTTATTGTTAACACAGTCAAGTAGCCAATTCACAAAGGCGTTATAATAATTAATGTACGCAATGTTAAAGCATTTTGGTCTCTTTTTGTTTGTTTTCAAAGTGAAACATTTTCTATTTCCTCTTTTGCGTACAATTTTTTTCATTGTATGCACAAACCAAAGGGTCATTTTTGCTCTAAATATTACGTGTCGCATGCACGACTTATGCCCGGCCCGGAAATATTTTACGTAATGTGTCAAAAATGATTATACGTTTTTCTCCACCCGACTACGAGTCGCCTACTCTACTTTTTAATTCACTTTCCATATCAGCTGTCATCAGTCGTCTGTCGTTTTAGCTTACGCCTCGTATAATTTATTACTATCCGTAACGAGAAGAGATCGTTTTTCAAATTTTGGAATCGGGCATAAATATTGGAATGACAATGTACAGTCGCCGTCAGATATATCGGAGCAGACAAAGTGACCAAATACTTCTGAACAGTTAAAATGTCAAAAAGTCCCATACACCACAAGTTACCATTAATATCTGAACATTCATTACTTCAATAATATCTGAGCAGATGCCAATAACATCTGAACATTCATAACGTCAGTATGTGTCACGCACGTCATGTGTCTCATTTAGCTACCTGAGTAGATAAGTGTTCAGATATTATTGGTAAGTTGTGTGTATAGAAATGATTGACTAGCATCTGCTCATTCATCATTATTGACTATTATCTGACGGCGACTGTACATGACGTCTATAACCTGTTTATAAACATTCATAAAATTGTTTATAAACTATACTAAACTAAAAAAGTACAAAAGGTGAACTTAATGCTAGGAGCATTCTCCACCAGCCTACCCTTGTTCATGCAGATGCAATGTAAATACTAATAAAATATTGGCTTTTCTATTCTACATTGCAAACAAAACCTTTATTTTGAATGATATTAAATATAATATTATATATTATTTTATTATATTATACTATTGTAAGACCTGCTGTATACTCATGGATGGAATAATAGATTTGAATTTGAATTTGATACTTTAAAATAAACAAAACCGCATCAATACCTCTTGCGAAATTTCAAAGACCTAAGCATACATAGGGACGAACAGAGAAGCGCCTTGTTATATACTATGTAGTAATAATGATTTATGCTAATACAGAGTTTGTTTGTAACGCGCCAATCACAGGAACCGCAGGCTCGAACTGAAAAATGATTTGTGTTGTACAGTCCATATATCTTGGAAAGCTTTAGTCTATGTAGCATCACACCGCTCACGCCGGGTTAGTAGCATCACACCGCTCACGCCGGGTTAGTAGCATCACACCGCTCACGCCGGGTTAGTAGCATCACACCGCTCACGCCGGGTTAGTAGCATCACACCGCTCACGCCGGGTTAGTAGCATCACACCGCTCACGCCGGGTTAGTAGCATCACACCGCTCACGCCGGGTTAGTAGCATCACACCGCTCACGCCGGGTTAGTAGCATCACACCGCTCACGCCGGGTTAGTAGCATCACACCGCTCACGCCGGGTTAGTAACATCACACCGCTCACGCCGGGTTAGTAGCATCACACCGCTCACGCCGGGTTAGTAGCATCACACCGCTCACGCCGGGTTAGTAGCATCACACCGCTCACGCCGGGTTAGTAGCATCACACCGCTCACGCCGGGTTAGTAGCATCACACCGCTCACGCCGGGTTAGTAGCATCACACCGCTCACGCCGGGTTAGTAGCATCACACCGCTCACGCCGGGTTAGTAGCATCACACCGCTCACGCCGGGTTAGTAGTCGATTGGCACGAAATAAATTCGCCCGAACGTGCGAATCGTCCCCTTTCACGAAAAATATTTTTTTGGTAGGCGTTTTGCACGAATGTATTTTAAACGCGTGCGAATCGACTCTTTTAGGAACTAGTAGTAAGCCTTTAGTAACATATCTGTTAATTTAAAGGGAGCTCGTGCAAGGTAACTCTTAAAGCAGTCTCGACAATCGCGGAGGAAGTGTCCCTCCGGGGCTCAGTGATAGCGCGGTGACGTGAGGGCGCGCGGGCCGACCCTCGCTGATTAGCCCTCTCGGCACTCACCTGAGATTTGACACTTGTGACGCACTTGTTGATGCCCTTTGAGAGGCGGCTAAATAATTATCAGAGTGCCGCGGTGCTTCGGTTGATGGACTGCTGGGCTGCGATCATTTAGCTCCGGTACTATTGTGACCTTTACTTGATTAATGACTAGCTGTGCCCGCGACTTCCTTCACGTAGGTTACGTACTTTCATGGCCTGTTTTGTCCCTATCACCTCTTATCCCTACTTATCACTACTAATATTATAAATGCGAAAGTAACTCTGTCTGTCTGTTACGCTTTCCCGCTTAAACCTCTCTACCGATTTTGATGAAATTTGGTATAGGTATACGTTGAACCTCAAGAACGGACCTAGGTTACTTTTTGTTAGAAAATAAGGGGAGATACGGGTAAAACCAACCATGAAATGATTTAGTCCATGCGAACGAAGACGCGGGCATAGCTAGTATTAGAAATTAAAAGTAGTCCGTATTTTAATTTAGGTTTCGAGCTATATTTGTGCCAAATTTTGTATCCATAACTTAAAAAAATAAACATATTTCCATATAAACTTTCAAGGTGATATTTCCCCCCACCCCCCTTATTTTCAAAACAAAAAGTAGTTTATGTCCGTTCTATAAGTTCAACGTATATCTATACCTATATGGTTTAGGCGTGAAAGCCAGATAGGCAGACAGAGTTACTTTCACATTTAACATTATTAGGATAATCTAGTCGATTTCATTTCAATAATCAATGAACACGAACAAAGAATTACTTAAATTCAAATCGTTCGCCCGCTGATTCGAATGCTCATTTTCTATTCGAGGCTGGTCCCAGGCCTGCCGCTCGCCGCTCAAGCTAACGCAATCGGCGCACCACTTCACCTCATCTCCGCTTCCGATATGATTCATTATCTCCCCGCACCCCCCGCACCCCTTCATACACCGTTTGTGTCCTAAACACGCTTCTGTAATGTTGCGAGACCAATTTTGGGGGCTGGAACCATATTGTTGAAAGAAAGACAGAAATGTTTATTTAGTGACATAATTATGATCAATTAATTTATTCATCTTTGTTACAAATAACACTTATGCATCGTCAGGATTAACACAAACCAAAATTGAAGCTACTGCCGGTTCGGAACCTAATCCTACCGAGAAGAATCCGGCAAGAAACTCAGTAGTTATCCTAATAGACATAAAACAGTATATAAAGAACAGCAACTGTTTATAGGTACCTATATAAAGTTAACTACTTACCCAAGAAAATCATCTGATCTTGAATTAAATACTACTAGTACTAATTTAAATCTGTTACCAAGCTACAGAGCGATAGAAGTCATTGGTCACGAAAAAAAAAAACTTACCAATACTACCACTAATTGACCAATTTACAACAATAAGGTATGTCGTCCAACAATTTAGTGGACAAATGCATAGTCTTAAATAAGTAATAAACTTTTAATTGTATCGTACGTTCGTACGTGGTACGTGTAATAATTTATCCTTTTCTAGCAAAAATACTATCGAATCGAAAGTATCGGCTAATTGAAAGAACCCAATCGATAGGCCCGTATTCTTCAGACAAGAACGATCGATAGTTTGAGTATGTACAACCCTAGTCTCACGCAATAAGACGTCTGCGTTAGATATTGGCCGCTGTCACTCAATTAACCGCAGCCGCTTAGGCCGCGTCCCCATTAGGTGAACAGTGAGCGGCTGACTGTTCACTGACTGACTCTGAATTGCGAATCGGTCGCTTACTCAAAATGAGATGAGCGGCGAACTAGACCGTAGTAGACGCAAAGCGCTTGCGAATTCTTGTGAGGAAAGGTAAAAATAGTATATTGTCAAGAATGTAAGGCGTAGTGAACAAACTGCGCCGCCGACCGTTTGCGCATCTTTTGAAGCAAGTCAGGCGTACGCAGATGAGTCGGCAAGCGAAACGCACTGTTCGCCTCATGGGGACGCGCCCTTACAGTAACGCAGCAAAGAACAAATTGCAGACCCTTTGCGTATTATTTTTCTATCTTTCTTAGCGAGTTAACGACCCTCCGCGTCGGGGCACCGACGGTAAGTGATTGCTCTAAGTAGTGTTCGGCCGAGGTTGGTCTGAGCGATGCCGACGACCTGCCCTTCAAGTTTCATTCATATTGTTTCTAGTCCCATTAACGGGTTTAAATGAAGATGGTGGATTAAGACCACTTGAACGGTTAATTGCGGTTTGATTAGTGAATTACTTTCTAGGCAGTAAACTTCATTGTGATGAGGTTCTTCAAGAGAAAAATGTTGTAATTTTGATGACACGACGACGCGCGACTCTTATAAGGGTTTGAGTTAAAAAGATAAACGTTATTTTACTAAAAAACAGTGAATTTCTGATAGCATTTTCTCTGAAATTCATTCGGAACATTCCGCCCACAATCTCAATTTACCTCCTTTTTGTATCCATATTAAGGACCATTATAGTAAATCAAGTTAAATGAGCAACACACTTGTTGCATATTTAAACATCCTATTGGGGTATTTTTTATCAGTTTGCGTGCGAGCAAACTGGGTCGATTCTAGTAAGTTCTCCATAGACCTAAATATTTAAAAAACGGGATAGCTACTGGTACTTTTGGAAGATTTTCGGTAAGCTAAGCTGTTCCATCCACAAGTGTTACTTGTTACCTTCATTATTAAAATGATTATACTAGATTTTGCCCGTGAAATGGCCGGCATTATTTCGTGATTTAAAGTATTTTCCATGTTAATCTAGTATATCATATCTCTTCAGACTAAATTGGTTTAGAAGTTTTAACTCTTTCAGAGTAAGAAACATACTTCCAGACATACATTATTACAACATTTCGCGTTTATATTGAAAGTATAATTGAACTTCCATACTATTTTGTAACTACGCAGCTACTTGGCTACTGGAGCAATTTCGTCGATGATAGAAATACTATTTTTTCTAATAGAATAAAATAGAATATCATTTATTTCTTAAAAATATGGTTCACAGAAACAGGTGTTACAGAGAAAAGAGTTCAGCATATTTTACCCTAAAGGGCGTAGAAATGTCATATATTAGTTTATAAATTCATTAAAATTAAATTAATCTTTACCTAAGTCACTAAGTTATAATAATAGCGTCATAATAAATTAAAGAACTGGATTAAATGAAGTTTTTAAACATAACAATAAATAATAATTATTATAATCTTATAAAGCGTCACTTTAAAATTGGGAAATGGAGTAATAACATTTATCAATGTGTTACGCGATCCTAATGTACGAAGATCGCCGAGACAGCATCGACCCAAATCAATATTGCACGCGGCTCACGCGCATGGCGCAGCGTCAGCGGAACGTGCCGCGCGGTGACGACAGCGGTGCCTTCGCAACACCGGAATAGGGAAATCGATGTCATATTTGATTCATACTTCGATCATTGTCAACCTCTTAGAAATAATTAATTTGTAACTTTATCTTTAATTATATTTTATTGAATAAATTTTGTTTTTTTTTGGATCCTTCGGCTGTAGCCCACGTAATTGGCGCAGTCGGTAGGATACCAGTAAAGTAGAATCAGTGTCGTATCGAACGATCGGTCTACGGGTATCCTGAACCTACGGGTGCTGCAGTCCAGAGGTGAATCCAGCTATCGATTCGTCAAGAAAAAGCAATGTTGTAAGTTCTTGAATCTTTCAAATCCTTACCTACCTAACCTTTAGTATCCTTGAATATCTCAAGACCTAATTATAATCCTCACTATATCTTAATATCCTGTCCAATCTCTGTGCATGATATTATTTTTACTATCTATATTTTTGTGTGTGTATAAGTTCTAGCATTCAAGATTTTCCATCCCAGGGAATCTCGATCTGATAGATTAAATAGTAGTGATAGAAGTAGGAGTAAGTTCACGGTAATTGACGAGAGTAGGAATTTAGAAGAAAGCAGTAATTTAGACGCGATGTCGAGCGACGACGTTGATACGATTTATAAGTCTTTGAGATTAGTGCCAGAGTTTGACGGCAATCCGCACGTATTAACGCGTTTTATAAGCATATGCGACCAATTAGTAGTGACTTATTTTAAAACAGTAAAGGGTTATGAACTAACGAACTTAGCCCTTATCAACGGGATTTTGAATAAGGTTACGGGGCCCGCCGCTAGGCATATAAACTCTAATGGTATCCCGGATACCTGGGACGGCATCCGATCAGCTTTGATTAATAACTTCGCCGACCACCGAGATGAGACCGCTTTATACAGCGACTTATCCTTGCAAACTCAGGGTTCCAGCTCCCCACAAGAATTTTACGAAAGGTGCCAAAACTTATTCAGCACCATAATGACTTATATCTCGCTTCACGAGACGGTCGAGACAACTGTTGAGGCTAAACGAACATTATATAAAAAACTAACCCTTCAATCTTACTTGAGGGGCCTTAAAGACCCCCTAGGTTCAAGAATTCGATGCATGCGCCCAGAGTCCATGGAAAAAGCGTTGGAATATGTCCAGGATGAATTGAATACACTTTACTTACAAAATCGTAACGAAGGTGGATCTAGTAGAAAGGATTGGTCTCAACCACAACCTAATAATCATAATTTTAATTTACCATTAAACAATTTTACTCCCAAATTTAATACTTTCAACGTGCCTACCATGCCCGGGCCATCAAGGCCGTTCGCATTTAATATGTCTGGCCCGCAACGACAGCAGTCAATGCAGCCCCATACTCAGGGATGGAGGCCTAGTATGCCCTCGCCACCGCAACACCGTGGCTTAACTCGTACGCAACAAATGATGCGCGCCCCTTTGACAAATTATCATCCGCAAAGTAATGTTTTTAAAATGCCGCCAAGACCACAACCGCAATCCTTCTCTAACTATAATAACGCACCAAAACCCATGAGCGGTGTTGCTCCCTTCGTACCAAAGACATTACCACCTTCCGGGCGTGATTGGAGACAGTATGGAAATCCACCTCCAAGCAACTATTTTAAAACCCGCGAAGTTAATTTTAATGAATTTGACTATAACGGTGATTATAATAACTATTACTATGCAGATAACGACCGAGAATACTACTATTCTAATGAACAGTATCCAGAATCTGGATATTACGAGGAACCGTATTGTTATCAGGACATCCCGGTAGTAGAGGAAATAGATCAGCAGGACACGACGCCAGCTGAAAATTTTCAGAAGGCGTCTCAATTAGAAAAGCCAAAATAGAATTAAATTTTCATATACAACGACAGCTCGGGTTTATTCAAATTAATGATCCTCCTATTAAGTTACTAATCGATACAGGAGCCAATCAATCGTTTTTAAGTCCAGAAACCGTTAGCAAATATTTTAACCACATACCACTTAACTTTGAGCCATTCGAAGTTACAAATGTTCACGGGACTTCTAAGAATGATTATTCCATCACTTTGCCATGCTTTCCTGAATTAAATTTAAATACAGATATTAAATTATTCATTTATAAATTTCATAATTTTTTCGACGGACTTTTAGGCTTTGATTTACTTGAAAATTGGGGAAGTAAGATTGATCTTAACCGTAAATTATTAATAACACAGAACGCACAATTACCTATACAAATGTATGACTCACGCAATGTTAACCTGTATGAAGACATCATATCGGGTAATTCATCAAAATTAGTTAGAGTGCCCATTAACACGTTAGATGGCGAAGTATTAGTCGAGGATCAAGTCATTTGCAACTGCTTAATATCGAATTGCATAACTAATGTCAAAAATAACCGCGGTTGGGTAGAGATTACTAACCCTACGTCTAATGATATAATCTTCTCAATGGACCGTCCAGTAGAGGCTGAATTATTTAACATTGAATCTGAGAGCACTGAAATTCCACCAGATCGAATTGATGCTGTACTATCTCGTCTTCGAACCGAACATCTGAACCCAGAGGAACTTGCCAATTTACGAAACCTCTGCGCGAATTATGCTGACGTATTCTATCTGGAAGGTGAATCATTAACATTCACAAACAAAGTAAAACATCGCATCCGAACAACTGATGAAATTCCAGTGCACACTAAAACCTACAGGTATCCTTATGTCCATAGACAAGAGGTCCGAGATCAAATTAAAAAGATGCTCGATCAAAATATTATACGACCATCGGATTCCGCTTGGAGCTCTCCTATTTGGATCGTACCCAAAAAGGCAGACGCCTCTGGCAAAGTCAAATGGCGTTTGGTTGTAGATTTTCGGAAAGTCAACGAGAAAACGATTGATGACAAGTACCCCATACCCAATATTACAGACGTACTGGACAAATTAGGTAAATGCCAGTATTTTAGCACCATGGATTTAGCAAGTGGCTTCTACCAAGTAGAAATGAACCCAGAAGATATACACAAAACTGCGTTCAATGTGGAAAATGGCCACTATGAATTCCTTAGAATGCCGATGGGACTTAAAAATTCTCCGTCAACATTCCAAAGAGTCATGGATAACATTCTTAAAGACCTTAACCACATCTGCTTGGTGTATTTGGACGATATTGTAGTATTTAGTACATCCTTACAAGAACACATTTTAAACTTAGAAAAAGTCTTTAAAAGATTGCGAGAATCTAACTTTAAAATTCAAATGGATAAGTCCGAATTTTTAAAGTTAGAAACAAGCTTCTTAGGTCACATAATTTGTAACGATGGTGTCAAGCCAAATCCAGACAAAATTAAAGCTATAGAAAATTATCCGTTACCTAAAACAGCAACTGAAATCAAACGTTTTCTCGGTCTGATTGGGTATTACAGGAAGTTCATACCAGATTTTGCCAGACTTACTAAACCACTAACACAATGCTTAAAAAAGGGAAGTAAAATAACTTTAGATCAAAAATATACTAACTGCTTTGAACATTGTAAAAAGCTTCTTACTAACGATCCTATTCTACAGTATCCTGATTTTAATAAAGAGTTCATATTGACAACCGATGCTTCTAACGTAGCGATTGGTGCTGTTTTGTCCCAAGGAGCAATAGGCTCAGACAAACCCATAGCATATGCTTCGCGTACTTTAAATTCCAGTGAATTAAACTACAGCACTATTGAAAAGGAGCTTTTAGCCATTGTTTGGGCAACCAAATACTTTAGGCCATACTTATTTGGTAGAAAATTTAAAATAATTACTGACCATAAACCCCTTCAATGGATCATGAACCTAAAGGAACCGAACTCGAGACTCACTAGGTGGCGTTTAAAATTAAGCGAGTACGATTTTTCAATAGAATATAAACAGGGCAAATACAATACTAACGCGGACGCATTATCCAGGCTTGAACTTAACAATGAGGAGCTAATGTCTATCGTAGCTAACCCTTCGGAAAAAAATCCCACACTTGATGATTCGATGACTATTTCAGCTACAGAGCCTATTGATAACTCAGGTACTCTCACAGTCCACACGGATAGTGAAAATCCCATCTTAGAGATTCCTATCTCTGAGGACCCATTAAATAAATTCACAAAACAAATAATTTTCAATATAGTAGGCGACATAAAGGGCAGAACAATCGCAACGAAACCCTTTGACACTCACACTCGAATTACTATACAGGTGTCCGAATCTAATTTGGAAGAAGACGTAGTTAATTCAATAAAAGAGTATGTACACCCAAAAATTAAGACAGGTTTACTAATTAATCCGACCCTAGGTATGTATTCAATCATTCCCATTATCCAAAGGTACTTTAAAAATTCATCAATGAATCTAACATTAACTAAAAAGGAATTGGAAAATGTTAGAGAGTATTTAAAGCAACAGGAAATCATTAATAAACATCATGAGGGCAAAACTAACCACAGGGGTATTACTGAAACTTACTTGGCTCTATCTCATAAGTATTACTGGCCCAAAATGCGCGAACATATAACAAAATTTATAAATGAGTGTACAATTTGTGGTCAATCAAAGTATGACCGCAACCCAATTAGACAACAGTTTAAATTAGTCCCACCAGCAAGTAAACCTTTTGAAACTGTACACCTCGATTTACTAACTATTCAGGGCGAAAAGTTTTTAACCATAGTGGACTCATTCTCCAAGTATGCCCAGGCGTACTACTTAAGAGATGGAACAGCCGTAAGTGTAGTACAAGCGTTACTTAGCTTTTTCACTCATCATGGAATACCAACCACAACTGTTACTGACAACGGGACGGAATTTACTAACCAGCTTATGACAGAATTTATGAGACTTCATAAGATTCAACACCATAGGGTTGCTCCACACACTCCAAACGAAAATGGTATAGTGGAAAGGTTCCACGCCACTTTATTAGAACACCTTCGTATCCTTAAACTCAGTCAAAAAGGGGAATCCGTCATCAACCTTATACCTTATGCCCTTCTGGCTTACAATAGTAGCATCCATAGTTTCACAAGATGCAAACCTATAGAAGTTATCACGGGGCATTTCGATCCTCGTGACTCTTTTGATATAGATTTATCAGTCCATCTATTACAACAGTATATGGCTAATCATAAAGAGAAAATGACTAGAGCTTATAACGCAATTCACGAGCTATGTAATGAAACCCGCAAAGAGCTAACTGATAACCGAAATCGACAACGAGAACCTGAAGTCGATTACTCGCCTGAACAACAGATTTTTGTAAAGAATCCATTTGCTTCCAGGCAGAAGCTAGCTCCTCGTTACACTCATGACGTTGTGATGGCTGATCTCCCAATACATATTTATACGAAAAAAAAACGTGGTCCGGTCGCAAAATCTAGGCTCAAAAGGGTTCCTAAAACCGCCCGATTGTTACAGGAAGCTCCTGATCCTCCACCTGTTCCTGCAAACAGCTCTATCTCAAGAAATAACTCTTGAGAGTTTGGACGAGGGACCCGGCATTTTACCATTTAAATTAGGCCCAGCTAAAATCTTATCTCACTACCACTCCTTTATTCAATATATTAACTTAGATATTTTACAAGATAAAATCGATTCTATAGATAATCAATTACTAACTAGTAGTCCTGACCTTAATAATAGAACAAACTTATTATTTCAACCTCACATAGAATATCTTCAATTGAAACTTAAAAGTGTATCTGAACAATTAAAATCTTTTGAAACAAACCGCGTAAAAAGAGGTCTAATAGATGGTCTCGGTAGTGTTGTAAAAAGCATAACGGGTAATCTAGACTATACTGACGCGATACATTTCAATAAAGCCATAAAATCTCTTGAAGACGACGAACACAGATTAGTTACCGAATTTAACCAGCATGTTAGTATGACAAAAGATATTAGCGCTCAATATTCTAAAATAATTAGCGATATCGTAGACAATCAGAATAAAATGGCAATCCTAGTAAATAAGATTAATGAAAGTTACGCAGATAGAGACTATGATTTGATAAAATATGCTCATTTAGCTCAGATACTTATTATTCTCAGCGACAACGTAGATTCGATTTCACAAGAATTAAATAGACTACAGAATGTTCTAGCATTTATAAGATCATCTACTATGCACCATTCGGTCCTTGGCGTTGATGAAATACGCGTTATATTAAAAAAATTAACTATTTTGTACGGCAGCGAGAAAATAGTAGATATAGATATTAGAGAATACTACAATATTATTAAGTTAGGGTCATACTATGCAGGGAATGACATAGTTATAATTTATAAGTTTCCTATATTTCGTGAACACACATATACTCTATATAAGTTATCTATTATACCCAACAAACATCATGAAGTCCTTATTCCCCCCTCTCCATTCCTAGCCATATTCGAAAAAGATTCCAAGAACATAGAGGCTGAATGCCCGAAGACCAGCAAATGGTTTATATGCGAGGAGAAACGAAGTCCACAAAGTCGTCCATCTCAAGACTGCATACATGAACTCATCACCACACAGAGAAAAAGCCCAACTTGTAAGCCCATCGCCATCACTTTGGACCAACCAGCGTATGAAGAACTTGACGACAGATACTACACCATCAGCTTCCCGGCGTCTACAAAGATACATCTCTCCTGCGGACAAGACCTATATAAAGAGATTCAAGGTAGCTACTTACTCACCATCCCACAAAATTGCTACATGGAAACACCACAAGTCACCATCTCAAATACAAAAGATCGCCTGAAGGGTCACGTGCTGAAAATCATGGACTTACCTAATGAAAATACAAGAAACCAATCTCCAGTCCCGACCCTGAGACTGAACTCTATAAATCTGGATCACTTACACGCAACCAATATGAAGATAATGCAACAACAGCCCCACATTATACAAGCTACGAGCGACTACGGGATCTACCACACTACGATTCCAATGTACGTAGCATTGATTGGTGCATGCGCACTTATTAGTTACTTGGGTTATCGTCGTTACTGGCCGAAACTCAAGAAGACTTCTGATGAAAACCCAAAAGGTCCAGAAAGAATATACGCAATTCCCGAACCCATAGAGAGGAAAAGCTGCAACCAACCCCCACCTCAATTTACTACGAAAATCATCGGTGGTGGCTGCTCTTCGGGGGGAGGTGTTACGCGATCCTAATGTACGAAGATCGCCGAGACAGCATCGACCCAAATCAATATTGCACGCGGCTCACGCGCATGGCGCAGCGTCAGCGGAACGTGCCGCGCGGTGACGACAGCGGTGCCTTCGCAACACCGGAATAGGGAAATCGATGTCATATTTGATTCATACTTCGATCATTGTCAACCTCTTAGAAATAATTAATTTGTAACTTTATCTTTAATTATATTTTATTGAATAAATTTTGCTTTTTTTTGGATCCTTCGGCTGTAGCCCACGTAATTAATGAGTAGTCATTTTAGTTTCCTTTTAAATAGATGCAGGTTCAATGTTTTTATGCTATCCAGCCAAACACACTTTTATTTAAAAGGGCCGTTTTGTATCCACCAGTTTTCAATAATTGACGATATTGTGCTCGTAATGGTCTGTTTCTAATATCGGCTAATTTGACACATTGTTGTGGATTGCTCTTAACATAAACACAAATTTCGTAGATGTATAGTGAGGGGAACGTCAGCAGTTTTAGCGACCTAAACATTGGCACGCAACTGTCCGTTGGTTTTAAACCGCATATAGCTCGAATACATCGTTTCTGGGACCTAAAAATATTCTCTCTCTCGCTACAATCTCCCCAAAAAATAATTCCAAAACGTAATATTGGTGCAACCATTCTATAATAAGCTGTAAGAGCAGATTCTACCGTGAGTTTTTTGGATAATTGGAAAAGGGCGTATGCAGATTTGTTCAACTTATTCAATATTTGCTCTGCTTGTGGTTTCCAAGTAAGCTGGCTGTCTATTGTTATGCCTAGAAATTTTACAACTTTTACCACCGCTATATTCTGTGAGCGGCAATTAATACTAAAATTCTTTGGACAAAGTTTTTGATAAAAATGCATACATTTGGTTTTAATTAGGTTAATTTTTAAATTATTTTTATCAAGCCAGTTCACTATTGACTCTAACGCATCATTAATTTTTCTTTCATAACCAAAACCAAAACAATCCCGATGCGTCTGTCTGAAACTAAGCAAATTTAAAAAGAATATTAAAACAACAAGAGGATAATTCAGCACGTTTTGATGTTAAAGTGCTCGTGTTTATTTAACGGCGCGGTTTGTGAAACATTATATTTCGTGTCGGACTTTTGCCTTAACAGCGTGAGGTGACTGGCCCGCTGAGAAAATATTCATAAAGAACAAAAACCATCCAAGAACCATCACGCATGTTAAAAGAACGACGCGAAACATAACATAATTACATAATTAAGTGCTAATTCTACCTATTTTTACTATGCACGAGTTTAGGAATATAGTATTGGGTCATAAACTTTTCATCGTCCGTAATTCCGGACACAATTAAAACCATTTGTTCCTTGTGACGTACCAATGAGTCATTAGGAATTGAAAGATTATGTAAATGTTTCATAGCAGGAAAATAAGCACTGCCTTAAATACCGAGGTCGCCAATATCGGATTAGTAATCTCAAATAGATATTATTCGAACTTAAGTCCCCATCGATGCGTTTCATAAATGCCGAAGCTACTTCATATTTAAATTAAGGATAATAATAAACATTTAAGAATAATCGCGTTAAGATGTAACAACACACAAACATTTTTGAACAAATGTTTTATTTTTTTAACTTTATTGCACGTATAAAAAGTACATATTTCAGGTGGAAATATCTTTCTAAATTATTTGTTTAATAGTTGGTATCCAACAAATCCCTTCGACTTGGTATTAAACCAACATTTGTACAATATTAAAGTGCTTAACGCCGCATTATCGACCTATTAAATATTTATTTATTTATTTAAAAACTTTATTGCACCCATATACAAACTATCTGCATGACCCAAGGGTTGACTGGTAGAGAATGCCCCTAGCATTAAGTCCACCTGTTGTACCTATTTGTGCAATAAAGTTTTTAAATAAAAAAATAAATAAAAAATTGCACAAAAAAAAGTACAACAGGTGGACTTAATGCTATATATTTATTAGATAACACCACCATGGGAGATGAAATGTTTTCTGTTTCTTTAAAATTTACACCAACTTGTCCGTGGTGGCAGGTAATATGCAAGTTGTGCTGTACATGTCCTTTAAGTCGGTTAAACATATGAAACTAACAAATACCTTTCACCACGAAAGGACACCGTATATCTGACAGGTTCACTTCGCTATCTTTTGTCGTGTAATCCCAGCGTAGCGCCGCGCTCGCCCGCAAACGGCCGCACGCCCGTGACAGCTCCCGCGACTCACGCTTAGTACGAGTATAAAACCACGAACAAACCTTGAAAGTGCTTTGTTTTTCCGAGCGTAAATGTAAACAACATTCTCTTTTAGCGTCCGCTCATAAAATAGTATACACGGTGGAAGTGCCCTTTAATAAGGATAGAATGGGAGATAAACCGTAACGCGCTCAGCTAAAGTTAATTAATGCGACAACTTTAGGTTCAAAAGAATTGAACGTTGAAAGGAATGACATAATAAAATTCTTTTATCTGAAGACATTTTTCACTTTCACAAACTGTCGTAAAACTTCACCGCACATTTGGAATCCTTTGAAATAATTCTTTTCAAAATAAAAAAGTGTCGGAAGCTATTTCGTGGGGTGTAGCGGCGAAAGAATGGCCGCTGGGAGCGCTCGAGTAATGAAGTGCCCGGATTAGCTGCCCCCGGGGAAGACTGATCCCGCACGCTCGTCTCACCCTCCCCTCCCTACTACTACACCATCGCTTTGTGAATCGGTCTCTCGGCAAACGGTCTACGCGTTGGATACGATTCAAATCTTTATACTCGGCTTTGCTTGAATCGTAGTCGATTTGGTTAAGAGTTACGAACATAGACAGACAGTGCTTATTTACGAACTTTGTTTGGCTAAAAACATATTTTAGCGTCTTCTAGGCAGTAAAATATAATGTTGGCTATGAAAGAGTGTTTAAGTATCTATACAAGTACATAATAGTTTACTTTATTTATGTCTCTTTTATCTCTATACACATTTGAGCGAGTGCCTTAGGGTCCTACCTCCTGACAGATCACTTGAAAATATACATTACTCATTCTTGACATGAGTTATGACTTTTTTACCGTTTGCAAAGATATTTAGAGCGGTCCTATTGTCCTGACAATTTGAAAACCCTTAACGCCCCGTTACAATATTAAAAAAACGATCCGTTTTAGTTACGTATAGTAATCAATTATACGAGGTGTAAGCTAAAACAGTTCCAGACTCACAATAGGTTAGAAGGGAAGTAGGTATAGGTTCCGAACCTGCAGTAAGATTGCTTGTCATTGTATTCAATGTTGATTCAAAGTGTTACATGTAGCCTACTTGAATGAAGAAAGTTTTGATTAATTAATTGAGTGCTATGTTCAAAAATCCAAGAACATACTTTGCTCTATTATACCCAGTAGTAAGAGATCATGACCCGGGATGTGGCAAGATAAATATAGACCCATGAAGATTTTGCTCATATATATATATAACAGACAACGACTGCTGCCCTCCCTTCAATGTGTGTGTGGGGGGGGGGGGAGGATATTAAACCTTCAATTGACATGTGACCGCACATACAGATGCACTTACTGGTGATAATACATCTGTCTCGCACCCTCGCCGCCCTGGCCAGCTGCGCTCTGCTGCCACCACCGTGGTTTGATTGCGCGACGACTGCCCGGGCGCCGCTGATACATTTACTGTGATCTCGACCAAAATTGTACAGTACATTATTGTTCCCATAGACACACCAAGAGAAAACATATTAGTAATCCGCATCAGTTTAAAATATCTAAGTAAGAGGATATCTAAGGTTACATATTACACTAACTTATCAATACAAACTAAACTATAAAAAAAAAAATCTCCTAAAATTGGGCCTTGTGGGATCGATCCCAAGACGCTGGCAGCATTACCTCGCTGAATAGCTAACGAAACACGCTGTGCGAGGTAAGTGCCAGCCCTGGGGTCGCCTGAAGTATGGACCAGTTTTTTTGCCAAAACTCCGTACAGATTTTTTGCATCGGAACTCCACGGACCCATAGTTTCCACAGTAAAACGCCGTAAATTCATTATCATTAAGAGGTCTTACTCTAAATTATGCATCTGTATATCATAAAGACATTTAGGACACATTAAAACTTAAAGAAACATAAAAAAAATCATTTACCCTTGCGACGTGGGACTCGAACTCACGATTGAACTTACGATTACTTATGATTAACTTAATATTGACAAGATTAAGATTGCTCAACTTTTAAATCGAGGTGGTCAATAAACATACATTTTAGTTACTGATTGGACTGACACATTGGATGGAAACTGCACATCCAAGAGAGTATTGGCACAATTTGGAGGAGACCTTTAATTGCATTTTGTACTAGGAAAAAAGAAACTATACTAATGATAACAAAACATAATTTAGAGTATTTTAAATAATCACTAACTTACTATCTAACACTCACGTTACTTCTTACTGGCGGCCGCCCTCGACTTCCTACGCGTGGACATTATCTTTACCACCAATAAATATAGTCTATAATGCTCAGGGTGAATGTCGCTTTTCAAATGTGAAAGGGTTTATAAAGTTGGCACGGTAGTTTTTGAGTTTGTTCATTACAAACATTCACACAAAAGTACAAATCTTTCCTCTTTCCAGTATTGGTGTAGAGTTAGTGAGGGCGCATCCACACGGGATACGCCTTGAAGGATAGATGTTCACATTGAATACAGAATCGTGTTTTTTAACGAATCATGATTTTAAAAGACGTATCCGCATCCATCATTTCTCACAATTCGTGAAGCGTGTGAACATAGGTAGATATTTAAATAGCATTGCTCCCGTCAAAAAAAAAATCACGAAATGTGAAAACACACGAATCGTCTGCGTGTAAACAAGATCTAACGGTGAAACTAAAAACAGTTTCCAATAGGTACAGTTTTAACCTACACCTAAATAGTGTCCTTGTACTTTTCTTAAGCTATTGTAACTAGTTTGTGCTCTGTTACTACATCAACACTAACATAAAACAATAGTGTCATCTGAAGAGGGAACGTAACTTTGAGAGCGCGTAAATAACCTTGATTCGACCCCGGGTCCGCACCAGGGCGCGCTGTCTCCGGCCCTTCGAGGAGTTACGGCCGATGCGTTAGCGGCTTGTGCCGCGGCCACTCGGTTTATATCTTACTACAATGGACGGAGAACTTTGCTTCTTTTCTATGCGGTTATAGCGTTGAATAAGTGAAACTGATATACTACCTTAAAGAACTAATCTGAGCTCAAATATTATCTCCACAAAATTATCACATAGTAATTAACCTTAACAAACTTGTCTTTTTTACTTAATCCGACTCTATGGAAGTTCGCACATGTCCGTTCCAGAGGTTCAACCTATACTTATACCAAAGTTCATCAAAATCGAGTGGTTTAGGCGTGAAAGTCGGACAGACAGACAGAGTTACTTTCGCATTTATATTTAGTATGGATTAGGTTCCGAACCGGCTGCAGCTTTAATTTTTATTCATTTTGACGATGCGTGTTACTTGAAAACAACTTAAATAAATGAATTGATAATGTAGGTTTATATATTATATCAGCATTTTCTGTTAATGTTTTTCAATAATGCGATCAAGGTTCAATATTGCAGTTCTATTCTCCTCGTCTAATACTATAGAGTGACGTACACGTATGCAGTTGTATGTGCAGGGCGCGCGGCGTGTACGCGTGTGTCGGGCGCGCTAATGGCGCCGCAGAGACCACTCCTGACACTATTCAAATAATATATACAGTCCGGAATTAAGAAAGAACAGACAAATATACAACACCGTGTTCTATGGTGTAAGTACAGTGTAAGTGTTTTAATATCAGCTACACGACTACTTTAGCAGAGTCCAACAACTACCATGTTGCAAAAAGAGTTATTCTTTAATCGACTTCGCAAATATTTCTTCGTTGCAACACCACAACGGCTTAAAACGGCTTAAACAGTGTCCTAAGTGTGTTAACGTATTGAAAATAAAATTATATTATATTTTTATCAAAGTACTTATGAATTATCTCTATAAAAACCGAATGAAGCTACTCCTACCTCCGGTTCATAACCTAAAACTACCAAGAAGATATCGGCAAGAAACTTAATATCTTTTTACAAACAAATAGCTAAACTTATTACTAATTTTGTACCAAGAAAAAGAGTTAGTTTGTCTATTTAACAAGTCATTATATTCGAGCTGTAATTACTGTAAATGTAAGCAACTGTAAAATGATGTATGTACCTAGTGAAGCATAAACCAACCAGGCGCTTTTTCCTGTAAATAAAACCTGTTTTTATTATCTAATCACAGCACTACCAACTTACTAGTTCCAGATTTAAATTTGAAGTTTTATATTGTCTTATTCTATTTTACTCGCTGTCAATGTCTATCGTAAAGCTCCGCGCTGCCTACCTCTATTATATTTTAATTTGCCTCTAATTTCCACTAGGCTTTCATACAATTTCCTAGGCTTCCAGACTGCGTCAATACTTATAGTGCGCCCTCGGGCCGCGCACTCTGCCCTCTGCCCCACTTCCTCACTAGTGCTGCTCGACAGTACGCTATACGTAGACCATCGACGCTATTATCATCGAACTTTCTCGCAGACAAAGATTAATGATGTTTTGTTCTAAAAAGTTGATCCCTCACTGTGGTAAGGATGCGTGACATGCGCGCCCTATATCAGGCCTAAAGCAAGTTATACACATGACAAGTCACTTTTTATTTTATTCCCGTATGAATGCAACTCGGTCTAACACTTGTCATTGAATGGTTCTTCATAAATAATAAAACCTCCATGGTTGAGAGGAGGTCGGATTTTGGCGTCGCGCCACCTCTGAGGTCCCGGGTTCGATCCCCGATTGGGTCAATACGGAAAACGAAGTTTTCTATATTGTCTCGGGTCGGGGTGTTGTGGTACCGTCGTTATTTCAGATTAAAAAAAAAAAACGCTATAAATACATTAAATCTGAAATACTTGTATATATTATTGGAATATAAGGTAGCGTCATTTGCATTGAACAGACGTTTCATAAACATTACTGTTGTAATGTAATGAAAAAAAAAAGAATATTGAATTGAATACAATATATATTTCTTAAACATTATCCTTTCTTGTAATATTGCAGATTATTACCTTTTACACTTTAAATTACACTTTATTGGTACATACTAATAATATTTACCGGGACTGACCATTGAACTAAGCATTCGTTAAGACCTCACTTATTTGTCGTTGAAGTCAATGACTAGGGCTTCCTATTATCATATTTCCTACTAATATTATAATTGCGAAAGTTTTTACGAATGTACAGAAGTCTGGATGTATGGTTTGTAACTCTTTCACGCAAAAACTACTAAATAAATTTGAATGTTATTTGATTGATGAGGTAATCCTCATCTAGCTAAATATCTAATAATACGAGTATTAACTCGTATATTAACTTTGTATGTTAACACTATATCGTAATACTGACTGAGGTGTTCACGTTCACAAGACAAGAACGTGTCGACCACTAACTAGTCAGCCCACCTGTACTTGTGTGGACCACTAACTAGTCAGCCCACCTGTACTTGTGTGGACCACTAACTAGTCAGCCCACCTGTACTTGTGTGGACCACTAACTAGTCAGCCCACCTGTACTTGTGTGGACCACTAACTAGTCAGCCCACCTGTACTTGTGTGGACCACTAACTAGTCAGCCAACCTGTACTTGTGTGGACCACTAACTAGTCAGCCCACCTGTACTTGTGTGGACCACTAACTAGTCAGCCCACCTGTACTTGTGTGGACCACTAACTAGTCAGCCCACCTGTACTTGTGTGGACCACTAACTAGTCAGCCCACCTGTACTTGTGTGGACCACTAACTAGTCAGCCCACCTGTACTTGTGTGGACCACTAACTAGTCAGCCCACCTATACTTGTGTGGACCACTAACTAGTCAGCCCACCTGTACTTGTGTGGACCACTAACTAGTCAGCCCACCTGTACTTGTGTGGACCACTAACTAGTCAGCCCACCTGTACTTGTGTGGACCACTAACTAGTCAGCCCACCTGTACTTGTGTGGACCACTAACTAGTCAGCCCACCTGTACTTGTGTGGACCACTAACTAGTCAGCCCACCTGTACTTGTGTGGACCACTAACTAGTCAGCCCACCTGTACTTGTGTGGACCACTAACTAGTCAGCCCACCTGTACTTGTGTGGACCACTAACTAGTCAGCCCACCTGTGCTTGTGTGGACCACTAACTAGTCAGCCCACCTGTACTTGTGTGGACCACTAACTAGTCAGCCCACCTGTGCTTGTGTGGACCACTAACTAGTCAGCCCACCTGTACTTATGTTTTTATATTGTTTTGAAAAATTTTGACGCCTTTCCTCAATCAGTGTCACGTGAGCCAAAATGCATACAATGATACATAAAACATTAAGTCCTACAGTATTATTATTATTTCAATTGATTATATATTAATTCTACTATTGACAAACTAACTGTATGTCTAAATTAAATTAGTAATAAGATTAGCTTTTGTTTTGTAAAACAAACTGCTGAGTTTCTTGCTGGTATCTTCTCGGTAGTTATAGGTTCCGAACCGGAGGTAGCTTCATTTATTTTATATAGAGACTATTCATGAGTATTACTTATGTAATCTATATGAATAAAAAAATATTGACTTTGACTTTGATTCATGTTTTTGATAGTATATTTTTCTGTCGACTGCCGTTGAATAATTTCCCTCATCCGGGCGTGCGTGCCTGTCCGCCGCGGCACCGCTGACGCGGGTAGATGTGCGCTGGTGTCGCCGCGCCCTCGGCCGACCTATAAATCTCGGATCCATTCTCCGTCGAGATATATCTGATATTGCTCAGTTACACGTGTCCGATGCACGCCTGACAACGGGGCCTGAGGGATGAGCATGAGCTGGAATACGACATTAGTAATTGCGCTACTAAACTGAGGGTGTTCAATTATTTCAAACATTAAAGTCTAAAATTTTTACATGTGAAACTCAATTTGTTTAGTTTCCAAATCACGAGTGATTAAGCTACTTACTTTGTGATCAGATAAATGTTTGATAATTTTTGTAGTATTGATTGATGTATTTTAGTCCAAAAACGGACAATATTAGGTAAGTAGAATTCATTTTCTCGTAAAATCGCGTGCAAAAGTTGGTGGAAATATTTGTGTATTAAAATTTTTCCGCAAATTTAGATTGATTTGTTTTTAGGTCTACGTCTAAAAACATTCGAACGAAGATATAACGGCCGCTATTCTCAAAATATGGAACTATGCTCTAAATAATCGACACTTTTTTGTTATAAAAGTTTTAATAAAATGACCATTACTTTTAAATGAATCCAGAACATTTCTTAACTTAATATGAAGAGTTGAAAAGTTATCTTATGCACAGTATATGGTCACGAACTAAACACACCGTAATATCACGCATACGAAATCTTTACTAAAATCTTAGTCTATAATGTAGATAAAAAACAAAATATATTCTAAGTGGTTAAAAAAAGGAAGAAATGTAACTATTTTTTTAATTTTGCGCAACTTTCGTAAACAAGTTTACAACCTAAAGCGAAGGATTGTTTACTTTGTCTTATCGGCATAATACACTTTCTTCGAGTTTCTTTTGAAAGAGTTACAATTAGATCCGATGAATAAAGTAATTCAAACAAGCCCCAAGGCCTATCAGCAGATTCAAATCTTAGCTCGTCACAACAATTCTCGCAACGCCAGTGTATTTAGAGTGTTGAATTACATAAATTTCTTAACAATACCTGCTGAGGGCCGCTGAAGCCGAGGCAAGGCGGTTAAGTAAGCAAGAATAAGTTAAGAAACGCTCCGCCACAGTAAATATTACTGAAGTACGGTAGTCGGAAAAAAAGGACTGATTATTTTACTGTACCGTGATAACATTTGTGACAATCAGGGCTTGATAATATGAATTTCTCAAAATAGATGTAAGCTTCTGATTGGCTGTTCACGTATGATTTCAATGTCATTATCTCGCGTCTCGTATGTTTGCTGTATGAGAATATCTTCATGGCCAGATTTTAAAATTGATCATTGAATGATTTGATCAATCCAATTATTGCATGAAATGACCATCTACGAACAACTAATAACCATTTTAGTTGAACGTGTCGTTTGATGTTCTTCCCATGTTTGGCCTAATCATAGTAAATAAAAAATATTGTTAGTAACACACAAACACTAAGTATTAATAAGGCAATAATTGGCGAGCCGATTTTATATTAGTATTAAAAATAGTACAAAAAACTACCAAATGTCTCGCCTGATTCTTCTAGGTAGGAGAATGTTCCACACCAGCCGTAGATAAGGATTGCTTTTGTAATATTTGAATTTAACTGATGTCACTTGGAACCTGGAGCATCATTCCAGCTGTTCCTTCATACCTTCCTGACTCGAGTAATATTTACCTCGCGCCCTGGCATGGCGCCCGGAATCAGAATTAAATCCTTGACCTTTCAGCTGTTGTTTAACCAGGTACTCGCGACCTTTAGCAGGGCGGGTTGTGGGTGAAAATTAAACACCAATTTATTATGTATTAATTTTCTATTAAAATTGACGGGAAACGTCGACGTAAGACCGAACGATTGGCGTGTAAACATAAGTGGAGCACTGGAGGCTATTTCAGTGTCAGGAAATTCAACAATGATTGAAGGTTTTATGAATTACTGGTATTATATAAAGTGAAGTCGCACTGTATATCAGTTAGGTAGTAGGGTTCGTCAAAACGTCTTGTACGGTTTGCCTATATTGGGACAGCGAGAGCCTTTTACGCAGACAACACCCCTGTAGGGAGATGTACAAATAATTAAAAAGAAAGTATTTTCCAGATTAATGATACTATTTCGTTTGTGCATCATTCTGGGTCACCCTATTATACTTACTTGCATTCGATCCATGATTGTGTTTGAGTGTAGTCAATATATTGGAATATTGATATCCGTGTAGCTCTACATCCACGGATTGGATTTAATTATTACGACGACCTCCACAGCCGAAAGGTGCGCAGGTCGTACTTTGGCAACACGCCATCTCTGAGGTCCTGGGTTCCATTTCCGGTCAGGTCAATATAGGTAACGAACTTTTCTACATCCAGTCCGGGTGTTATGGTACCGTCGTCATTTCTGATTTTTGTAACACAAGTGCCTAAGCTGCTTACCATAGAATTAGAGCAATGTATGTGATGTTGACCAATATTTATTTATTATTATTATTATTATTAGAACATAATATGAGCGGAATTTGCGTACAATTCGTATTTCAGTACATAATCAGCCCAAAAAAAGATATACAAGCTCTGTTGGTTGTTTTTTAGTAATTACTTCTGAATTTTAAAGTTCTCTGTTAATCTACACGTCAGCAATGGTACATTTGACACTTGCAGCGATGGCCGCGGTCGGACTAGCCGCAAATTGGCCGCGCCGCTAATTACCGCGGCCGGCAGTCGACGCTTTTTAAACATCAAGCGGGATCGAACATTATGTCAGGCACAGGTATTACGGGGAAAAAGGGATTGCATCAAATTGCAACACTAGGGTAAAAGTTGTGCGCTGGTTTGACGATAAAATGAACAATAAGTTATTACTGTAATTATGTGTTTAATGAAAAATTGTTGCACTGTCAAAAGCGATACAATAAGTTGGTTTAATAGTGACAATTTCGGATGATCAACCATAGAATACTCTTCAATTGTGGTTTTGAATTGCAGAAATAAATAATTGTAAATTCATTTTTCGCTCGTTAAACATTGAAACAAAAAAAAAAATACTTAAACCTAAAAGCTTGTACAAAACATATCCAGAAACGGGGAATGAGATTGAGAACAGCTTATGGAAATAAGATACGTAGGTTTAATACACGGATACCTGATTAAAATTATCAAGTGATGTGGCATATTATCAAGTGATGTGGCATATTATCGAGTGATGTGGCATATTATCAAGTGATGTGGCATATTATCGAGTTATGTGGCATATTATCGAGTGATGTGGCATATTATCAAGTGATGTGGCATATTATCAAGTGATGTGGCATTTTATCGAGTGATGTGGCATATTATCGAGTGATGTGGCATATTATCGTAGCGTTAGTTTAGTTTCGATAAAACTTTGAGATAACTTGTTTAACAACTTTGCAGGCGGTCATATCGCGCCTAAACACTACCTAGGAATAGATAAAGACACGCAACAAAATATTTTAAACTCACTAAACAGATTATCAAGTATCTAGCTGTCTTCGTTGTTGTTACATACGCGCTTCAATTCCCTAAACTCGTGTTGAGCCGGTTCGGTTCCCATTGAACCTCCCACACGTATTAATAATTCGTCGGTAAGAGCGGGCAAGTTTTCCATTACCGCTCGCGGCCTAAGGAAGCTCTCTAAATACTTCCTTCCCGTCGATCCGTGGGAAATACGATCAGTCTATTCCACCCCCATCTCACCCTCCCCTAGCGGTAGGGTTGAAACACAATCTAAATGTAGCCACAGTCTAAAAGTAACAAAATAAGCTTCGTAGGGCAAACAATCAAATACGCATAGTATAATTTTTTTTAAGGTTTTTTTTCAAGGCTCATGTGTTTTGTAATATTTTTAAATAAAACTAAGTGAGACGGCAACTGGTTTTCTATATATTGTGTGTTTTTCAAGGAATTCCGTGGAACCTTATCACCAGTTAATGTTACTTTTAAGACACAATCAGGTCTAAAGGAAACTTGTCTATTGGACAAGTCACTTAACATTCAGTGTGCGTTTGAGTCCGGCCCATCTCAGACATATCAATTCGGTGGAGGGTAATGATTTAAAAAGCCTAGTCGCCTTTTTTTAGGATTTACAATTATTAATATTTCACTCTAAGAATGACCTCATCCCACCTGATATTGAGTGGTAACGAGGTCCTTAAAGGCGGAGCTTAAAGGCGACAAGTACAGCATAATAAATCTGTTACTGGACTTGTCGCCCTTACCTTGAAGGCTTGAACTTAAATGTTAATCAGACCAGAAGCGTTAACCATAGTTCAATTTGACAATATTAGCCTTGACAGCAGAATTACAATTGTGTTAAGTTACAACTAAAGTTAAACAACATCAACGACTTGTCCACGTGGACAAATTAAATTAGCGCTGGTTGTATCTTGAGCTCTAATAAGTGTTAATTTAATTGGCTGCCACGGATTCCTGGAAAACTAGTAATAATTAAATACCCCTATTCTCTCGTGAAATTATCGCCGAAAAGGTTTAGTTGGCATTCAACATAAAGAATTAGGTTCCACTATCATTTTAATGAATGTTACTGAATACTTATTACATAAACTTTATTTTAACTCAACAATACATTTCTAGCAGTTAGTAGTAGAGTAGTAGCGGGTTTTATAGATGTATGGGCATCCCGGTCACTCGACAGCCGTAAATCCATATAATTACCAGGCAGGCAGGAATAGTTAAACTATGATGAAGATCCACATTTATTCCTAGGTTGGCGTAGAGCAATTGAGTGACGTTATTCGGCCATTGTTCACAGCTTCTCTACTGAAGTTGTATTTGTATTGTGGCTTAGAGATATGACTTTATTGTTAAGGGACGCTCTGTCATGGCAGCGTATGCAAATCTGTTGAGCCAATCTCCGAGAATGTTTCCTTCAAAAAATACTATCGATTTATTCAAATATATACGTTCCAAGAGTGCGTATTCCTTAGTAAATAGTGCATTTATTTTAAATTGCAAACAACGTCACGAGCGTTTTAAAAATATCTTCGCATATTCGAAAGACTTCGGAAGACTATATATATAATGGAAATGGTTTTAACCGTTAGCCCCGACTTCGTTTACGGGACTAAATTAGTTTTCTAATTATTCCTTTCAAATCTATTTATCTATACTTAATATTATAAAGCTGAAGAGTTTGTTTGTTTGTTTGTTTGAACGCGCTAATCTCAGGAACGACTGGTTCGAATTGAAAAATTATTTTTGTGTTGAATAGACCATTTATCGAGGAAGGCTTTAGGCTATATAACATCACGATCATGAAAGTTTGTATGGAAACCGAAATCCACGCGGACGAAGTCGCGGGCGGCCGCTATTTTAAATAAATTTCTATGGTCATTGCGTGAAAGAGACAACAAACATCAGTGCTTTTAAGGAAACAGAAAAAAATATTTAGCGCGGCGTAATATAGGTGCTATACATATTTAAAAAAAAACATAATTACACCCACACTATCATTTACGGTACTATTATATTATACGGTATTACGGTACTATTATATTATAACCGTCTTCAAAAAAAAGTAGGAGGTTCTCATTACACAAAATATTAATAAAAAATTGTATTACTGATACGTTAAAGTACAATTGAGACCGACGAGCGAGGTGGCAACAGTTTAGTTCCTGCACTCCGGCCAATTAACGAGAGCGCCGAAAGCCGAACTCACCCTCCATTATTCTATGAAGGGCAATATTAAAACCGGCAACAACTGCATTTGCAACCCCTCTGACAATTTATTTACAGTTCCTAGGCGCCAGTGATCTCTCTCACTCACTATCAAGTAACTTGCCTCACCCTCTATACCAGTAACAAAAAGTAGGAGAACATTTTGACAAATGGTTTAGCATTGGATCATTCATTCAGGATGTCCGGATAAGATAGTGCACCGGGATTTGGCGGTTGGGAGGGAAGCGCGGGATGGGTTCATTGTTATTTTCATCTGTTTCAATGATGTGTTGTAGTGCAGTAAATTATATAAGATAACAATATAATTATTAATGGTTAGGTTTCAAACGCGCGTGTATTGTCAGGTGATATGTTGCTACAGATCCGATAGAACAATGAAATGTGCTTCTTCTAGAAACCGTTAAAAGTGTTACTGATGTCATCTGTATTAATAAAAAGATTTGACTTGACTTGACTTGCCGGCGAGACAAAACGTTTAGAAATAAAAGATCCAAGAAAGTGTTCTACGTTAAAATTAATGAAGATGATTATTAGGTAACCGACATTTGAAAATAAATATTAAAATTAACGTTTGTACGATTATAGTGTATTTAAAAGGTCTTCGCTCAGTGTGTGCCATGTACTGGTATTCTGTAAAATAAAAATATAGCTAGGTACCTTTGAAAACAGTATTCCATTCAATGACATATGCTAAATCTTATAATAAGCATTTAATAAAATTATAATTATACCAAAAATACGTCACAATTCTGTACAGGTATGCAATTTTTTTTTCAGTGAATAGTCCTAGTTGCTAAGTTAACTACTAGTTATGGTAACAATCGACCATGAAAATGATCCAGATAAGTGATGTAAATCCTCGAATGTTTTGGCGGCAGGCCCTCTGCAGGGCACCCCTGTCTCCCCCCCACCCCCCCACGCCCAGCGCGGCTGGCAACTGGCTAACTTCGGCGCGTGTTTAGTTTCCAACTGCTTCGCGTGTGTGTTTATGTGTGAACAACACACGTCCACAATAGATCATGACATGAGATGTGTGTTGAATCGTTCAATCGTGTCAAGACTAGTATAGATCATTACAGCGGGCAGTTGTTTAAAGATACGTGTCCATAGTTCAACATTTGAAATTGTTTGTTTCGTGTAAATAACATCGGTTACATTTTATGAATTGTCTATAGGTATAACCTAAATGAAGTGACACCTGGTTCGGAACCTAAAACTGACAATTTGAAAAAGGAAGTTTGTTTGTAGGAACTGTAGGTTCTAATGCGCAATGTGCTAAGCAATAATGTTGCCTACTTGCGCGTATAAAAGAAAGAAAGTAAAGTTTATTTAGTGACATGAAAAAAAAACAACAACTGAAAATTCAATTATGTCACTAAAAAGGCAAATATATAGGCACTATAAAGAAATATATTATTGTGGAACTTGAACGGAACAGAAATAAATAAAATTTAAATGTAAAGGCGAACTGACCACTAAGTGGTCCACACATCTAAGTTCTAATATGTATTAAAAAGTCATGTACAATGCAATAAGCCTTTTTCATAAGCCATGTTTTGATTCGAGTCTTATATCTATGCACGGGCAAGTCAATAATGCTTTGCGGTAACTTATTAAATATTTTGATACTTATCCCTATGAAGGAATTACTTTTATAAAGTTTGAGTTTTAGGCCATTCGTTCAGGAACTACCCTTGTCTAGACGGCGTGACGGAGCCAGGATTAGGTTCCTAATTCGAGGAGCCGTGTAATTTGGATTAAGCCCCTTTTGGATTAGACGCCGCTTTAGGAGCCTCATATGGAAATAGGTTCGGTCGTAAGTGTAGGACACACATGTGTGATGAGCACTTGTGATTGTTCTGTGTCTGGGTGTTCATAAATGTGTTTGAAAATATGTTGTAGTACTTCCGTTGCTTCCGCGACACAACTGCTCAAGATACGTACTTTGGGATCAGGTCAATCTATGTAATGTCACCCATCGTAGTCGGTGCGTAATTAACGAATTAATTATCAACCGGGCATTCCTCCATCAGCAGTTATTTGTTTGCCTGATTTTTATATTATGTATTTTTGATCGGAAAGCTCCATGAACTGTGTTCTAAAAGTTAAAACGTAAAAACAACGAAAACATACGTGATGGAGCATGGCCTGACCAATCTTGTTTAATTTTTACCCTTATAAACATACATTCAAGAGCAATTAAGCTGGATTGTACCATGGATTTGAAAATGGGAAGGAACTGAGATGATATAAGTATGGTCCAAATAATTTATTTGATGATTATTATTTCCCATTATAAGTAAACTGCTCTAAAATATCTATAAAACGAGATCATTATTATAGGTACATTTATTAAGGCGTAGGTGCTAAAAGTAAGTTTACGACAAAATGAAATCGATCCGAACTTAAAATGGAAAACATATTTTTTTCCTCCTTTCCGCCATATTTTTTTATCGCAATTAATCAAAAGCTAATTTAATAAACTCGACGGTCCTTAGGACCAGCCACGCGGGCTCGGATCAAAACATCTTTATTAATTTTTCGTTAAAAATAATGACTTGAGATCGCAACTTTGTTAAATCTTGTTTTTATTCAAAGCATTGGTTTTATCCTCATTTTGCTCATCGTTTAAAGTAAAATATACAAAAATAAAATTAAAAATCATAATGCATAAATGTGTAAAGTTATATTTTAGCATCGACTGTTTTGCGTTTAATTAATCCGTATGATATTGTAACGCGAAAGTTTGTAAAATATTATATTTTTTTTAATATCCGTATGTATGTTTGCTTACACTTTCAAGTACTAAAAACTCTGAATGGATTTGTGTGAAATTTGATTGAATTATTAATAAAATACTAGAATAACATACAAGGTACTTTTTTTATTATTAAATATTAAATTTTATTATTGAATGAGTTCTATTGGAATATAATATTGGTTTTGTTGGAATGAAACTGTGTACCGAGATGTGCTATTCGCACACCTGAAATGCTAGTAACTATTAGGCTTTTCATTCCGGCTTTTTAAAATGATATATCATTGCCACTGTAACTCAAATACTGCATTTGTACTTTTTCGAATTCGCGAACGCGAAATTTCCCGACGAGGCAGTATGTATGCCAGGCGGATCTCGAGCCAAACCGACGATACAACGATGAAACAATATATTCGAGCCAGAAATTCAACCTGCGATATTGGCTGTTACCAAATCAGTTTCGTGTCGGCAAGCTCCTTCCAGAGGACCCGTAGTACAGAGGCGGGTATCGTTACGTATACCTACAACGAGATGAGCCTACCCTCTGGCTGTAGGCTCGTCGATATGAAACCATCGGCCGTGCGCCGTCTTAGAGCATTCATTCGACTGGAGAAACAAGCTCGCTGCTAAAGGAGTTTGGGCGAATTCGACCCTTCTTGTACATTGCACAATTGTTACAACAATAGAGTCACACGTGAGCCTGATAGGATTTTCATTGTATTTATAGTGCGGGGTAGGCTCACGAAATATCGGTTATAGTGTCAGCTGCCCATGTGCCCATGGACTATGATTTATCTTCCCTTTTTTTCTTTACGTTATTCAACGAGTCGATGAGCCAGACATAGTTCCTCTAACTTAGATGTTAAAATTGAAAATCCGGTAGCAGGTAAGGAATCATAAAAAAGGATAAGGATAAGGAAGATAAGGATGCAGCAGGTCGACACGTGCTCTCGAATGAAAATGAAGTAGCAATTAAATTATTAACAGTACACTACTGAAAAACAACGCCTCAACTTGGGGTTTGGGGTTTGTTTCCCAGATCGGAAAGTTGATTTTGAATTTTGCAAACATAGCTTACGTTTGTGATACATTTAGCAAGGGGTTGATTTTAATGATAAGAGGTATTGTTCTTCATAGGGACATTGATTTACCTTTAAATTTAAATTATAGACACGTACCATATGTAATCTAGTTATTCAAAATCAGAAGGTTGAGAAATTAAAAGACACAACGTTAATAAGGTACAGGTATGCTAGCGTTAGATTAAAGTTTAAAGGAACACTGCCAGGATTCTAATTCAAACTGACGAGACAACATGAACTAGACCATAGAGACACATGATAAATAGAAGGCAGAGCAGTAAGCGTCGCCTCCGAGGCATCTGCTCCCTCTGAGGGCGGCATGCTAATCGGAGTGTTGGCAAACACAATGCGATGCCCTCCATATTTCTTACTCGCGGAAAAATTCCGAAGCAAGAAGTTTGCGAAAATGCTGACCCTACCCCAGCTCTTTAGTGTTTGTAGGGCTGCCGCGCCGCACACGAGATATTTAACAGATGCTTTTGTGGAAGGTGGTGTAGGCACAAGATTTGATTTATCATTTTGAATTTAAATTTTTGTTGTATTGTTAAGTAATTTAGAATAAGGAAACATCATTCAAAAATCTATGAAGTGCATCACGTACAAATGAGCAAGTATCGAGGGACTTTTTCATGTGAAAAACTTACTTTTAACCCGACTAGGCCTTGAATCAAGCATAAAATATACCAATTAATTCCACGGAATTCTTGGATAATTATTAAACATAAAACACCATGTGACGACCTGGACCGTTTTCCTCAAGGTCGGCAAGACTTGGCACCTGATGGAGAGCGCTGGAAGTGTATGGGGGAGACCTTTGTCCAGCAGTGGGACAGTTTATAGGCTAAGTAAAAAAAGAAAAACGCCATGTTCTATCATAAAATAATGTCATTGCTCTTGCGTAATTGTCAGAAATATTCTTACAAAGACACAAAAAATCAGTAGGAAAAGAATTGTGAAATATTTAACTAACATTCAAAGCGTTTACTTGTGATTATTAACTTGAAAGTAGTCTTTGTCCGCGGAATGATCTTCATTCATCGATTCTACAGTATTGTCATAATTTAGTCATTCGGTCAGAACATTTCATCTCATCAAGTCAATATGGGTACAAATAAAGGAATTTACTTTGTTTATACTGCGAATGGTTACACAGTGCCAAGTGATTTTGTATCATTATCTTTAGTTTATGAGATAATAAGATGAAGTTACAAAAGCCATTATTACTGCACAATTTAGGTTGTTTTATCGGTATAAGCGATTGCACCAGTTATTGGACACTGTCGAAGTTAATTAGCTTAAATGTTCCATCAAAGCCATTGTCCTTTGTATACGGGCCACTGCCGCTTTAGTTACCTGACATTTTGGTGTATTATTAATTTAATACAAATGAGAAGTCCTGCAATTATAAACTGGCTGGTTCATTAATTTTAATTATCCAATTACGATTTTTAAACCTAGATAGTTAATTAATGTCCGGTTCCAATATTTTTAGCATACGCCTCGTATCATTTATTCTATCCGTAACGGATCGTTTATGAAATATAGAAGCAGGTTTAAAAAGAAATGTCTGCAAAATCATAAAGTAGACTGTTCAAATGAATAGAAACAAAGATTCATCTATTGTGTGAAATTTCATGAGGCTGCAAACAAAACTTATATAATTCTAAACAATTCACAATACAACCAAATCTTGTTTCTAAGATCACAAAGAACATACCAATATCTGAAGATTTCTATGAAAAATATCAAAGATTTCTATGAAACATGAACAATGCGCTGAAGTAGGTCGCAGCACGTGGACACAGGGAACCCTTTCAGCTCTGTCTGGGCGTGTGTCCGCCGGAGAGCCCTCGCCGTCCATCAATGGAGGCCAGTTCAAACATCTTTATTACGATCCTTTTGTTCGCTCAGCCTTTGTGCAGCCCTGGCTATCGTGGGTAGGGTTACCAAGCTATAAAATGATAATCTGAGTTCAGTTTGGCCTAGTTGCAGGACAGTGGAGATATTAAGAAGATTTAGTCGTAAAAACTTCATTGCCTCTTTTGTGTTTTAGATTTTTTAAAACTAGGGTTTTAGATGTAATTTTATAGTAATTATTAGCTGTATAGAATTGTATTATTAGCTACTTAGAATTGAATTAAACATCAAAATTGCTGAACTAAGGTTTGTGACTACAAAACCAATATAATTATATTTACTTCTTGCTCTCCATGCTTTGGAGAACAAGCATTTATTATTTTAATCTTTAATTATTGAAGATTTCCGACAAGGAAACACTGGGGTAGGTACCATAAAACTTTACTAGAGTGGTGACCTATACACAGCGGGATAAATAAAACATATCTCGATGTGTTCTGTTAAAGAAACATCACTCTCTCTCGTGTTTTTAAAGAAACAACTCTCATTGTGACAGAAACAGGATGCCAGTTCTGAAAAGAACCGTTTCACTGTGATTCTGTCAAGAACAAGGTTTTAAGGTTGCCTCACTAGTACATGTGATTCTTGCTAAGTGTTAACTTAAATAAAAATGATGATAATGTAATATTTATACAAATGAAGCTACCTCCAGTTCGAAATCCAGACAAAATACCGGCAAGAAACTCTGCAGTTTTAATTTAAAACCAATTTTTGCACCAAAACATACTTGTACATTTGTCTATTTCAAAACTACGTATTTTAAATATACGTGTAAACCTCACTTCGTACTAAAACAAATCTAATAAAACAAACGCTCAAATAAAACAGATAAAATAAATTGCTTCTGCCCGTGACACCCCTGGCTATCTCGTAAGCCGGCCGACTTGAGTTAGAAAAACCGCTCGATAGAATCATAAACAGTGTTAGTTTGTTGTCTGGCGCGTGCCAGGGGAGGGAGGGGGTGTGCAGGGAGGGGAGGAGATGTAGTGATGGTGGTAGATCGAGCTCGCGTGTAAAGTTTTTGTGTTATAGTTACTACTGTTGCACTTGTTTAACCGTCAACGCATGAAGTTTAATATTCCTTGACGTGGTTCATGGCATTTAATTATGTCAATAATAAATAGATTTATGCAGTCACATTAGAAAATTAGTGATTAATAAAATCATTTTATAAATGCAAAAAAATTAGTTTGACCGTGTGTTTTAGATATTTATAATAAGGTAACTGGTCAAAATGCAATAACATTTTTAGTAGTTAATACTAACTACAGGATGTATGTAAGCTCCTTCACGCTAAAACTGAATTGACTTGAATAAAATATGGCATATAGGTAGATGAAATACTAGATTACGTAAATAATACGTTTATCACAAATTAACGCGAACGAAATCATGCTATATATATATATTGTTAGGCTATCGATGATTAATCAAAAGTCGACTATTAAACCGCAAACAGTAGTCTAGTAGACTTCTAAGTTTTTCGCCGGTATCTTTTCGGTAGTTATTTGCTTTCTAACAAATTTGAAGGGAATTTTTAAATGTCTACATAAAACAAGTTCAGGCTGTGATCAAAACCTGAGCCGTGCGCTAAACACTATCAAGATGTATGTTTAGTGGCGGGATAAATCCTGCGGCACGTTGTCAGCGAGAGACGTAACTTAACCCGTCGTAAGAGTGCCCTCGCCAGGATAACGCATGTAGCGGTTGGAACAATGGCCGCCGGTACAAAGGACGCTCCAGGGTCACCAGCTGCTCTCCCAATGGGAATATTAATTTATTTTTAACAACTGACGCGAAATATTGGGTTGTTATAAGTTATCGAAGGAATAAAAAAATTTTGCCCTGGCCACATTTTATTTTTAGTTCCAAATAATTCTGCCAGACGATACAGTATCTATGTATAGCTTGCTGTGTATTCTTACCTCATTGTAAAAGTCTGTGTAAGTGAATAAATAAGTAATCATTTTCAAGAAAACATTATTTTATTAGAATTCCTAGTCCGTAATTGAACAGACGTCTTTCTGTCTGTTTGTCTGCCTTTCTTTGTGTGTATCTGCCATCTTGATTGCGCACTTAGAGACGCCCATGGGGTCATTTTATGTACGTACATGTTTGAAGACAAGCAGAAGTATCAATCCTGAACTAACAATACCACGCCACTTATAAAAAAATGTATTGATACATATATTTTTTACGTAAGCAGAGAAAAAGAGCAGATTTTGAACAGTCAAACATTTTTCGGATGGTTTCAACCGAGCCTACTATTATATATTCAATGCAAACAAACGAACTATTAATACAAACAACACTTTTTAAAATATTAGTTTCACTTTTTGTCTTAATAGGGTTCGATAGTACGCACTGGGTCTATTCTAACGATAAATTATTGTAAATAATATGTAAGGTTTTTGTCCGATTCTTTTCGCTAGGATTATGTTCCGAACTAGAGCCAGCAACAATATTTGTTAACATTTACTTTGACTCCGCATTATTACATAAATTGTGGAGCTATTACGCCCGAGGCTCTTTGATAACTTTAAATTCTTTTGAAGGTTTTGTCACTTGTCACTAAGCGAGAAAAACCGAGTTGGATTCTCTGCCAAGACGATTAGAGAAATGATTTGTTTTGAAATTGTTGAGCGCGGTGGACGCCACCAAAGTACCCGTTCTTTGGAACGCTTAATATTAAAACATATATAGTTTACGACTAGTTGATTAGTGTTATTGTTAAGCCTTATTATTTACTTAGTCTGTGTAACTATTGCACCGATTTTGAATTTTGTTTTTACCGGAGTAAGCTTCATAAATTGAGTCTTCGTTCGCAAAATATGTGTTATTATTAATTGTTCAAGCTCGCAACCCTATCTCCGAGGGCGGGCGTCCGCAAAACGACGCTCACTTTCATTCGTTTGTTCGTAGCTTTTCATTAAGGGCTCGTGTGTGAAAGACTAGCACATAGCTGGTACACATTGCGGATATATCCAAACAGCTTGATATTAACAGTACATAACGTTAAGAAATGTAAATCCTTTAACGTTGCAAAGATCGTTCGATCCGATGTTGGTTTTATTTGTCGCTTAATTAAATTTGTTGTGGCGTAGCTGAGAGGCGAGCGCGCTAAATTTTAGCGTTGCGCCATCTATGAGGTCACAGATTCGATTCTCAGTGGTGTAAACGTGTTGTTTTGGGTTTGGGTGTTGTAGTACCGTCGTTTCTGAGTTCTGTAACACAAGTTCTTTAGCTACTTACCACAGTACCAGAGCAATGTATTTGTTGTTGTCCAATGCTTGCTGGTTATTTTATTTTGCATTGATATTGATTTGTTTAATAATGTTTAAAGTAGACCGCACTTAAACATGCATCGATTAAGATACTTATCATCCAACTTTAAGACCAAAAAAACCCAAGGCAATGAACCACCTGGAAATCGAACTCAAGATCCTGACAATGAAATTGAGTATGGCACTGAAAAAAATGCAAGTCAACAAATAAATAACTCTTGTTTGGAATGAAAATGTTTGTAATATATATTTTTTTATTTCAAACAACTCAACTTTGGTATTGTCTACCATAAATGGTACTATCTAGAGCTGTCTAAAACAATAAATAACTTAGTTGATGTAACCAAATAAAATCACTAAGTTCTTTTAGTTTCAACAGATCAGACCTTGTTAGGCTCATATGGAGTTATCATCATGTCAAGATTCGTATCAAAACCAAATCATTATCAAAATAAAATAAAAGAGAAAATGAGTCCGCATTCTGATGAGGAAGGGAACCCAACATTAAGCGCGAGCCGACTCGCACTTGATTTTTCATTCGATATACTAAATCCGTAAACGCACAAATCCGTGACCACAACGAGCGATGCCTCCAATCGTCGCCTGCTATCGCCCCCCCCCCCCCCCCCATCAATTTGATGGGACCTCCGCCGAAGGTTCCGCTATCACCGATCTAAGGATCCCTCATTATCTCTCCGAAGGTCCCGTACTTCACGGCCCAATCTTGTATGACATTTAGAGATTTCCGGGTTGGAACGATTCGTTTTATGGCAGAATCTATGGATGAAAAGGGTTCGGAGTATCGGACTGGCCGCGTGATAAATCGTCAAACTTACCTTTTCCTTGTAATAGGTATGTGATAAAAAACATTGTAATATGTATGTATTACCTTTAGTTTTGCATATAAATAGGTAACCGTACATTTTGTATGTTCTTAATATCAGATATCTACCTACATTAATAACGTGATGAAAGTAAGTAAGTAGCTTGAGAAATTGTCATGGAAACCAGAATAACGGTGGTACCACAATACGACTGTATTTATACACAGACATAGGATAAAGACACGTGTTCAACACACGAATATGTTTTAATATAATGAAAAATAAATGAGAATAAAACAATTTGTAAATACCTTGATGCCTATTAAATAGATTTAAGACTCAAATCAAAACATGACTTATGAAAAAGAGTTATTACACTGTACAAGACTTTTTTAATACAAAAATATGTAGAATACTTATAATGTCCGTCTTCACCTAGATAATCTTTATTGTTAGGTAATTCAAACATTTTAAAGCTTTGTTGTAATGTACGTAATATATTTTAAAAGAGCATATCTGTTGAGTTTGTTGCGGCGCTTCTTCTCAACAGAACCAACGTCGAGGCGCTGGTAGGAAAACAATTGACGTGCAAATGAATTTACCTATTGTAAATCCACTTGCAGAAATAAATCTTTTCATTTCATTTCATACCTAGAAGAAAGGTTCCATAATAGTTTTTCTCACATAATAAGGAACTAAGAAGAAACTGTGTGTGACATGTGTCACTTATTAGTTATTGTAATATGTAAATGTGTAATGTTTGTTGTTCCAGATGCAGCGGCCGTCGAGATGAGCGCATGTAGCGCCCCGCCCCCCGCCTCTGTCTATCTCGCTCGCACGCACCTTCTCGCTCTCACCCCCTCTCTGTCCCCCCGCAGCCATGCGCGCTGATTGGCCGGCGCCCACGCGGCGCGTGCGCACACGCCTCCTCTACTCCTCACTCCTCTACTTCGTATTTCTTAACGGTAAGTGATTATATTTAAATAGCTTTTCTAATACTTACTTAAGGATATTGCTTAGGTAATTATTCATTATTGTTTTTAAAACTTACACACATTCAGATTATGGCACTATATCATACCTTTTTCGGTATCTATACATAGTGAAAATAAGTTTTTACATTTACAAATTCACAATTCAATTCGGATATTTCTTAAATTCTTGAAAACTCAATAAAAAAATCTTTGGAATAATGATTTGGTTGCAATATGTATACTAAGACGTTAAATTTTTCCGTCATACCTAAAATTTAAGTCCCCGTTTCGGGTTTGCAAGTATAAAAACTAAAACTTTTGATACAAAAAATTAATAACAAGTACCTAACATAAAATAATTAAAACCACTTACTAACAATAGACAATGTAAGACCTACTGCCTGGTTGGAATTTGTAATGGTAAAGTAATGATTGAGACTAAAATTAAGTAAAAAATATGGAGCTTACAATTTAAGCATTAGAGATTATACCTAATATTAATACTTTACCTACCTACCGACTTAAGTTTCCAACTGGTAGTAAGCATCAGAGTGTTTAATATAAACGATTTATTAATTGTTTACCAAATCATTACATGAATATTATAATGATTTTAAATTAAATTAAAAATAACTAGAAGTAAATAAAATCATTATTACAAGCTATTATCATTAACACAATTGCAATTCCCACTTATGAATCCCACAGCAACTTTTGATAGTAAACCGCCCAAACTGTTTGGAGAAATTTAATTCCAAAATAACCGTTTCGTAATCCCATTCTATTTAAATAAATCAAGCATTAACCGCCACTATTACGGTTTAAGTCGGAACGCAAACATGGCCGCTCCGAGCGAGTCGCGAGAAACCTATTAGATTCGAAATTCCCGGGTGACTGGGGTCAGGGCACAGCGAGCCGGGGAGCAGTACGGCGACTTCAGCTCAGACGCCCTCGACACGGTTCCACGTTTGAAATATAGACTACATTAATACCATTTTAAAGAAACAGAAAAAAATCATCTCCTCTTGCGGTGCGGGACTCGAACCCACGACCTTCACGTATCGTACGTGCTGCTCTTCCAACTGAGACAACAGTGTCGGTGGCAAATGTTTCTGTGACATCGATTTTCCACCGCACAAAAGGCTAACTTTTGTGTTACCCACATGTTTGTGACAATTTGCAGTGGAATAAGTCAATTGCTAATTCAAAGGGATTTTAGCATAACCGAAATTTGGAATCAGACAAGAGGTAGCTCCCACTAACTGCTAGTTTTTCAACCGATGACACTTCATCAAGTGACGAAAATATCAACTAAGGTCCCACAATGTTTGACGAAAGACAGCCCGCTTGATTACGGACGGAATCAAATTAACAAAAACTAACAATAGTGTCTAACGTATGTGTGTTGGCACACTTTATTTGTAAAAGTGAACAATAAAACACGAAACTCGAATCATGACCGAGACTTTACTGGCAGGTATCCCATCACTGTGTCACTGGCAGGAATGGGAGATAGAGGCTTGTAATAAGTACTGCTCGATTAACTGTGATTACGAGCGGAGTGGGGCGATTGTGAATACGGACTCGGAATTTTTAATTATCTTTTAACGAACGTAACTTAGCACTAAAACACTTAAGACGAGACTCGTAGCGGGCGTGAGAAAACGTTCCCGCTGTGTGAGCTTTAAGTAGAACTGTGCTGTGGTAGATAAGAGAGTCTTAGTAGTTGAGAAAAGAATAGAAAACATCCTTATTCATGCAAGTTTTACAAAAGACACTTATGAATCTTAAGTACAAATAAAATTCAACCGCCGTGTTCGGAATGTAGATGATGTCGAGAAGAACCGGTAAGAAACACGACACTTACTCTTTTCAATGAAACAATGTTTTCTTATACTCGTAATAGGTGCCATGGAGAGAGCTATGCTAATAGTAGTTTCTCTACATGATAGACTCTGTTTTCTTTTTTTTCAAATTCAAATTCAAATTCAAATTCAAATTCAAATTTATTTATTCGTCATCAAAGGTGGTATACAAGTTGATAGGATAGACATAGTAAAGAGCTCTAAGATGCGCCTTAGACGGCATACGAAATTATTCAATGTCACATTACAATTAAATTAAAGGATTAAGGCATAATAATAATTAATAATAAAGTCAAAAATTAAATACATTGTAAGTTGGTAAATCAATTAATTAGTCAAATCAAAAGTAAATATGTCACAATAAATCAAATATACATTACAATTTACATTCAAATTCATTATCAACAAAATATTCATTTAAATTATAGTAACATTTCTTTTGTCTTTCTCTCTGTTTTCTGATTGTAATGTAGTGCATATGCGTAGAAATAAATGCGATTTTATCAGTTTCAATGGTGCAACGACTCCCCATTGACTTAGTAAAAGCAAATACACATACAGTCCACTCTACATAAGCCACAAACAGAATTGCAAAATAGAAGTGGTAATGGGCAGGCCACGTGGCTCGTAAAAGATGGCTGATGAGGCAGCATAGTTCTAGAATGGCGACCACATAGACACCGGAAAACGTAGTTTAAAGCGTAGCATGGCCACTGGCCACCACAAGATTGAGAGAGGACTGTGTCAGTATGGTGCCAAGGCATTGGATGCAAGTGGGGACACCAGAGATTTGTGGTAGTTCTTTGGAAGACGGCTTCCATAAGTTAGACACCATGTTGGAGAAGAATGAAAGTGTTTAAATAAATAGTAGACAGCATCAAATACATTGGTCTAATTTATAGAGTGAGTAGCTAAGTACTTTAAATGCAAAGTGTGAAGTACTGTAAATCCAAGGTGATGAATGTCTTGAGGATTTCCTATTTGTTATAAATGTTTCTTTTTTATCAAGACTGCTTAATACTAAATTACAATTTTCAATAGTTGCTCTAAAGAGATTACTCGTACTTTTTTCAATAATATTCCTTTCCAAGTATTTTCGTATAACGGGAAAATAAAACACTTAAATGGAATACCAATTATTTCTTGGAAGTGATTCACCAAATAAAATAGAATCTATTTTCTATAAACCTCTGAAGAGAATATTTAGAATTAAATGCGAATGCTAAGTGGTGATTCGTGTCTGTTTAAATATAATATGTTATAAACTTTCGTAGCGGTATTTAGATTTTTACTTATATCGATGTGGCGGTGTAACATTCAACAACTTGAAGAATTTTTGAATACGCTTCCAGTCTTTTGTGAATAAGTATTAGACTACGTACGTAGTTCACGTACAGCGAGCGCTTTAACTTTTCGGTTTCAGTACACCTTATGTCGCAATTCGCGGGTATCTGACCTCAATCCTTCTATGCTTCGTCCTGTTTACTCAGTAGCGTTGTATTGTTTGTTTGTGAGCGGATATTGAAAGAGTTCCCATCAACAGCGTCTTGACTTGATTTACGTGCGGGTTTACGAGCAGTCGTAACCGGGCCCTGGGAGACACAGTGAGACTGGTTACAACCAGTGAACTGTTAGTGCTATGAGTATTAACAACAACAACAAATAATTTATTGTATCCATGACTTTTACAATAGCTATATTAGAACAAGTACTTCATGATACCCACTTGAGTATAGCAAAATAGGTTTTATTAATTATTAATTTACAATATCAGTTTTGAAACAGCTCCTAAATGTGTAATTGATTATTTCATGTTAATTAAACTTATCTTCAATAAATTCGGTAAGTATATCATAATTATCTTTTACTTATTACCATATTTCCAAGGTTTTTAATTAATGTTTTAGGGTTTTATTTATTTCTTATATTAGGTGGCGGATAGATTAACTATAATGCATATTGCATTTGTATTTAAATAAAAGTAAATAGTAATAAATTAAACGTTAATTCAGTTCTCCGGTTTAACTTTATAAACAGCGATCATCTTCTTCTATTAAGTTCATATGCACTTGTGTCGGAAGGAGCCACTTTTGCATAACAACTGTCATTCATGACTCAATTGCGTAACTCAGTTAACCAAACACGATTTTAGTTTCATTAATATAAAATAATTTAGTTAATCAATTTGCTCACAAACCCCCTAAACATTAAAGTGGCAACCGGCTGCCGCGTGTGACTAACCGCTCCATTGGTTCCAAGTAGTAGTAAAATCTACCTATTTATATATCCAGTTGTCATACGAATGCGACTTAATATTTTATTATAGTTTGTGATAAGAAAATGTATAAATTTATGTCTCCTAAAAAATTTAAAACACACCGCGAGGTGTGGTTTGAACAAGCCTAAAGAAGAAGAAACGTTTATAGAATCAGTACATACAAGTTATTTGCATGAATAAAATAATTTTGATTTTTTATCAAAGTTTTACATTCGATTTATGACTGCTGATCATGATTTAAATTCCCACTAGTCTTCTTATTTTTTAATAAAGCACTTTGTATGATCGCTTGCCCACTGCCGCTCTACTGACTGTGCCGGTCTGGGACCCGGGGCCGTAGCCAGGGCGGGCTTATTGTCACCGCACACAACACGATCACGCCGGACCGTTTAATCTCGCCAACTAATCTTATTTCTAGTGTTTGTCGCTTTTCTCTTATGAAAGAGAAGGTTATATTGTACATGTAATATTTTAACCAGTTAGTGTCCTCAGCTAAAAAGAAAAAAACAAACGCACACAGGTTAGTATCTGATTTTTATTGTTGTTATAACAACAAATACTAAAAAAAAAAAATTAAGGTGGCTCCGATATTTGCAAACGTGTCTTTTACAGTTTTTTTACTCGATATTAATCAAAATTGTTCTTAGATGCTTCAAATATTCACAATATTTTGTGATATTTATACTACCATTACAGATAACTTAACCCAATGCGATAGTATAGCCATCCTTATAATTATTACTTACTTATTCTATTTATACTGTGAGACTGTATTTAACAAAAAAATACTAAAATCTTACATATCTATTAGAAATAAAAACACTTATGTAATATAAAAACTGGTATTAACTATAAAATTATATTTTTATAATATGCTTAATTTAACCTATCCTGATTTGTATGTAATTATATTTAATACAGTCTTAGCGAAATCACTCACCGAACACGAAAATATGTCCTCTGTATCATGAACTATGTTTATGATATTAAAATAAACAAGTATTCAATGGGGGCAAAGATGCTGATTTCACGTAGTAACTACACAGTTCAATGCTGATGGCGAGAGAGTTTATTTGTTACTTGTGGCACCTACATTAGATATAGTCTACGTTGCAGTTGCAGAGATGAGTTATCATTACTGTCCAAGGCCTTGGACAAGGATCCTAATTTAACTACAGACGAAAAAGGTAATGGTGAAGTAGTTTTTAGAAAAAAAAGTCTTTTTTCCTGATATGCCTCACAGATTAAGCTGTTTGATACCGTCTCTCAAGAAAAATGGTTAGAAAAATGTGTTTTTAACATACGTCTCGTTGGCAGGGCCTCTTACAAGGGGAGGCGGTATATCTCCGGGCTTATCCTAAGTGTCAGTTACGGAGCCGCTTTGTATTCCGAGTACAGCATGAGCCTCTACGTGTGCTAAAACGGACAAGTTCAAACATGATGTGGAGAGGGAAGGTTTCGTACTAAAAACTATTTTAAGATGTGCCTGCGGGACGTAACCTAATAATGTGCTACTGCAAAGCAAAGACAAGTCGAAGGGAACGGTAATAAAAGGTATTAGGAGTCATTTTGTACGTATAATAAAGAAAATACTAACTGTACAGACAAGAGAGAAACTTTGACAGGAAAATCAATAGAAAAATACACATATTGGATATATTTAAAGCTTTTAAAAGCTCCTAGGACAAAGTTGTTCGTAACATCCTTAATGATTGAAATCGTTACAATATAGCATAGGTTAAACAACATACCAGGCATGCGAATCGGTCCAAAGCGGTTCGAACCCGAAAGATTAGAAAGGCATATCTACTTAATTAATAATTGCTGCTCAAACTCAAATTCAAACTCAAATATTTCTTTATTCAAGTAGGTTACATATAACACTTTTGAATCGTCATTGAATACAATGCAAAGTGATTCTACTTCCGGTTCGGAACCTATATCTTCCGAGAAGACACCGGTAAGAAACTCAGCAGATCATTTACAGTATCAGTATCTAACTTATTGCTATGTGTAGCTCACTTTGGACCAAGTCATATAGTTTTGGTTTTGATAAGTGATGAAACAAATAAGTACTCAAGTAAGTTTTTACTTTCGAGAGGTAAGCTGGAGCAGACCAGTCCCCAAAGGTGGCACCTGTTCACAAGCATGACGTATGTGCCAGCCATCGCTTCACTGCTACAATGTACAACACTTTCGATGATTAATAAATACATGTACACATTTGAGCATCTCTTCTGTCATTTTGTTTACGTTCGTTTCAAATAAAATAAATAAATGCGCCAGACAATCACAATCGCCTGGTCTCAAACTAAGGTTTTCTTTTGTACTATGAGCACCAGACGACGGATACTAACTGGGGGCGTCATCCCAGCACACCCAGACCCAAGTCAATTAAGAAAAGTTCGTTTATTATAATAATACTGGTTAGTTCATTGTATGTTTTCTCTTTATTCATGCTTTTGTCTTCTGACAAAAGGGAAGAAAGTCTTGGTGTACATAAAAAAGCCTTGCTTTTCCGCCAACAAGGCATTCAGCCTACCTATCCACTAAACGTCAGTATCGGTTTCAAGTTCGGAAAAGAGATAAATCTCTTTCTTGACATAAAAGATTAGATTTAGAATTGCAAACGTTTCTCGCTTCAAATATTGGAAACAGATTTTTTTTATCTTTCCTTGCGGTGCGGGAATTGAATCCACGACCTCCACGTATCGCGCGTGCTGCTCTTCCAACTGAGCTAACCGCAAGTTATCGTAGGCGATGAAATTATTCTGCTGTATCAACCGTTAGTCTCAGGTAGGCGTAAAGTACTATAAAATAAAAAATCGATCGTTTCTGGCGTTTGTGAATGTGAAATGCTTTCGCGTTAACTTATTTTAAACGTTTAAAATGGCACGTATTCTTTATATGTTTAAAGCGCAAATCGCTTCCACAAATACGGCATAGTTGTATTACTTTCGCCGCGGGTTCGGTCGGTGAACGTAGGCGCGTATTATATGTTCACTGTATGCAGACTGAATGTTTTCAACGTTCGTATTCGCGTCAGAACTCCGCGAGGCGCTCCGCAAATTGTTGACGCGCCACAACTTTGTCCGGGGCTGCGGCCGCGCGCGCTTACTCGTGTCAATGGAAGGTCATTTGGAAATCAAATGTTTTGGACGCTCATTTTGCCGTACCCATTTCCCGCCATCTACTATTTCCTCTACCTTAAGGTTGTCTGGAAGAGATCGCTTTCTAGCGATAAGACCGCCTAAATTGTACTATAATCAATCTGTATCAATACGTCATCTCATAGTATGGGATGAAACACTCGCTACAATTGGTTCGCGCCTATGACTCGCGGCTTCCGTGGAAACGGTATTTGTACCGGTGCTAGCTCCTTTTTTTTGCCACGCCCACCGTACCTTACTTTTCGTAGTGCCATTTTCAAGCGTTCCAAATGTTTCTTTCGTTCACTGGTTTCCAAAAATAATAAACAAAAAAAAACAAAGTATGATTCTAAACTAGATACAGTTAAACCCTACTTAAAAGCCATCTTGTAAGAAGGTTTAATAAATTATTATAGTCTTCAAGTAAGGTTTATAACGTCGGCAACACTAAATTTAATTACGCATTTGTATGGAAGTGGCATAATTTTTGGAGCTAGCACATTGAAATAAATTTTTAGAATGTTGAGAAATATGACAATGTTAAAAATATACCCTTATTCGTGACGTGCTTTGAATTTAATTGATTGGTTTATTCCCGTTTTTATTTCACTTCTCCTCTGATTGTCTTCCTAATTGAATCTAGTGTGGGGCCTAAAGCTTTTCCCGATACAATTGACGCAAAAATATTTTTTAATTTCGAACCAGTAATTCCTAAGATTAGCGCGAATAATTAATATAGATGTGGGATAGCGGAGGTATCCGAACGTAGTGCATGTGCGATGCCTGTACGTTTGAATATCCGAATGGTGAGAATGTCAGAGTTAGATTTGAACGACGAACGACGGAAGACGACGTATGTAAAGGAATTATTTAATTTTAATTGGCTAATATATTTGGCTTATTCACTAATTTGCTTCTTTTATTTTCCATTCCACTTAATAGATTTATTGTACATACACGCGTCATTTCATCTCCCCCCTCCCCCCTCACTCGTCGTGCGGTTTTATTTCTGGGATTGTTCTCAACTCCGTCCGTACTGCGGTCGCTCTCGAGTTACTCGGCATTTATTTGGAAAGTCGCAAAGATTGGGGATCAACCTGAATATTACTACAGTTTAGACTTCAAGTTTACATTTCTTTCTTAATTTTGTTTCTTAGAAGTTTTCAAACATTTCTACAACGAATGTACCACAAGCCGATAAGTATGTAGTTCTAAACTCAGACGGAAGAGGGCGCTTAGGGGCCGTCCTTTAATCACGTGATCATTTTTTAAACATTTTGTAACCCCTCCTACCCCGTGGTGATACATGGTGAGGTTTAAATCATCACTACTAATATAATCACTACTAATATTATAAAATCGAAAGTTTGTGTGTCTGTATGTAAAGATGGATGGACGTATGTTACTTACTCTTATACTCAAAAATTACTTGATGGATTTTTATGACTTTACAATATTATAGCTCATACATCAGAATATCACATAGGATAAATAGCAAGATACATACATTTTATAAATATTTTGTGAATATTATCTAAAACATGACGATTATGATGAGTTACGCGTTGACAAATGCGAGCGTGATACGCGGTGGCGGGCGAAATATTTAAGTTAGAGATATGAAGTTTGGTACAATTATAGCTCGAAACTTGGATTAAAATATTAGGGAAGATAGGGGTAAAACCGACCATGAAAGTATGTAGTCCACGCGAACGAAGTCGCGGGCATAGCTAGTCCTCTAAGAAACAGGTAACTGGCGGAAACAGAAATGTATTTCGGTAAGTGTTGTGGTATCACCGTTGGTTTCGTTCCACAACACAAACGATGAAACAACTTATTTTAGGATCAGGAAATGTGCGTAGTATTTATTTGGCTTGACGTTTATTTGGTTTAACTGTGGTTACCCATCAAACACTCGACTTGACCTTTGACGTCCGTTCCGAACCGTTATCAATGCGTCACCGTACAAATAACTACATTTAATCGATTTTATTATTTTTATAGTACTATACGCCGTACTAGCGAACTTTAAATATTAGAAACAGAAAATTTTTATCTCCCCCTGCGGTGCGGGAATTGAACCCACGACCTTCACGTATCGCGCGTGCTGCTCTTACCAACTGAGCTAACCGCAAGTTATTGTAGGCGATGAAATTTTTCTGCTGTATCAACCGTTAGCCTTTCGGTAGGTGTCTTCGATTCCGTGGTTTTCAAACATTTCTGCAACGAATGTACCACGGGCCGATAAGTATGTAGATATAAACATATGCGGCAGAGGGCACTTACCGAAAGGCTAACGGTTGATACAGCAGAATAATTTCATCGCCTACGATAACTTGCGGTTAGCTCAGTTGGTAAGAGCAGCACGCGCGATACGTGAAGGTCGTGGGTTCAATTCCCGCACCGCAGGGGGAGATTAAATTTTTCTGTTTCTAATAACTACATTTAATTGAAGGAGGATAAGTATTGCGGTAATTTTTCCTAGTCTTCCCCAATCTTTATATTTCATCAACGATTATTATTCTAAGTCAGAGCCGCGCCGCTTCCCGGAACCTCGGCCCGTAACGCGTACCTTCCCAAATTAACGTGAACTCTGAATAAAAGTTCATCGAAGCGCGAAGAGGTAATAACAATTTTTCTTTGCGCTGAGAAATAATAATGCTCACTAAATGAGCGCCGCCGAGTATTCGCAAAATGTTGCTGAATTAGATCTTTGAGAAGTGAATGTTATCTGCTCTCTTAATCTGCCTCTTTTTATTACCATTCAAGATTGACCTCACCTGACGTTAAGTGGTAATGAGGTCCTAGCTTAAGGGCGACAGGTACAGCATAATAAATCTATTACTGGACTTGTGGCCCTTACCGTGAAGGCTGGACCCCTGCTACTAATGTAGCACCCCCCAGGAGCTCTGGAAACCTTACTCACACGCAGGACACAAGAAAAAATATAAATGCAGTTCACAGATTACATGTCTTATAGTTTCAGAAAAAAGTGGCTGTGACATACGTACAGACAGACAGACATGAAGAATCCATAAGGGTTCCGTTTTTCGCCTTTTACAGGAAACCGCAGCCAAATTTTTCAAGGTAAGGGCGACAAGTCCAGTTACAGATTTATTATGCTGTACTTGTCACCCTTAAGTTAGGACCTCATTACCACTTAACATCAAGTGGGATGAGGTCAATCTTGAAGTGCAACATAAAAAAAAATAAGATTATCAGAAAATATCAGACACATATTTTATATGAAAACAAAAATTTGCTAAGATGCAATCATTCAATAAGAGATTAGTTTATGACGTGCTTTGGGAGGTCATCTTCGATGGTGTAAGTATATACCCTAGCAATTAACGTAACACGCAGTTTTAATAAACTTTTATAACCGAATTTTGTTTATAATAGTAGACAATCACCAGCTGCTTACATACTCATAGCAGTAGGTGAATAGTCTCATTGCAAAACAAAATTAGTGTAATTCCATTAATTCCATATATCACAGGTTAGTTATTCACCAGGTATTTCAAACAGTAGGTCTTATCACCGTAGTTATTGTGAAAGTCAAAAGTCAAAGTCAATTCATTTATTCTTGTAGGTTACAACTTACAAGTCTAGTAACACTTATGCATCGTCAAAATTGAAGCTACAGCAGATTTTTTTTAAATGTATTATGTCACCTAATTCATAAACAGGAGTTGGTTAGCTTTATTTGTTAGCTTTTTAGGATGACCATGAAATTTTAAATAGATTTTCGTGTTTTTTAATTATTTTAATAGTCTCAGGTAGTAGTGAGCGAAATCTTGTCTTGTAGTTATTTTTCCTACTCTCCGAGTTTTTCTAACATGTTCCAAACTTAAAGTGGCCGCACATCTGCATCTCTACTTAAAGAACTTAAACCATTTCTTCAGTTATTACAATACAGGTTGAAATAGCGCAGCGACTTTCTGAACCGGCTTCAAGTTAGAGTTCAGTTGTAATCCTTAGTTCATACCAAAAACCCGTCGCGTTATTATGCAACTCCTAAGCTCCTCTAAGTAATAAAGCTGAGTTAGTGTGTCGGCGCCGGAACCCATCCGTCAGCCGGCGCGCGGCGCGACGCAGCCATCTCCTCGGTTCTATTGTTGCTCTATTTTACTCTGCGATGTCACCGTCGCTAGTTCTGCGAGTAGTTTAAGTTATTGTCTGTATAAGTGTATGCGGGGTTTGAAGTTAAAGCACGCAATAAATATTTTAGTTCGTGTATTTAAGACGTACATGAATTTTATTCTCTGAACGTTAATATATTTTTAAAAGTTTATACATTGCCTGCACGATCTATATAATACTGACAACTTACTCATTATTCACAAAATTACATCTACAAACTTGAAATATGCCAGTAGGTTCCTTCCCATAGGGTGTAAACATGCGCTAAGAATTCAAAGATTCTACAATGATTCACCACTAAGGGGGTAAAACGAGGTTTTAAAATAAGTCTAAAAATCGTAAGTTATGAAAGTTAGAGACTTTAGAAATTTAAAATGAATGTTGCTGTGAATGTGTAATATATCTTTAAAAATCCACCCCCCTTTGGGATTTAAACATGGAATTAAAAATTATGTTCAAACTCCAAGAATTTTCTGGAAACCATATTCTTGGATTCAGTTAGTTTTAACGTATTATTTAGACAACTAAGTTTTATTGGTAAAATATTAAGTAATTTACTTCCTTTTCTCTCACAACAAACCTTCTTTTTTCTCTTATCTTATGTGCGAACTATCTATTTAATAAATTAATCAGGCTTTCAGCCCATAAAAGCAATCCCTCCAACGCACAAGTGTCTCCCTTTCTCCATTTTCCAAATGAACCAACGCAAAGCGGCCATCGTCGTCATTCGGTTAAGCGTTCATTTTTAGGGTTCCGTACCCAAAGTGCAAAAACGGGACCTATTACTAAGACTTCACTGTCTGTCTGACCGTCTGTCACCAGGCTGTCTAAGAACCGTGATAGGTAGAGAGTTGCACTGATTACATATTTTTGTTGCTGTTAAAACCACAATTACTAAAAACAAAATATTAATCGAGGGGGGCTCCATACAACAAACGTAATTTTTTGCTGTTTATTTTGCTTGCTATTTATAAAATAGCTTGAAATGTTTTTAGTTGTATATTAATTTTAAAATATTTTTTTGCCGTTTTTGCTTGATGTTAATAACGGCAACAGATAGACGCATGAAATATTCACAAAATATATTATCTTCAAAAATATAAATATAATAACTTAATTAAAATAAAATAAATATTCAAGAGGGAAACGTGATTTCTTGCTCTATGTTAAAAAACAGCAACAAGTAGATGGTTGAAACATGCTTGTCTAATGCTGAATAGATAACGGTACGGAACCCTTAGTGCGCGAGTCTGACTCGCACTTGGCCGGTGTTCAAAGCTGCGCCCTTGGCGGAGCTTCAGCCAGCAGAGCCGCGCTGAGCCCGCATCCGTCACCGCGGGCCGCGCGCAAATTGGAGCCATTACTTTACGCCGCTTACGTTGTAAAGGCACGGTTCCTAGCTGCCTTTTGAAATAAATAATTTAAAATAAAATAAAACCCTTACAAAAAAAAGAGCTGACTTTGTACCGAGGAATCATTCGCCAAATGCCTTAAATCGTTTTGGAAACGAGTATCAGCTCGTCTTATACTGCTTAAACCAACACCATTTATGTAATTGTGACCTACAAATTGCAGTTATTTTATAATAAATAAATAATAATAATAAATTTAATTCTCAGCTTTAAATACAAATTTTTAACATAAATATAGATACAGGTCACGAATTACTACATCATATAGTGGGATTATACCTGAACTAGGATAGTTTCTGTATCTCAGGAATTAAAACTAGTTTTCTGTGTTTAAACTCAGACAATACAATAATAACCTGACAGATTAGACCGAATAATTAATTAAAGATTCCATCTTTCCAGCTTCACGTTAGACAATTTCAGTGTCAAAGACCAAATTCCCGCAACCTCTATTATTCCCGCTCTTCCCGCTCCAATCAGGTCCAAACAAGCGAGCAGTGAGCCTCTCGCGTCATCACTCACAAATTGGATGCCATTACTTTTATGACACCCTGAGTCGAGGGTCTAAAGCTAGTTTCAATTCGCCGCGTTCCGTTTTACGAGACTCGCTAATTCAGCAAAGCAAGGCTTTATTACGCGGCTTAGCTCAAGAATTTCGTGTGACACTTTGAGCGCACAGTCTAAATATTTCTGCAGCCTGGAATGACGAGTTTCGACAGTAACAAATGTAATAAGTATTATATGAAAGCGAAATATCACTCACTGGCTGACTGATTGACTGTTTAATCGCTGCTCTGTAAGTTAAAGGTTCCGAACTGGAGGTAGGGTAATTTGCATTATTTACACGTTTCATAAATATTACTGAATAAAAGAATTTTGAACGTTGAACTGGAAATGTGGCAAGTAGGCCCCTTATACGTTGTTAACGTCCGCCAAGCTCTGCTTTTACGAAACCCTACCCCTAAGGGGTTAACATGGGACCTATATTTTTTACGTAGAAGACTTGAAATTCAAATGTCAGTTCTATAGATAGTCTAGAGATGGAGGTGTATTAATAGTAGGTCTTTATAAATAAACCCCCTTTTAGGGTTAAAACAAGGAATAATAATTTTTATGCCTATGAAGTCACGGGTGTCCTTTAGTATTTTTTTATATATTACACTTCATGATTGACCTCACTCCACCTGATGTTAAGTGGTTATGAGGTCCTAGCTTAAGAGCGACAAGTACAGCATTAGTAATGAATTATTCTATGATCTTGCAAAGGGTGCTGTGAAGCACTCTGCTATATAATACTACGGCACGATGTGTGCTCAAACTACAAGCTAAGATATTGAATGCTTCGGCCTCTTGACTGTATTGGTATTAAGATTGCTCTGAGCTGCTCATTTGGTTAATCGAGCCCTTATTGATGTTTAAATTAGTGTAAATTAAATCGGAGTTAGCTCAGTGGAGCAAACAGCGATTTGTGAGCGTCGGCCGTGTGATTCACTAAGGCTTAATTGATGGCTTCAAATGAAGGTTTAAAGTATTCCGCTCGTTGTTCCGTTATTGACCTATCCATCAGGTACAGTGTAGGCAAGCTTAAGCAGTGTAGAAGGTTTAACTTTACGATGGGATTCCAACGTATTAGCTTCTGTAATGGAAAATAGAAATCAAGACTCGCTCGTTTCAAAGGGTTGTTTGGTTGGTTAACAATTTTGTTGTTAGTTAGGTAAACGATACAACACCAATTTATTATCGTTTCAGCCGAAGGTTGTCCTCTGCTGAACAAAAGCCTTCCCCCAAAACTACACCAGTATCAGCCTTATGCCTTCACACCATTGTGTCAAGGTCGACTGTCCACTGTTTGTTTCCCATTGCGTTATACCATTCTAAAACTTTTCTTCATTATGGGTTCTAAGAGCAATGATTATGTCTGAATCTCTTACTTAGAGGAACTCCTAAGTCTGACTCTCCATCGCATGTTAAGGGAGTTTCAGCTTCCGGGTGAGGCCCATAATTAGGTACAAATAATATTTATTAGGTACTACAATATATCCTACATATAAAAATATATATATATGTACATAATTGGGGATCACTAAGCGTTGGTTTTTTTTAATTTTGTCCCTAAATTGTTACACAAATCAGTTCTAAATTTTATACAAGCACTGAATAAAAAAAATGTTGCGTATCTTAAAAGAATTATGTAACGTCTAAATTCAAAGAGTCAATTAACTCATTACAATAGATTTCCACATAATAATATATCCATTATTTCTTGACTCGAAACAGGTAATTTGGACGTGAGAGGTTAAATGTTTCTAAGACTTAGTGACTGCTATTTTACGTAACTACGAACGCTTGATGTGCAAAAGAGATGCTGCGATTAAATTTTACTTAAAAGTTTGAAAAACGTATATTCTTGTAGCGTGACAGCGGAAAACGAGACGTTTCGGAAACAAACTGAAAGTTAAAATATACACGCCGCGGTTCAGATTGGTAACCATTCCGACCACTTAAGTGTTATTGATCACGAAAATCTCCGTGCTCGGGAAGACACGATTAGCATATGATCAGCTGATCGTTCTACCAGTCTCATATGAATGAATGAGTGAGTGACAATACGAAATACATTTTGCAAATAGATGTGGGAACACTTTTGACCGCAGATGTGGTCGCATCTTCGGAGCAATCCCTCGGGACCTACCACGAGGGGTGTAAAAGCCGACCCCGATGTGTGCACTCGGTGGAATGGCGATAACATGATGGCTGAGTTGTAAACTGACATATCTGCAAAATTAAAAAAAAATCGTCTAGACGTGGGGGGGGGGGGTCTGATACAATTTATTGGCAACACTGTGGATGATACGGGATAAAAAAAGACTCACACTTTAAAAAATCTGTAAGATTCACTTCTTAATAATTATACTATCAAATGAATACTAGTTAATATGATAATATAAATGAATTTTAAAAGTAAAACAGTAAATCTATGTTGTATAGTAAAAATACGAATCACCGTAAACAGTCCACACAGTTCAATATTAGTCTTTATGATTAAAACATAAAAGCGGTACAAAGTTACTGGTGAGTAAAAAATAACCACTTATGACGTCACGCGACAACTCAATTTAATTTATTGATTTTTTTTATTAGGTGGACTAAGCGAAAATAAGTGTCCGAAACTCAAAACTAACTTTTAAGCTGCTTCCCTATTTAATTTCTGTCTTTCTTGCCGATATCCATGATATCTTATACATGATATATTTTCTGTATATAAGAGATTTCAAACCGGACGTACTATATTTGGTTTATGTAGACAATAAATACATTTATAAATATTACCGATATTATTTACATGAATAAAATATTGTTTAACTTTCCGAATTACTTATTTCATGTGTTGGTCGCTTGTATCATGTCATAGATCATTACAATCTATTGCTGAACATTTCTTTATAAAACAAACTTTTTGCACTTGTACCAGTCTGCGCTGAAGCCACGCCCGGGTGCAGCGGCTGCGTGATAAACGAGCGGCGGCGGCGATCCCGCGCGAAGGACCATTACGGTTTTTAATCTTCATTGCCGTTTATTACGCGGAAATATCTCGTCAGCGATTCGCACGCTTCAATGGTCTCCATTGTTTTATTGGCTATTGTAGGTGCGGCCTTTTTATTGTTTTCGGTAATTAATTGCTGTCTGTTATTGAGATAATTCTAGGTTTTAACGAATATTTTTTTCAATGTGGTATGGATTACTACTTAAAAAAATATGAGTTAATAAACAGAGAGTGCACTAATCTTCGGGTCACTGTAAATCAAGTCCAAGATAATTAATGGCTTGATTATTGAGTATGTAGTTTGTGGTATTTTTTTTACTGACTTAAGTTACCTACGAAATGCAATGCATCTCGTTTGAACTGACTTTAAGTCATTACGGGGCAATCATAAGCAGTACCTAAATCGTTTCAAAATTATATACCACAATGCCTGCCCCTGTGACGACACTAGCTAGCATCCAAGATTTAAAACACCTGTTTTATAGTTGCCCTATCTTTATAATGCCCGACTCGATCACACAGCTTTAGCTCTAAATATTGTAAAGATGAGGTTTCTTGGCATTTTTCTCGGTAGAATTAAGCTCCGAACTGGCTGTAGCTTCAATTTTGATTTGTGTTCATTTTGACGATGCGTAAGTGTTACTTGTACCTAACTAACATGAATAGATGAATTATTATCAATGCAATTTTGAAAATCCCTTCAATATCAATCAAATAAACAAATCTGTTGAAACTTTTAGTAATCTTACACACAATTATTCGGGAACTAAAATGTATTAATAAATCATTAAACTATCTCAGTAAGCACCTAAAATATCTTTGTATACATTAGCAGAGATTTCCTATAATAACTAAACTTAATACTTTCTTTAAGCCTTTGAGTTAAAACCTATGCAATGCAGTTTTGTACATTTTTCTTACCATTTCTAAAAAACCTCCATAAAATGTCCTACGTTTGAATTCAAGCTAGTAAAGGATCTCAAAGTAATTTCGGGATGAATTCACAAACAAACCCTATTTTTGCAAAGGATGCGGCGCCCCCCGCCCCCGCTACGGCGCCCATTGTTCTGCTACAAGTTGACCTAATTAACTTACAATTGAGTCATTGTCACACGAAACAAAGATTGTTCGAGCAGATACAATTTGTACAATTATTTGAACAATGCCTCCAATTAAAGAAGACCGGAAATTTGCATTTTTTAATGTTTCTGAGAATTTTCAAACGGAGCCCTGCTGTAGGATATTGTTACGGCTCTCATAATTATATTTGCTACTAACTGACGCCCGTGTCTCCGTTTGCATTATTTCTCGTGATAAAAAATTAATCTAGTATTTCATCAATCTTCCTAACAAATTTCAGCCAAATCCATTAAGTAGTTTTAGCGTTAAGAATTAACGAACATTCACACTCACAAATTTTCGTCTTTATTAAAGATATTAGTGTAGATATTAGTTATATGATTCATATTATTGTAGATATCTCCGTCCTGGAGCGCTTGCGACTGGTTTATAACCATATGAATTGTTTCTAAGTGTCTCAAGCGTCCACCTGCGACTAATCCCATGAAAACTTGCTTAACTTACTCCACAAATACTGTGAAGCCGCCCAACGACTGATGCCCAGGTCCCATATTTGAAAAACGATCCGTACTAGCTACGGATAGTAATAAATTATACGAGGCGTAAGCTAAAAACGACTGACGGACGACTGATGAAGCTGAGCTGTGTAAATTATGGAACGGTATTAGAGACTCGCAGTCAGTTGAAGAAAAGCGGATAGTCATTTTTGACACATTACGAATCGTAAAATATTGGAACCGGGCATAAATGAACCATTACCAACTAACAACGGTAATTAGTGCGCCTCCCGGCCTCGCTCGCGCCGAAGTGTTCCGTGCGACAGTTGCGCGCCTGTGATTGATCACCGCCTCGGAGACAAGCCTGCGCTCTCACTATCAACTTGTTGTCTTTAGGCTTCTTCAGTGCTACATACTTAAAGAAGCAAAGTATTCATTGCGTTCATGAATGTAAATTACAGGTGTTATTAACGACTTCTTTAAGGGCCTTTTTTTTAATAAAGTTTTCACGTCAAAAAAACGTGACAACGTCTAATAACCCGACGCTATGGGCTGCATGCACGAAAACGATGACGTCATGGTCCCGTTACGCTCATTGTCGCGTTCCGCAAGCGAGAGCGCGGCGCGAACGAGAGAGTGGCATGATCGGCTCGAGTGATCGGCTCAGCGTTCTCATGTCCAACTGCCGTCCTTAAACCGCTTTTACAGACAACCAATTTTCTTTCGATCTGGTAAAATTGATCTAATCTTCAGTTTTTTTTTATTTTCTATTATTATATTTCTTAATAACTCTGTGATACCGATGGTATACCTTTCTCTTTGAACGAATTTAACATTTGAAATGAAAATAGGAATACATATAAGAAACATGATAAAAGAAAATAATAAAAATAAAATCTTGTAGTATGTGAGTCACTTTTCCTCACGTGTATTCATCTAGTATATATATATATCGAGGGTTCCCTGGTCAAACCCGATAAGTGACAAAAATTGAGAATTTTAGTTATAAATGCAGTTAAGATGCACTTTTTTTGCTCTTTCTAATGGTATATTCCAATTAGCCGAGTTTCAATTTATCACAAAGATACGCTTCACTAAGAACCCAATAAGTGCTACTTATTTCGTTTTGACCAATACATAAACACTATAAGTCTACTTAAAGGAAACTTTTTAAAATTTAATTAGATGAAGAACCCAATAATGAATATTTATTGGGTTTTAAGACAAATATATTTTAGGAAATTAAACTAAATGACTTAAGGTAAGACAAGTTATTTGCACTTATTGGGTTTTATACCAGGGAAATTCTGAAAGCATGAAGTTTTACTTAAAACTAAAATCCATCAACACATTTTGTTGGGTTTTACTATTATAATATTAGGTACGCAAACAAATTTAATCATTAAGCTAAAACCCAATAAGTACTACTTATAGTGTTTTACTTCAAGCTAATATTAGAAATGACATATGAAAACCATACTTATCGGATACTCGCACGAGCAGATATCAACATTGGACTGTAATTTTATTTGGGGAAGAACCCAATAAGTAGATATGACAGGAGACATAACATTAGACAGGTGGCGACCGGATCGCGAGCGTTGACCATCGTTTGATTGCATTGCGCGTAATTTTGACAAAATAATTATACTTTCCGTTTATTGAAACGAAATAGCATAATCTAGACTCCGGAATAGGGAACTTATTGGGTTTTACCTCTTACCAATTTAGGTAACAATATTTACGTACTTAGAAATATTTTTAATAGAAGGATAATTATTGGGTTTCACGTCTTACTTTTTATTTTTGTTTTACATACTTATAATTACAAGGTTTTGAAATAATTTTACACTTTTTACGTATGAATAAGAGGATGCTTTCCCAAACCTTAGCATAGTGTTCCCTTAGAAAATAAAAACATCAGCATTGATGTACAGATTCATATCAATGGTACTATTGTTTGCATGGCTTAAATTTAAATATATTTTTTGAAAGTATTTATTGACACCATTATGCAATTTTTTTATTTATTCAGCAAGATTAGAGGATTATTTTTCTCACGTGCTATGTGCTTTTTGGGGGCGTGATCTATTACAAAGCTCTAAATACGTTTTTAATCGGAATTTGGTCAATTTTACTGTACCTATGGCGCAAATACAAATTACTCGTCAGAACTTGATAAGTCACAAAAAGATATTGCCACGCAGATGAATAGTATCGTCAAGCATATTTTTTTTGGTGACAGACACATGAAATTTTTTTAAATCATGTTTTATACATATAATATGATTGTGCCAATATGATGTTTATTGGTAACTTTACCTTTGTTTCCAAGATTCAGATGTAATTTTTTTTTATATAAAACGCGGTGTATTATCTTCTTCCAACCGAATAGTAAGCAAGAGAGGAATCCACATCACGATGACAACGGATTTGATTTCGTAATATCCTATCCGTTAGCATCGCCATACTGGCCTGCATGATGTTTCTTCACGCACCTTTTGAAGGAATTCACTGGACGGAGGAAACACATGAGCCGGCAATGAGGCACATTTTTTAATGGTACGTCAAAGATTAGAGTTATCAAACTTTTTGGTTCGCGATGGAATATTTTCCACGGTGAGGCGATAACATCGTTGGCCGGCTCTTTTAATTTTGTAAAGGAAAAGGGAAGGCGGTATAAGAGAAAACACTTCCTCTGAACACTCACCGAGATAAAAAAAAATAAAAGACAGTCAATAAACCAATGTCTCTACGAAGTTGAAGAGGATCAAGGTTCTCAGTGACGTCTTCAACATTAATAATGCGCACAGCCCTTTGCTGTAACCAATCAAGACTATCCATAAGGTATTTAGCGGAACCATCCCAGAGATACAAGGAGTAGTCAGTCCAGACAGGACTTGACTTGAGTCTTGTATAAAGGACAAAGGTGGTCCGGCGTGAGAAAACAATGCACTCTATTCAGAATCCCCTGTTTTTTGGGTGCTAATGAGATGAAACTCTCCATATACTGATCTTGATTAAGGTTGCAGCGGATATCTATGCCAAGCATGCTTAGGCTGTTACGCAGGCAGAGGGGAGTGCCCTGATGAATGGGGAGTGGAATGAATTGGGATGTTTTTGTCGAAAATGCGCACTTTTGGGTTTTCTTGGCATTGAACTGGACCTGGTTATTTCAACCCCATTGGCTCATGAGGCTCAACACCCAATCCTGTTCAACAACAAATTTTTCCCGTACCTCCTCCATTACTACGCTGCCAGCCGAAGGTCAACTAAGGTTTCTTCCATTGACCGTACTGTGATCAGCATAGAAATGTATGTTTCCAAGCAGTGGCATATCATTCATATGAAGAAGGAAGAGGGTGGGCGATAAATAAGTATAAACTGCTCGTATCCGTCAGACACTATGTGAATTCTACGTCACGCAGAAAGCCGAAAATCCAGTCACAAAGCCGTGTTAAGTTTGGAAAAAAGAGCTTTGTGTCAGACCCGATCAAATGCCTCGGCAATTGTATCCCTCCCTAAGATGCATCACATACGCTAGAAGATCAACCGTCGATTGTTTCGGCCTAAAGCCGTGTTGGAAATCGTTAATTAAGGAGTGATCCTCTAGGTAGTAGACCAACCGGTTATAGACGATCCGTTCCATGACTTTGAACAGCACTGAGGTCATGGTAATAAGGCGGTAGTTTGATGGGTCTAATCGGTCGAAAACTATGTACACGAAACAAATCATTCCCGAAAAAAATCATAGCTGGATAGAACATTAAATGAAAATTATCCTTAAAATTTAAACAATAAATAATAAGTATATAAAAATAGTATAAAAGTAAGTAATAACCTAATGCAAACATAATTACCATTTATTTTTGCTTGGAATTGATAAAAACTTAAATGATTAAATCGTTTTTTTCTCTCAGGGTAAACCCAATAAGTCGGTACCCTTTACCAAAAAAAAATTTTTTACAAAAAAAATGTAACCATTAGAAGTAAAATAAATTTGAAAACCAAATCTTTATGAAATATCATTACTAATTAAACTCAAAATTGTGGACATTTACTTATTAAAATGCACTTTTACTGTTTACAAACCTTTAACATCGATTATCTCAGAAGTATGTTTTTGCCACTTATCGGGTTTGACCAGGGAACCCTCGATATAAGTGAGTAAGCTCTAAGTAATATATTATAAACCAAAATCGAGGTGACAACTGAACACGTCTTTCAATCACTCCCGGGTCCCAACATTATAAACATAAGAGATTAGAAATTGTGACAGACAGAAAAAAAGAACCTTAGAAAAGTCAAATTGAAAGAATTAAATAACTTTAAAAATAATTACATATTTTATAAGGAAGGTCTTGAATCTTAAAACGCGTAATGCAATCTACAAATTAAAAAATCACTATGTATATTATCTAACAGCATACATCCAGAACAATGCGTGTTCGTACAAAATGTTCGTAACTCCCGACGCTCCGTATCTTAATTAGAGGGCATCAATTATTGCGTGGAGGTTAGTTAGTGGCGCCGCCATTACGCGGAATGGGCTTTGTTGGCCGCCATTTTGTGATAACAACTATACTAGTTCAAACACTGACCTTTCGCATTTGGTTGATAGTGCTACATCAAATCTGTAAGATATAATAACATATACCTAACAGTGTTCTTCGCCGTGGTCAATAAATCTCTGAACTTATGAAAGTTATCTATGCAGAGACATGATATTCATTTAAAGTTTAAAACCCCCTCATAGGGGTAAGGGGGGGGGGGGGTTGTGCTACATTAGCAGCTGGGGTCAAGCCATCACAGGTAAGGGCGACAAGTCCAGGAACAGCTTTATTATGCTGTACTTGTCGCTCTTAAGCTAGGACCTCATTTCCACTTAACATCAGGTGGGATGAGATCAATATTGAAGTATATAATAATAAAAAATGTCCACTAAAGGGGCATAAAAACACGTCGAACTTATATCACCTCCTGGATTTAGTCTCCGGTCAAAAAGTTCGTTAACAAACTAATTTGAATTTTCTTAATATTAGCGTAACTATCGAACGTTTTGCCGCGGACAGGACGCGTCACAGATTCCCTCAGAACTCAGGCGTTGTCCAATAGTTGTTAGCGAGTTCCGTGAACAGGCGTTGATTATCTCGACGTACAGACTATCTCCGCCGCGCCGGTTCACTCGCGCGGATAATTCAAGTTCAACCAAATAGAAAATAAGCGAACTGGTCTAGGGATAATGGAGAATTATTGTGGCGAGATTACTGCTGGCACAGAAATCAGTTCATATCTATATTTTTATATTACATCGCTGGAGAGTATAGTTGTTTGAGCGCGCTTATTTCAGAATATTATTTTACTTAGCATATAAAATAGACAATACATGTAAATGAAGCTCTCTATTCTCCATTTAAATTTCCCGCGCATTAGCTTGGATTGCATTTGTTATCTGTGTTGACAGCACTATGTTCTGTCTATGATCTTTGGGTATTAATAGGAAAATAGGTGAAAGTTTTGGTGCGAGTTATTTCTTTAATAATAGAAATCAATTGAAGCAATAGCTTTTAATGTTGTTTCTCTTTACAGGTTTGTATTAGTTAGACAGTATACTTTAATGTAAAATAAGTTGTGTAATAAAAACTTGTAAAGAATACATATTGTAAATTTTCAAATAAATTTCTCTTTACAGAGCAATAACTTAATGCAGTTGTTTCAATAAACAACATATTACAAAACAACATTATTTATAGCCGTTGTGAACAATGGAAAAGTTAAAATTTGAGTTTGTTGTGAAACCAGGCGAAGATCCGAAGACAAATATCTTATGCATAACCTCAATAATGGATGCCGATAAAAATACATTCTTGATTCCGGAGAATTTACAACATGTGAAATTACATGATGCTTTAATGAAAACGCAAACATTTCAAAAAGTAAAAACTACGTTACAACGAAGACACGAAAAACGACAAGTATGGATTTCGGTAACACCAGAATTACGTGATTCCTATATGGATGAGGATGGAAATATGCAGTTCAGAGGATATTTACTAGAAGAAATTACACCGAAATTACAAAGTACGACGGGTGAAACTTCAACAGAAGCTCTTTCAAGAATTCTGGAAAATTTTGCTGAATTAAAAAAAGAACCTAAACAACTTAACTTAAAACAACTGTCAGAAAAACTTGTTATAGATAAATTCACACAAAAGACGTCTAGTGTCACGCAATGGATGGTTATCTTTGAAACTGAATGTATCCGTGCCGGTATAACTGAAGATATTCACAAAATTCAAGTGTTTCGCTTATTTTTGGATGATTCATGTCAGGATTGGTACAGTTCAATGCTTATTAAACATACAATCAGTTCTGAATGGAATGTTTGGAAAAAGAACTTTTGTGACACATATGGGAACAGGGGCTGGACACCGATAAGGTATGCAATTCAATATAAATATAGGCAGGGTTCATTACTAGATTATGCTTTAAAGAAAGAGAGGCTTTTATTAGAGAATAACAAATTTATAGACAAACCTACTTTAATAGATTTAATTGTCACTGGGTTACCTAACTTTATAGCTGATGAAATTAACAGAAATGACTTAAAAGAAACTGAGGATTTATTTAATAACATTCGGGGCTTAGAACATTTAAATAAAAAATCTATAGAGAAAAAAGAAGTATATTTGGATAGTAAAATTAAACAAAATAATTTAAAATACCAACCGTGCAAAATCTGTGAAAAAGAAAAGAAAGGAAATCGGTATCACTCTGAATCTGTCTGTTGGTTCAGAAATAAAGACAGTTTTCGTGTTAAGAAAGATCCCATTAGGAGTGTAAATAATTCAGAACTAGAAATGAGTTTAAACGAAGTAGATCCAAAAAACTAAATATTCCACCATTAATCAAAATAAAAATAAAAATAAATAATTCCATAGAAACATTGGGGGTTTATGATTCAGGATCAAATGTAAGTTTAATTAATTCAAAATTATTATCCTTAAAAAAATACCAATCACAAAATAATAAAACCAATTACCCAAATTTAAAAACGATTAATGGTGTAAAAAAATCTATAGGAATAGTAACATTAAAGATTAAAATTTTTCATATAGAGAAAATGGTAAATGTTTTTGTCATAGATGGACAGAATTTTGATTATGATTTTTTGATAGGATTAGATTGCATAAAGTCTTTCCAACTTATTCAAAATGGAAATCTTGAAATAAAACAAAGCTTAAACAATAAATACATTCCTGGCTTTACAGGTGATAAAATTAAAACCATACAATTTTCAATTGATGGAGATAATGATAAAAAAACGATAGAACATGATATAGTTTTCCATGATAAATGTAAAGTCAACTTTAATGAACACATAGAAATTGACAACTTCAATATTTCAGTTGATCACTTACACATTGAACAACAGTTAAAAATAGATGAATTAATAAAAAAATATAAATCACTATTTGCAAAAGATAAATATGATGTAGGATTAGTAAAGGGCTATGAAGCACATATAGATTTATTAGTAGACACATATTGTAGCAAAAGACCATATAGATGCAATTTTGAAGATAAAAAAGAAATAGAAAAACAAGTTTCAAAATTACTAGAAAAAAAATTAATTGAAGAATCATATAGTCCTTTTGCGGCTCCTGTGACATTAGCCTATAAAAAAGATGAAGGTAGAAAATCTAGACTTTGTATAGATTTCCGTGATTTAAATAAAATAGTTGTTCCTCAATCGCAACCATTTCCACTTATAGAAGACTTGATGATAAAAACAAGGAATTGTAAATATTTCTCTACATTAGATATAAATTCTGCATTTTGGGCAATTCCTTTAAAAATAGAAGATAGAAAGAAAACAGCGTTTGTTACTCAAGAAAATCATTTTCAATGGACTTGTCTACCATTTGGTTTGAAAACTTCTCCTGCAATTTTCCAAAGAATATTAAGTAGCATTATCAGGAAACATAACTTATCTAATTTTACAGCAAATTTCATCGATGATATTTTAATATTTTCGGAGACATTTGATGAACACATTAAACACTTAACGCAGTTATTGGAAGCTATCTCAATGGAGGGATTTAGATTGAAATTCTCCAAATGTACTTTTGCTCAGGATTCCGTAAAATACTTGGGTCATATTATAAAAAACAATACTGTTACCCCACTTAAGGATAATCTAATAGCTATAAAAGATTTTCCGATCCCTAAAACAAAAAAAAATATTAGACAGTTTTTGGGTAAAATTAACTTTTATGGCAAATATATACCAAATATATCGATCATACTAGATCCTTTGCACAATTTATTAAGAAAAGATCAAAAATTTATTTGGACGGAACAATGTCAAGAAACATTTAACAAAATAAAAGACATGCTCTGCTCAAAACCTATTTTAGAGATTTTCGATCCGGACTTACCTATACATATTTACACAGACGCTAGTGTTAGGTTTGCCGATTTTTATGGTGTATAAATTTAAAATTATCTGATTTCTGAACGTAGCATAAAATGTTTTAAAATATCGTTTCGGAACGGAAATTCTCGACCGTTGAATCGAGCGTTTAAAATGAAAAGAGGCGAATCGAGTCATTCTGGTCGGAGCGCCGAAGGAGAACGGACGTCTCTGGAGCTTGTACAATGCTGTCTGAGGAAATAGAAGCTTTTGGAAACTGTGTAAGTGTTTTTCTGTGTTCCTATTCCTTGTAGCCTTTATTTAAGGAGTGAATTTTACTATATCTCAGAAGTGGTATGATACCCTGCTAAATGTCGCTATACCCTCAGTATGTATGTGCGTGACCCAAATCCGCAAGGTCATGTGGCGGTCACCACACGTGTGACTAAAATGTTGGTGGGATAAAAATTTGCAAACTTAGTCTACCCCTTGTGTAAGTGGTAAAAGATTATGCAAAGTCAGTGTGCGGTCACAACACATGTGGTCAAACTTTATGTCGGTGCACGCCCTGGGTCTACGGGGGCCAAAATTTTCTTATTTTTGAGCTACGACGCACCGTTTTCGAGATATTTGAAAAACAAAGTTACAAAATTTGAGTTCACTTTACAAAGTACCTAGAGGTTATTAATTCATAAATAGTTTACGCCTGGGTATACTTTTGAAGGCCGACGAATGTGTCGTGTAAAATATTACTGGTTTGGTACTACAGTTCAAATATTTTTCAGATATCGAATCGCAATCTTTCAGGAGCCGGTTGTTAAATTGTTTTAGAACAAAATACACAGTTTTGTTTTCGAGTTTCAGAAAAGCTGTGGTTACCGTAGCCGCAGCAGGCTAAGGAGTGTAAATCGCGACCAAGGGCGTGTGGTCAAGCCTACACGAACAAGAAATTGCTTTTGACAACGAGCGTCAACGGCTACGCATCATGGAGGACGACCTCAGGCGTGAACGTGATTCACTTCACCACATGGCGTAAGGACAGGAGCAACACGGACGCGTCTATCGAGAACGTAGCAACCGGGAAGACTGTCGCTACGCTAGGGCGGAGTTACGAAGATCACGCACCAGTCAAGGCATCACCAACGGTGCACCAGCACATCAGGATACACGGTCAGAAAGTCTTACTTTTATGGCTAGGGATATTAGGAATCTAATTAATTCGCTAGGTCATTTAAAACCTCAACCCCAGACGACAGCAGTGACTACACAAGTACCCTCGAACAGTAAGATAAAAATATATATATATATATATATATATATATATTTTACCAGACTTGACCCTTCATCGAAAAGCCAGTGTGCCACTGTTTTCGGCTGGACTACGATTCACTTTGCAATGCAGAGGCTCCAAGGATTGGCTAAAACTTGGTATAAAAGTCTAAATTCAATATTATATAGTTGGTCTGAGTGGCAACAAATCTTTTAGAAGCTTTTCCGTACGAACAAAATTATGGCCAATCCTTGGAGGGTATGTTGAAAAGACGTAGCCGATATAATGAACCTCTTGTAGTATATTACTACGAGAAATAAGCCTTGTTGAACCAATGCGACAAAGAGTGCGAGCGTGCGGTGGATTGTATTATTTATGGATTGAACGATAAGACAATGCAATCTAGTGCCAATGCGTTATGCTGTTTCTGTCTCGATCAGCTATTACAGTTTTTATGTCTAATAAAGAAGTTTCGCAACCATTTTACCGTGGAAATTATAAAGGAAGATCCAATGATTTTACGATTAACTCAGTTAGCCATCAGTTGAGATTAAAGGCTAGTACTAGTAGTAATTCTTATATATTTTGTAATAATCGTAAGGAAAAGGGGCAACCATTAAGTGTCCTAAGTCATTAATGCAATGTGGAAAATTTCGTAGATTTGGACATAAAACAGACGATTGTAATATAAAGTCAGGGAATCTTTCAAATAATTATAATGCACCAGTAACTAAAACTATGCGCATACTAAGTTCAAATGCGAATGCAAAGTTTATCAAAGAATGTAGGGTAAACGGTATATCAATGAAATCTTTTATAGATTTTAGCTATGTCACACTACTTACTCGTTTAGCTATGTCACACTACTTACTCGTTCAGCGGCATCATCATTAGGTTTTACGTACAGTGTTAGCTCCGTTCCAATTCAAGGCTTTGGCAATGGAATAGTTTACTCTCTCGGGTCGTTGAAAATTAATTTGAATATAGATGGTGTTAATGCAGGACTAGCGTGTCACGTTGTAGATGACAAACTGTTAGACGTACTGTTACTAGTGAGACAAACCTTCACTGAACAGGCGCACATTGTAGTACATAAAGATGCGGAGAATTTAAGATTTTTCAATTTTAGTGATGAATTACCATTCTCGATATCTGACAATGCTGGGGACATGGCCATCGTGGTCCAATCAAAGGAAAATATCACGGTTTATGGACCAGCCTCGATTAGAGTTTGCGTGAATATCGAAAACGGAGATATCTTGTGGCATAGTAAAGTTATTGGAAAACCAAATAGACAGACTTGTATCAATGGGGGAGTGTATAGCGTTAAAGAGGGGCAGTTTTTCGTCTCTATTACACCGTTATGTAATCCCTGAAAGTTTTGAGCAATCCTTAATTGGGAGAGGTACTAGGGTACAATTTGTTTATTGCGTGAATAAGCTTTCGACAAAATAAACGTGACGTTAGCATCGACATTGATAAAATTCATGTAGGTGACTCTGTAAGCGATTTACAAAAGAAAAACTTAGTGTCGTTACTTAACCGATGTAAACACTATTTTGCATAATCCTTGGGGGAGCTGAGATGCACTAACGTAACTGATATGCACATAGGGCTGAATAGCAAGCAACCAGTGGTATATCGTCCTTACCGGTTGTCGCATAGGGAACGTCGGCAAGTTAGAGGAATGGTAGGTGACATGTTGGAATTCGGGGTCATAAAAGAATCTGTTTTGGAATATGCAAGTCCGATAGTCCTTATGCGGAAGAAGGATGGAAAGCCTAGACTATAGACTTCTTAATTCCCTGACAGTAAAAGAACGATACCGGAAGCTCGTGATCGAAGACGAGTTCGCGCGATTATCAGGACAGGTATAATTTGTAACGTTAGATATGTCATCGGGCTAATTATCAGGTACCATTATTAGAAGAATCTAAGCATCTTACCTCCTTTCGTTACCCCGGACGGTCAATACGAATTTAACCGTATGCCGATTGGACTTGCCAATGTTAGCTGTAGTATGTTTGCTGAGAAAATTTCGTGTTTATTTGCCTGAGTTAAAATTCAAATTGTGACTGACTGTAGTGCCTTACGCACAACGTTTTTCAAGCGAGATCTGATCCCTCGAGTAGTGGCTCCTATTACGGGAATTTGACTAAAATATAGAATATAGAGCGGGGACTAAGATGGCGCACGTTGATGCATTGTCTAGGAATCCTAGTAGAGAAGAAGATAGCACGGTTTACTGTGATGGTTTCCCCAATGTGATGTCCATTAACCAGTTAGATTGGCTACACACCTTACAGTTAGAAGACTCGGAACTTTGTAGGATTCGTGATATTTTAAGTTCAGACTTAGACGCTTATGGACTGGCAAATATTAGGGAAAACTATTTGATCAAAGATCACAAACTGTATAAGTGTGTAGACGGAGATAAAAGTAATCTGAGATGGGTAGTACCAAAAGGGGCACGATGGCAGTTCTGTCTGATGAAGCATGATGAAATTGGACATTTTAGGTGGAAAAGACTCTTGAACGTATCAGGAAATCCTACTGATTCCCCGGAATGTCCAAGTTTGTCAAGAAATATGTTCAAGTTTGTATCGAGTGTGCCTATGCCAAAAGGTTAGTTCAAACGAAGGGCTCCTACACACAATAATGAAAGTAGATGTGCCTTTTCATACAATCCATTTAGATCACCTTGGGCCTTTTGTGCGATCTAAGCGAGGGAATTCATATCTTTTAGTTATAGTAGACGCATTTACAAAATTTATTTTTACTACGCCGGTACGCAAAACCAAATCACAAACTGCAATTAAAGTTCACTTCTCGTGCATTCAAGCGTTTTTATGCAGACAAAGATATAAGGCATGTTTTGAATGCCGTTGTAAGCCCACGTTCAAGTGGAGCGATGCAATCGCACAATTTTGAGTTCATTAACTGCACATAACTTAAACTTTGATGAGAGAGATTGGGATGACAAAGCGGGTAAGGGTCAATGGGGTATGAATAATACCTGTCAGAAAACCACAGGTAAAGCACCAACCGACATCATGTTTGGAGTGTGTATGAACGCAAAAGTTGATCCCAGATTGAATGACGTAGTTAAAGAAGCTCATGAAAAGACAGATTTGGTGACTATCAGAGAATCAGTTAAGGATAGGATTGAAATAGAGCAAGAAAAACAAACAAAAAAAAAAAAATAGCTTCATTTGCAAATGACGGAAACAGCAAAAAGCTTAGGACACCTTATCAAGGCCCTTACAGAGTCGTTGCGGTATTGGGTAATGATCGCTATAGGGTAGTTTCTATTCCGGGACTTAGTGGCTCTTGAAATAAGTGCAAAACCGCCGTCGCTGCGTATAGAATGTTGCCTTGGGTCCACGTGGCCGCTCTAGGAGTTAACAAAGGTAATGAGAATAACTGTACGGAGGAAAGTGAAATAGAAATCTAATTTATGTAACTAATAAGCATACAACCAGTGATTTAAACTATGATCTGTGACACTGTTTTTACTTTTTGTTTATTATGTAAGAAGGAAATACGTAATGATAAATTATGGAATTTAAATATTTGTTAAGCTTATATTATCTTATATGGTGAAAATTAGTTCCTTGCTCTCATGTCTACTAGACAACGAAACTTATTCCACGAAATCGGTGTTAGCTTTCACTCGTATAATTTCTTTGTATATTGATTGTAACAGTTCCTGGGTAAATTGTGTTAAGAGTTAATTAATATTGATTTAATTGTTAGTTATAATAGTACAGAGGCCAGCGAAGTTCACATATTGTAATTAGAATACCACATTTATTCATTATTTTTATGGAGTATTGGTAAAATATGAATATGAGCTAGGAACGTACATGAGTTAATGAAACTTATCTAATATCTGTAACTAAGAGCGAATGTAATTATTTTAGTTGGATACATTGATATCATTATGGATGTTTACATGACTGTAAGGAGGGTTTACAGTTCATTTTGGATGTTTACTATTTATTATTATGATGTTTATTATTTATTTACATGACTGTAAGAAGGAGGGTTTACAGTTCATTATGGATGTTTACTATTTATTATTATTATGTTTATTATTCATTTACATGACTGTAAGAAGGAGGGTTTACAGTTCATTGTGGATGTTTACTATTTATTATTATGATGTTTATTATTTATTTACATGACTGTAAGAAGGAGGGTTTACAGTTCATTATGGATGTTTACTATTTATTATTATGATGTTTATTATTTATTTACATGACTGTAAGAAGGAGGGTTTACAGTTCATTATGGATGTTTACTATTTATTATTATTATTATGTTTATTATTCATTTACATGACTGTAAGAAGGAGGGTTTACAGTTCATTGTGGATGTTTATTATTTATTTACATGACTGTAAGAAGGAGGGTTTACAGTTCATTATGGATGTTTACTATTTATTATTATTATGTTTATTATTCATTTACATGACTGTAAGAAGGAGGGTTTACAGTTCTTTGTGGATGTTTACTATTTATTATTATGATGTTTATTATTTATTTACATGACTGTAAGAAGGAGGGTTTACAGTTCATTATGGATGTTTATTATTTATTATTATTATGGTTATTTACATGACTGTAAGAAGGAGGGTTTACAGTTCATTATGGATGTTTACTATTTATTATTATGATGTTTATTATTTATTTACATGACTGTAAGAAGGAAGGTTTACAGTTCATTATGGATGTTTACTATTTATTATTATGATTATTATTTATTTACATGACTGTAAGTAGGAGGGTTAACAGTTCATTATGGATGTTTATTATTTTGATGTTTATTGTTTATTTACATGACTGTAAGAAGGTGGGTTTACAGTTTTAATATTAGAATGGTTTTTGTAAAATGACTCGATTGGCCGAATGTTAGGTGTGCATGAGGACATGCACAATGTCAGGATGGTCGAATGTTAGGTTTGCCGATTTTTATGGTGTATAAATTTAAAATTATCTGATTTCTGAACGTAGCATAAAATGTTTTAAAATATCGTTTCGGAACGGAAATTCTCGACCGTTGAATCGAGCGTTTAAAATGAAAAGAGGCGAATCGAGTCATTCTGGTCGGAGCGCCGAAGGAGAACGGACGTCTCTGGAGCTTGTACAATGCTGTCTGAGGAAATAGAAGCTTTTGGAAACTGTGTAAGTGTTTTTCTGTGTTCCTATTCCTTGTAGCCTTTATTTAAGGAGTGAATTTTACTATACTAGTATACAGGGCATAGGGGCTATATTGAAACAACCACAAAAAATGGAGAAGAAAAACCATGTGCATACTTTTCTAGAAAATTAAATGACAGCCAAAAACGGAAAAAAGCTGTATATCTGGAATGTTTAGCTATAAAGGAAGCTTTGAAATATTGGCAACATTGGCTCATAGGAAAAAAATTTAAAGTTTTCTCAGACCACAAACCACTGGAAAAACTTAATATCAAAGCAAGAACAGATGAAGAGTTGGGAGATCTCACATACTATTTATCGCAGTTTAATTTTGAAGTGATATATTCACCAGGAAAGTACAATTTTGAAGCAGATAGTTTAAGTAGAAACCCTGTATTAGAGTCACATATAAATCAGGACGAAGTTTTAAAAGTTGTGAATTGTATCAAACTAGCAGATTTACAAAGTGATCAAGAAAAAAATAAGGAAATAAAACTACATAAAAATAAACTTATATTAAAAGATAAAATATACTTCAAAAGAATAGGAAAAAAAGAGAAAATTATACTTACAGAAGAATTCAGTAAAACTATTATAAATAACATACATTATACATACTGTCATTTAGGAATAAAACAAATGGAAAATAAAATCAAACCATTCTTCTCAGCAAAAAATTTATTACAGAATATAAAAAATATTTGTAATAATTGTCCGATATGCATAAAGAATAAAACTAGAACTAGACTTAAATATGGATTGTTGTCTCACCTGGGTCCTGCTACTTACCCTTTTGAAATAACCTCTATAGATACTATTGGTGGTTTTGGTGGCTCCCGATCCACAAAGACCTACTTACATCTTTTAGTTGACCATTTTACTAGATATGCCTACATTTTAACGTCGAAAACTCAAAACGCGAATGATTTTATAAAACTTGTAAAAAATGTTTTAACAGAAAATAAAATTGGAATGATTCTATCAGACCAATATCCAGGTATAAAATCAAAAGAATTCAAAGAGTTTTTAAAAAAAGAAAACATACCTATTATCTACACTGCTGTAAATGCACCTTTTTCAAATGGTTTAAATGAACGGTTAAATCAAACTTTAGTTAATAAAATAAGATGTAAAATCAATGAAAAGAAAGATAAAAAAGCTTGGACCACCGTCGCACATGAATGTACTCAAAAATATAATGAAACTGAACACACTGTGACAGGATTCTCCCCAAAATATTTATTACAAGGAAAAACAATAAATGTCTTACCAGATGAATTAAAAAAACCAAAAACACAAAATGATTTATTACAAGATAGGAAAATAGCTTTAGAGAAAAGTATTAAATCACACAATTATAATAAGAAACAATTTGATAAGAACAGGATACAGTGTCAGTTAAAAGTAGGAGATTCAGTGTATGTGGAAAATGGAAACCGATTAAATAGAAAAAAACTAGATGAAATAAAAAGTGGACCTTATAAAATTGTAGAAAAATTGTCTGATTCAATATATAAGATTGATACGGGTCACAAGAAGTTAGAATCGAATTATTTTCACATTACTAAAATAATACCAGTGCCTAATTATTTTTTTTAATGAAGGGGGGGGGGGGGGGTAGATGTAAATGAAGCTCTCTATTCTCCATTTAAATTTCCCGCGCATTAGCTTGGATTGCATTTGTTATCTGTGTTGACAGCACTATGTTCTGTCTATGATCTTTGGGTATTAATAGGAAAATAGGTGAAAGTTTTGGTGCGAGTTATTTCTTTAATAATAGAAATCAATTGAAGCAATAGCTTTTAATGTTGTTTCTCTTTACAGGTTTGTATTAGTTAGACAGTATACTTTAATGTAAAATAAGTTGTGTAATAAAAACTTGTAAAGAATACATATTGTAAATTTTCAAATAAATTTCTCTTTACAGAGCAATAACTTAATGCAGTTGTTTCAATAAACAACATATTACATACAATTAAGAGAAAAGAAAAAAAAACATACAAAATGCGTGATAACAAGTTCAGCAACATGTCGTGATTAATCGAGGCTACATTACGCTGCGACCAAAAAGAGTGAAAAATCAGTAAAAAATACCGCAAAAACGGGGTGGGAACGACAGCGAGCCAGCAGCAAGTGTTTCAGTAAAAAACGGGGTGGGAACGACAGCGAGCCAGCAGCAAGTGTTTCAGTAAAAAAAACGGGGTGGGAACGACAGCGAGCCAGCAGCAAGTGTTTCAGTAAAAAACGGGGTGGGAACGACAGCGAGCCAGCAGCAAGTGTTTCAGTAAAAAACGGGGTGGGAACGACAGCGAGCCAGCAGCAAGTGTTTCAGTAAAAAACGGGGTGGGAACGACAGCGAGCCAGCAGCAAGTGTTTCAGTAAAAAACGGGGTGGGAACGACAGCGAGCCAGCAGCAAGTGTTTCAGTAAAAAACGGGGTGGGAACGACAGCGAGCCAGCAGCAAGTGTTTCAGTAAAAAACGGGGTGGGAACGACAGCGAGCCAGCAGCAAGTGTTTCAGTAAAAAACGGGGTGGGAACGACAGCGAGCCAGCAGCAAGTGTTTCAGTAAAAAACGGGGTGGGAACGACAGCGAGCCAGCAGCAAGTGTTTCAGTAAAAAACGGGGTGGGAACGACAGCGAGCCAGCAGCAAGTGTTTCAGTAAAAAACGGGGTGGGAACGACAGCGAGCCAGCAGCAAGTGTTTCAGTAAAAAACGGGGTGGGAACGACAGCGAGCCAGCAGCAAGTGTTTCAGTAAAAAACGGGGTGGGAACGACAGCGAGCCAGCAGCAAGTGTTTCAGTAAAAAACGGGGTGGGAACGACAGCGAGCCAGCAGCAAGTGTTTCAGTAAAAAACGGGGTGGGAACGACAGCGAGCCAGCAGCAAGTGTTTCAGTAAAAAAATTTTTTTTTTAATTAAAATAAACAATGTTCAGTTCCGCGTAATAAAGAATAAACACTTGAACCTTACTCATAAATTAGTAGGAGCATTATATAATCTGTATATCTATATACAGATTATATAATATAGATTTGAACAATTCCATATGATATATGTGACTTGTATAAGTTTATGAAATGCTGTTAAAATCGATCCGATTTATAATTCGTTTCAAACACCTTCTTCCCTCTCAAATAACAAAACTCTAAAATATGTATTGAGGTACTTTCAAAAGCAATAACCGAAATAATTATCAGAAATTATGACAGAATTAATTTTATTTCTTCAGAAATAAAATTCTTGTTATCTTCCTATATCTTTTTGAATTGAAACAAAATGCAGAAAAAATTGATGCAAATCTTATTTCAAAGCTATGACGAGAAAAGCAGTTGGAAAAAGGCTTCTTTTGTTCCGAGTGCTGAACCGAAAACTAACGCCACTAAGTTATGAACTCCATAAAAATATAAATTAAAAGTTCACCAGTGCTGGTTATAGGAGTTTCACGGGAGAGATAAAACTTTGTAACCGCATTACTGGTCTAGCTTTGTCTATAAACGAGAGAACAAAGAATGTTCATTTTACAATCAATAGCCGAGCCAGGGGGGAATTCGATATGTTGAGTACACCCTGATGCACAATGAAATCGATTACAGCGAGGCACTTCCGTGACTTTCTCTCCGAATAGAAGTTTAAACGGTTGTTTTTGAAATAATTTATAAACACATCAATGTTAGACATAACATACATTGGTATGATCCCTTATTCAATATAATAATTAACAATAGCATAAAGTATTATTTATTATTATTAGAATAAAAATAGTGCTTAATCTATTGAATAAGATGTCTTTCCTAATTTTCATCTGAATGTTTTTTTACTATTCCTTTTTTTTGTAGCTGGCCTCTTTTCTTTCATTTCAAGGAAACTCTAAAGGAATATTTTTATCTCAATTGCAAATTTCCCGTGGAAATGTTTTCTGAATAATTTGTAATCACAAACTATTTTCCAAAGGCAGTGTAAGTCAAGTATCCTGTGCGGTATATTAATGATGGCATTTTATACAATGCAAAGTAAATCTTCTGCCGATCCGAAACTTTTATATAATGAGCTCCAACTCAGTCAGATATATTACAGTAACAGTGTTTAATTTATTGTTCTGTTTACACTTTGAATCAAATCAAAAATAGTTTTTTTTTGATGTCTTATAAAAACAAGAACCTCATTATATACATAGCTTTGAAGAAAGCCGGAGCAGATCACGGCAGTCCCCGGCACTGACATCTGGTCACTAGCATAACTTATGTGCCAGCCATCGCTTCACTCAACCTCTGAAATCTGAAATCCAAGGCAATGAAATGAACTTCACTGTTTATGCGTGCGTTGTGCTGAGATACGTTACAAAGGCTCGTAAACAGAGCTCTGAAAGCGATTCGGATACAATGGCGACTATCTGCTTCCGAATTTATGCCCAAATGTATGAGATATAAGATATAAAACAGGATGGCCCATTCCGCTAGTACAATCTTCGGGAAAGCAACTCATTGTGTTATCTTATACCGACGCCGTGGAGGGTGTAGTTTCGTGTTTCTTTGTCTTTCTGATTAGATCTAGTTCCGGAACTAATTGCATAGTTCATTTAGGGAGTAAACGGTTTTGTTAATTATTTAATCTTTATTGTAAAAATATTTTATCGATTCAATTCGAATCATCCTTATCATTTAATTCGAACATTCGTCATGGATTGAATCCGAATATTCAATTTTGATTAATTTCATTGCGAGACATCAAATCATTAGTATTGTCTTCCAGTTAAACCTTGGTTCGCTTGCGTTCTGATTTAAGTCGTATACACGTATATTGTTTCTTTTGTAATAAAAGTATGTTTTATATGAATCAGTACAATTGCTCGTAAAAATACTTTTGGTGTACATATCGTTAGTTTCAGTTTATTAATGCAAATTAAATCAATCAAATATTTACTTATTTATAACTAAACTAACTAACTAAATGCGCCAGACAATCACACCAATCACCTGGTCTCAAACTAAGGTTTTCTTTTGTACTATGAGCACAAGACGACGGATACTAACTGGGGGCGTCATCCCAGCACACCCATACATTAAATTGACTTGGGTCTGGGTGTGGTGGGATGACGCCCCCAGTTAGTATTCGTCGTCTGATACTCATAGTACAAGGGGAAACCTTAGTTTGAGACCAGGTGTTAAGTTGTCTAGCGCATTAATATTATTATTTAATATAACCTGTTGCCGGCGTCTTTGGCTACGATAAAAGTTTCATATAAATATATCTAGTCTCTTAACTCTCACCCCACGAAACTTGATACAAAATGTTGTTTACAATATTAGTAAAATAACGAGTCTTGACAAAATAGTTTTTGGCCATGGTTTTTGGTATCTTATTGTTTCACTGCTTTTTTTGATGAACACTTCAAACGTATTTTGTCGAGAGTCACAGTTACGGACATAATGCTATGTACAGTCGCCATCAGATATATCGGAGCCGACAAAGTGAACAAATACTTCTGAACAGTTAAAATGTCAAAAAATTCCATACACCACAAGTTGCCATTAATATCTAAACATTCATTACTTCAATAATATCTGACCAGATGCCAATAACATCTGAACACTCATAACGTCAATATGTGTCACGCACGTCATGTGTCTAATTTAGCTACCTGTATAGATGAGTGTTCAGATATTATTGGTAAGTTGTGTGTATAGAAATTATTGACTAGCATCTGCTCAGATATTATTGGAGTAATGAATCGATTTTATTATTTTTATAGTACTATACGCCGTACTAGCGAACTTTAAATATTAGAAACAGAAAATTTTTATCTCCCCCTGCGGTGCGGGAATTGAACCCACGACCTTCACGTATCGCGCGTGCTGCTCTTACCAACTGAGCTAACCGCAAGTTATTGTAGGCGATGAAATTTTTCTGCTGTATCAACCGTTAGCCTTTCGGTAAGTGCCTTCTGCCGAATATGTTTAGAACTACATACTTATCGGCCCGTGGTACATTCGTTGCAGAAATGTTTGAAAACCACGGAATCGAAGACACCTGGCATCTTAATCGATTTTATTATTTTTATAGTACTATACGCCGTACTAGCGAACTTTAAATATTAGAAACAGAAAATTTTTATCTCCCCCTGCGGTGCGGGAATTGAACCCACGACCTTCACGTATCGCGCGTGCTGCTCTTACCAACTGAGCTAACCGCAAGTTATTGTAGGCGATAGGTGGGTTCAATTCCCGCACCGCAGGGGGAGATAAAAATTTTCTGTTTCTAATATTTGGAGTAATGAATGTTCAGATATTATTGGTAACTTGTGGTGTATGGAACTTTATGACATTTTAACTGTTCAGAAGTACTTGGTCACTTTGTCTGCTCCGATAAATCTGACGGCGACTGTACGTACAATGCCTATAAAATAAAATAAATACTGTTTCCATTTCATAAAGTATTATATTTCAAAAATGTTTATTTTATTTAAAAAAAACATTGCCATTTTAGAATTCCCCATTTCACATTATTACACATCTTTTATTAAAATGTATTTTTTGTGCAAAATATTTTAATTAATTTCATAGAACGGAATTTAAATGTAACCCTCGCTTTTCGATAAAGTTTAAAATGAAAAAAGACCGGATTCCCGGATCGGATTAACAAAGAACGGTATTCCTGCGAATTAAAATAAAGTTTTTAAAAAATGCCCGTGCAAAATCGTGGCGACTCAAAAGCATCAAAATAAAAGCATTCACACACATTAACTTTCCATCCAACTACCCGCACGGAATTTCCTTTCCATTTAACCCCGAAGAGAAAAACAAACGTCGCGGCCACGACACGAGCCTTCCAAAACGATTAAAATGACCCGCGGCCAAACGAACTAACTACACCATCAACACTCACACAGTCTGGAAGTTTGGGATAACTACACCAATTAGATCCTAGAGGTCTCCTACAGGACTCCTAAAAACGAAACGAACAAACGAAAAGCTTCGTTTTTATATATTCTATAATATAATATAGATTACACTTCAAGATTGACCTCATCCCACCTGATGGTCAGTGGTAATAAGATCATACGGGCGACAAGTACAGCATAATAAAGCTGTCATTGGACTTGTCACCCTTACCTTGAAGGCTTGACCCCTGTTACTAATGTAGCACCCCCAAGAGCTCTGGAAACCTCACTCACACGCAGGAACAAAACAATACAGAAGTTATTGTTATTTTGCTGCGGCAGTATAGCTTAGAGGTAGAATTTAGTTACCCCGAAATTCAGTAAACGAATTTGAAGGATTTACAGCTGTCATCGATAGACTAGCAGAGAAAAAACTTTTTGTATTTCCCTGACTGCTACAATTTTCACATTGCACCAACTACGTCACAGTCGTAGAAGTATTTTTAAACGTTCCTGTGAAGGTTCACTTTAATTGTTCTCGTTTTCCCGCCAGTTTCCCTGAAAAGTTGTCATGTGAAATTAGTTAATTCAACTCGCGATTGCGTTTTTGAACGCGCGTAACGATTTTTGTTTCAGAAAGGATTAAGTTTTCTATTTGTATCAAGTATACACAATGTGGATGTGCTTTTAAGTTCAAACGCATTTAATGGAATTAAGTATAGGGTTTCCTTGGTAAAGTAAATTAAATTGAATTTTTAATTTTATGCTAGCGCTTATTAATAGTGGTGTTGTGTGTATGCGGATGTAACCTTGATCACCTTTTTTATTTAGCTGTAGCCTTGAAATATTAAATAAACAAACATTCATAAAGTGACTCCCTATAAGAGATTTAGTCTCTACTAAATAAAGACTTTTAAAGTTATATGTTCGGTTTAAAATGTAATACACCTGGATGCAGTTTTTATACGTATAAAACAAACTTTACTAAAAAATTGAACCATTTAAATTAAAGGAAAGGAAAAAAAAATATAAAAGACGATTTTCCGAACATATTTACTTCCAAACAAAAAGGGGAATCAAATTCCCACGTAACCTGTGACAAGCAATCAAACAAACAATTGCGTTGTCACAGCAAACTTGAACGACGCTTCAAAAGCAAATTAAGGACAATGATCAACAACTTATAAAACTCCTCTGAAAAAGCTGTCATCCTTACGGTAGGGGCGCGAGGGGGCGTGCGGGGTCCGCGGAGGGGGAGGGCACAAAATTCTGTTGATTGTGCGGATTAGCCCGCGATGAGCGCAATACTGCGGGATCCTCGCGACCGAATCCGAATCCAATTCCCCGGGGATAGAATTTAAATTTATACGGCACGAATCCTCGGGCGGTAGTATTTGTTGAAGTATGCCGAAATTCTGATAATAAAGTTGCGGGAATCAGGGGATATGTTGTCGTCGGGTATTTGCATTTGAAAAGAGGCTCCGCACACACGCGCGCTCCCGTATTGGTAGTGCTCTCATTGTCGGATAGTAATAAACGGGACAGTCGCTGGATAATGGCTGCTGGAGTTGGAATGGGCGAGTGAAGATATGCGGGGATTTTAGGATGTTTTCTATTGAGGGTGCTGAAAGGAACAGCATGGCCAATCCGATTTATTAATTTTGATTTATTATTAAGACTCAAACTCAAAATGTTTATTAAACATCATGAAAATTTTGAGTATGAGTTTCATCAAAATTAGATGAGTGCTCTTGACCTCCGTAGCTGAGAGGCGAGCAGGCCGGACTTTGGCGTCGCGCCAACTCTGAGGAGCCAGGTTCGAACCCCGGTCGGGTCAATATGAAAAACGAACTTTTCTAGATTGCCTCGGGTTTGGGTGTTGTGATACCGTCGTTGTTTCACAGTGCGTGTTCCATCCCATTCTATGATATGACGTCACTAACGACCCCTATAAAGAACGTCTATTTGTCGACCTTAATGCATAAGTCTTAAAGTTTTTTTTCAAGTGTCGATACTTTATTTCTTTATTGCTTATCTATTGGTTGTGTGCTTTGCATTTGTGTGTGTTCGATTGAAGTTAGTAATTCTTCCATGTTTTTCTCGTTTACTGCTAGTGACAGTGCCATAATAGGATACATCATAAGGGCTCCCAAACATCAGAAATGATACAAATTTGGAAAGACAATGGTTTGTCTCTGTCCAACCGAAAACAAATCGGATTCAAACGTTTTGTAAATAGATATACGGGTGACAGATAGGCAGACAAACAGCGGAGCCGTAAATTAAGCCTTTGGCAACGGGAACCTTAAAAGCACAGGCTGACGAAGCTAAGTGTGACACGTCTTCACAAGAATACCGATTCTTTTTAATACATCTGTCGTATTATAGCGGACGTCGATTGGCCCAAATTGCTTCGGCTCCAGCTGTCATCGGCACGTAAACATCCACAAAGACACCAATTACATTGTTACTGCCAAATTGGATCCACTTTACAGCGAATTTACAACATCAAAGAAGCAATCAGAGCTCGCAAACACAGCGGCGAACAAAACGTGGTCGATGTAAGTGCGGCGGCGCCAGTGAGGAGGGTTCCGTTGGACTTACGGAGTCATTCAGGCTTTACGAAATATCGGCTGTTTTTTGGCAAATATAAAAAAAAGAATACATTTTTAAAATAGTATTTTTATTTACATACTTATTATTCAGAAAAGTAAGCTTAGTGACGTCCTTTCGTATTTTCATAAAAACAACGACAAAATTGTGTTTGAAAGGTGTTTAAAAGGTAAATAAATTATTTTTGGTTTTATAACGATGTTATAAACCAATTTGAATTTGTTTTTTAAGTATTGACTGTAATAGACACGTCATTACACCTTTGGCTCCGTTTGTCTGACTGTAACCTGTCTCAAAGAGTTCTAGTACTATTTCAATGAAGTTAATAGGTTGCAGAAGTTACATTTAATACAAATTTCATTCAATTGTTTTTATCTGTCTGTTTTTATAATGTTCAAAAATTTTTAATTGATTCCCTTTTTCATAATCCGTGTTATTAAAATATAACAATCATATTAATTTTCAACAAAAAAACAAACTCTCCTCTTTTATCTGGTCATATATCCTTACCATACATTTTGGTTTCCTGGTTGGGATGACTACTTTTCTAGAAAAATGTACTTTAGTTGGTGGTTGGTAAATGTACCTTCACAAATGATTTGGCAACTGCTTCTGAACATAAGTGTGTTCTTAGTTTAAAAAAAAAACAGTTAACGATCTTACTGCTTTCCCCTTAACTGTGAGATGCGTCGAACGTTCGGTATAAATCGACGCTCGCGGCGCGGGGGACAATCGGAGACGCGTGCTCGCGACGCTGCTGATTTATTGGACCCACTTAACGCGCCCTCATCTCCTTCCCCCTCCCCCGCCCACCACTCACCCGCGTCCGCCCGGCACGGTAGGGCTGACGGATTTTTTAAGAGCCCGGCACTGACAAAAAAAATTGACGGGAATGGGATGCTGCGAAAACGATCTTCGATATCCTATGTGTTATATAAGGTCTTGTGGCATCGGATCACATTGACATAGGGGTAGAGTAAGTTTGAATACTTTTAAACAACCGTCAAAACGAGATTCTGATTGCAATACTGGCTGGTGACGGCATGCATGTGTTGATTTTTAACCCGCGACGCAAAAGCGACAGTGTATTATAAGTTCGTGTATGTCTCTTTGTGTGGGTGAATGTGTGTTGTGTGTTTCTGACTGTGGTATTGTAGCTGTGGAAGAGATGGGCCGATTTTGATTTGTTTGTTTTGAAAAGTGAATTTATCGGTAGTGTTTATAGCTAGGTTTTAAGGAATTTCGTGTACAATGCTCCCGTCACAAATGTCAATCACCTGGCAGGGATCACACCACAACCATTAGTTCATCGGACCAGCCAGAAGCATTAACTATTGTTCCATCAGGTTCAAAGACAACACAATGCAAAACACAATAGGTTCTTTCTTAATTTGATAGCCCTTAACACTCCCAGAGCAGGAATTCGACAATATGTCCCCAGGTTTTCGGAATTGTCACGGAATTTCTCTTTCGGCCCCTGTCGAGGAATTTGAGGGTAAATTGCTAAATCTCAACTTTTTGAATACGGACACAGGATTAGGCGGAATCCCACTACATCGATGCCATTATTCAATCAAGTTTAACTTTCATGTTATTTGCAAATGTAAACAGTTAAAAACAATGTTACCTTAATTTGGTGGGAAGTGAAGTTTGGAAACTATTTCCAGTGATTGCTTCAAAATTAAATGTTTCAGACATAAACCAATTAATATTAACATACACAGAGGAGATACAATTAATATTAGATTTAGCGAAAAACAATTTATAAACTGACGTTTAGTTACTTATAATAATCCTGACGGATTTGATCAAAGAGCGAGAAGACAAATATTTGTACTTTACCTGAAGCGATGGCTAGGCCACCGCCGGGGCCTGGTCTGCTACAGCATACCACTCAACAATAAATACTTACTTGATTGTTTCGTTATTCATCAAAACAAAACTATACGAAGTCCAAAGTGCTACACATAGCAATAAACATTTAAAATAATTTAACGGGTCAAAACGCGACACCATTTTTATATAATAGTTAATACGAACTACTTACTGCCCGACGTTTCGGTTAGGTTACACCAACCGTGGTTATGAGCTGACTGGTCTGGCTCGCCTTTGTCTGTTCGGGGGAGCTTGCAAATCTTCATCCACCCTCACATTGTCACATAACAAAATGTTATTGAAGTCACTTCGACACACTACACTGACAGTATCCGGAATTGTTTTTGATCGTTCTAGCCGGGGTAAATATTTGTTAATCACTGGATTCCATGCTGATGATAACTTAAATCCAATTTAATAGAGAAGACGGATTGTTATCTATTGAATTGAAATTTCAGATTATTTTTTATATTACTCTTTAAGATTGACCTTATCTCACCTGACGTTAAGTGGTAATAAGGTCCTTTTTTTTTTTTTTTAGGGAGGGAAAATGCTTTTTCGCACCATATCGCTGTCGTGGGGACGACAACGACGTGTGTGGGACTCCCCCGCTCCAAAGGGCGGGGACTACCCGAACTAAAAAACCTCCCCACCTTCACATCGCCTATTGACGGCGCTATGGGATATCGGGCGACCCATAACTGCCACAGCGCCGTCGGCGAGATTGCTGCCCCTATAGGACGGCGTCTCCAAGTCCCCCCAGGATGGTCGGGGGACTGGCGGGAGCGGCCGAAGGTGCTAAGCCGTCCCCGCGCATCTGCGGAGGACCGTGCAAGGCCGGCCGGGGTGTCCCCACACCCGCGGCCGGCTGGTCCCCGCTAACAAGCGCGAGGGCGTCAAAACGACGCCTCGCGCGCAGCCTTCGCCGCCTACGAAGAGGTGGGGCGAGGGGGTCGTCCTCTCGCTCCCTCTCTGCTGTCTTCTTCTGCGAGATGGTTCTCTCACAGAAGGTAGCAACTGCCATCCAGATCTCCTCGCTCCCAAGCATGGCTGTAACCATGCTTGGGAGTGAGAAATTTTCCCCAGCAATGGCGGCCAACTCGGCCCGCTCCGTCGTCCAGGCTGGGCACACAGCTAAGGTGTGGTCAGCTGTGTCTGCCGCCGCGCCACAGGCATGGCACGACGGCGACTCTTCACGCCCGATTTGGTGCAGGTATTGACCAAAGCATCCATGCCCGGCCAACACCTGCACCAGTCTGAAGGACAAGTATCCGTGGTTTCGGTCCAACCACTGCCCCAAAACCGGACCAATAGCGTCCAAAACCCGCCCCCTAGGTCTCGCCTCTTCTAATTTCGCCCCCCACTGCAGAACCATCTCTTCCTGGGCCTCTCTTCGAACCGCCGCAACCTCGGTCGGGGATCGACGCTCTCCCCGCGTCCTCCTATCTCTCAGGCGCCAGTAAACATGGGCCTGAACCGCCGCCTCGAGGGCCCAAGGCGGAGTTCCGGCCAAAACACACGCCGCGTTAAAACCCACCATGCGGTAAGACAGGGCCACCCTCTGGGCAATAGCCCTCTGTGGCCTTCGCAGGAGGGCTGCATTGTTTCGACGATGAAGCGCGTTTGCCCATATGGGTGCACCGTAGAGGGCCATACTCCTGAGAATGCCGGCGTAGAGTCGCCGGCATTTGGCCCTTGGTCCACCTAAGTTTGGAAGGAGACGTCCAAACGCGCCCGCCGCCCCAAGAAGGCGCTGGGACAGCCCCTTAAGATGGGGCTCGAAAGTCCAGCGTGAGTCTAGTATTAGGCCCAGATATTTCATCTGGGCCCCCACCCTGACAGATACGCCCCCGACGATAATGTTGGCATCCGGAGGTGGACGACGCTGCCGAGGCCCGTAAAAGTATATGGCCTCGGTTTTCTCAAGAGCGACCCGTAATCCTAGGCGGCCAATACGCCCCGCCACCAAAGTACCGCCGGCGGTAAGTGGTAATAAGGTCCTAGCTTAAGGGCGACAAGTACAGCATAGTGAATCTGTTACTGGACTGGTCGCCCTTACCTGTGGCTTGGCCCCTGCCACCAATGTTGCACACCCCAAGAATTTCGGAAACCCCTCAAACACGCAGACAGAATTTGGGTAGAGGTAGAATTATTCGACTTTGAGTTTTTTTGAAGTTAGTTTTAAGGGTTGTGGCTGGTAGCCCTGTGTCCAGGGTAAGATAAGTGTGCGTAAATGTAATGTAGCGAGATTAGTCAGGTCCCAGCGGACCGGTCGACTACACGACGCATCGCCCAGCGCTCGCGTCTAGAAGGGAAATAATAACGCCCGAGCTACAGAAGGGCTTTGTTGAGCGATTTCTCCCAATGGTTAGAAGTTTATGTTTCTCTTTCTATAAATCAAAGGGTCGTGGCTTATGCTCTTCAACGGGACAACATTTATGAGGTGTCATCGAGACATTGAAGAAAAATCCGTTACTAAATATTTGTCTTCTGCTCGTTATTTGTAAAACTGCCATTTTAGTTTATCATAATCAAATCTGTGAAAGGATTTTCCATAAAACTTACAGAGTAATTGGCAAATAACCATTATTGTGGATCACAAAATTTTGGGACACTATAAAACATAAATCGATTTTTTATTTTTATTATGTATTTTTAAACATATTCGGCAAAGGGCACTTACCATAGGCTAACGGGTTGATACAGCAGAAAAAATTATTTGTTTACGATAGCTTGCGGTTAGCTCAGTTGGAAGAGCAGCACGCGCGATACGTGAAGGTCTTGGGTTCGATTCCCGCACCGCTAGGTTAATTAATTTAATTTAATTTTTCTGTTTCTTTAAAATATAAAACATAAATCTTTGACATCATTCGTTGTTCTGATTCTACGGTAAGCATCTACTGCAGCTAAAGCACTTAAGTTACATATATCAGAAACAACGGTACCACAACACCCAGACAGAGAGCACAGTATAGCTTTGTGTCTTAACATGTCGCTTCAGAGTCCCGCGCTCAAAACTAATTACGTTTTACTTGCATGGAACTCCTTTCACTAATCTCACGGATACAAGACGCAATCTAACCTGAATCCTTACAAACGAGGCGATCGTTACACGCGGTAGATGGCGCCACCAATTGGCAATAGCAGTTAATAGGTAGCGCGGATTAGAAGCGAGCGAGCTAAGCTGAGCGAGCTGAGCGAGATTAACCGATGTTGTGCCGCCGAATGAATGTATCGAGTAATTGAATCGGCGATTCGTGGTCTCTTTCAATCTTGTTGCATTGAATTGGCTGCGTCCTGGATGCTTTTGAAAGCTTCGGTTTACTAAATTTCAAGTTCCGACGTAAATGAACGTTCAGGCGTTTTTTTCTTTTGGATAAAAGTGCATCGGAAGCGTTCGCTTGTATTGCAGCGAGAAGAAATGATCATTACAATGAGTACAATGTTGTGATAAACCACATCTATGACTACAAACTACTACTATTTGACAACATCACATACATTGCTCTGGTTCTATGAGGTATCATCGACCCATTGCAGAAAAAGCCGTTAGTAAAATTAATTTTATTTATATATTGTAAGGAAATATACAGTACTTATAACAGTAGGTGATACAAACTATTTCTTAAACGAATACAATATAAGTATTTGTCTTCAGCTAGTTATTTCTAAAATTGATCTTTAACACAAGTTAGACTTTTAATTTGAAAAACGGCCATTTTTTTTTATTTTACTTAAATTTGCGAATGACTTATACTTGCCAGTAGGCAATTACAACAAACCTCTAAATTTTGGGATAAGTAATAAAAATTACACAAATGATAAACAACGTCACATACATTTTTCTGATTCTGTGGTAAATAGCTAAAGCACTTGTGTCACAGAAATGAGAAACAACGACGGTACCACAACACCCAGACCCGAGACAATGTAGAAAAGTTCGTTTCCCATATTGACCCGACCGGGGATCGATATAAATAAATGCGCCAGACAATCACACCAATCATCTGGTCTCAAACTAAGGTTTTCCCTTGTACTATGAGTACCAGACGACGGATACCAACTGGGGGCGTCATCCCAGCACACCCAGACCCAAGTCAATTTAGAAAAGTTCGTTTTCCAAATTGACCTGACCGGGAATTGAACCCGGGACCTTACGCGCTTTGGCCGCCTACCTTAGGCACTGCGCCACCGAGGTCGTCAGATATGGGAAACGAATTGGGACCTCAGAGATGTAAGTAGATGTAAGACTACACCAAGTTCGGCCCGCTTGCCTCTCGGCTACGCAGGTCGTCAAAAAAAAAACATACATACATAGCAAAACAAAACCGTACATAGTAAACTACCTAAGATACGATAGGTAGAAAGACTACATGAACACTTTTAACTGGAATCTTGTCATCATTAAAAAGATTGTAAGATCTTACATTCCCCAAATCAACTTTTCTCTTTAATTCTAAAAAAAGCTTCGCGTAAGTCTCCGAGGCGACTGTTCACAAGGAGCGAAGAATGAATGTAATTGGCGCCCCGCGGCCGATTAATGGCGCCCTTCTGCGCAGGGATGGCTCATGACGTCATACAAATAACTTAATTGGTGCTGCAACTGGGTTTGAGATAACGTAATTAAGATAAGAGTAGTAATTGGCGGGAACATGCTGAATACATTCTAGATAGAATTAAATGTTCGAGTATTTTTTTATAAAACATATTTGTTACTTACATATCTAATACCACTATATAAAGAGGGCTATCCGCGCCGTATATGGTTTTAAATCACGGGATTCTCTCAGAGAGAAATTGACATACTTACCGTAGCATCTCAATACTTTTTAATTGTATTATGCATGTACGCAAAAATTATAATCTGACATTTTGTAACGACTTCGCTTGAACTAAGATTGTCAATTAGTACAAAACTATTAATTTTTTTATTTTGATATCGATTTATTTTTCATTTGAAGACTTTTTAATTAATTAAGTAAATAAATCGAAGGCAAATTAATATGTTATTTATTTAACCTTTTGCTTTTTTTGTTACAGGTAAGTCTGCAAGAAATGTAAAGTGCTGATTCTTCAATGGACCATGAAACTAGAAACATAACTTTACGAATTCGGTGTTGTGTGTAACATTAGGTAAGTATGAAATTAACATAATATCAGTGCTGGGTGATACAGCTCGGAACACGCTAATATTTTTATTATGAGCGTGTTGTGTGTTCTTTTTTGCTAATAGATAGATAGATAGATATACTTTATTTCACAAAAACATTACAGAAATAGGTTTTACAGATTGATTATAGTACAATTTAGGCGGTCTTATCAAAGTCAAAGTCAAAGTCAAAGTCAATTCATTTATTCATGTAGGTTACAAGTAACACTTATGCATCGTCAGAATGAATACAAACCAAAATTGAAGCTATAGCCGGTTCGGAACCTAATCCTACCGAGAAGAATCCGGCAAGAAACTCAGTAGTTATCCTAATCTTTACAATGTTTAGAGCTAGAGAACTTAAAACTATGGTGTGCGAGCGAACAGACAATCATGTCCATATATGTTTATCGTTTAAATATTCATCAAGTTTATAGTATCCTTTTCGCATTAAACATGATTTAATATGGATCTTAAATCTATGCATAGGTAAGTCAACAATACATTGCGGTAACTTGTTGAATATTTTTATACTTAATCCCACGAATGTTCTACTGGTTTTACGTGCCTATGGTTTGAAATAGCGAGCTTATGCTTATTTCTTGTGTTAAAATTATGTGTGTCGGATTTCTTATAGAACAAATGAAGATTTTTACGTACATATCGCTAGAAAACGATCTCTTCAAGACAACCTTAAGGTAGAGGAAATAGTAGATGGCGAGAAATGGGTACGGCCGTGCAACACAAATACAGTTTTTATTTTAATGTTACTAGATTCTTAATTAAAATTAGTGTTTTTAGGGTTCCGTAGCCAAATGGCAAAAAACGGAACCCAAAAGTCATCGTATGGACACTTTTTTCCGAAACTATAAGACCTATGTCCAAGTGGTAAAATATGTGCCTAATGATAAAACTTACAAAAATATATGATGCACATTACCATGCAAACTTCCATTGAAAATTTGTTTTCACGAGATCCAGGGAGTAGTTTTTTTAATACGTCAATAATCGTAAACCACAATTTACCTTTAGTTCAATCAACTCCAATATAAACTTTTATATTACGTTACTTTCTGTTACGGAACCCTTCATGGGCGAGTCCGACTCGCACTTAGCCGGTTTATATTCACAACATTCCCTGTCAATATTATTTTATACAAATATTATGATAAAGGGTTAAAAATGCTAAACTCTATAAAAATCAAAAAATAACTTTTTACACTACGTAAGTACCAACTAAAGCGTGTCAGACTATCTACTCGGAACTTTGTGCCACCTTAATGTCGGAGGCATAACCGCTAATTTTGGACTGCAAATGGTTATCTCGGCCTGCTGTTGACCGCACGTATGAAATTTTTGATTAAATTTTGTCGCGTCGGGGGACCCCGTCGTTTTTGCGTCGGAGGTTTAAAACTACAACAGGTGGATTTCATGTATTCTCCATATTTTGCCAATGCATACGCTAAACTTGTCGAAGTTAATTGAATTCTCTAGAAATCCCGAAAACTATTAATTACTCCTGTGATGGGGAAGCCTACTTGTTGCCACATATTATCTGATTAATTACCTGCCCACACGTAACAAGGTAGACAGAAATTGTTGTACAACAAGGTAAATACACGTCTCAGAGCTTCGGCAACCCCCTCATTATTAATGCCCGTAGAGTCAGATACGCCGTAACGCGTATCCTATGACGGTGGACCGCAAACAGTTGTTTGATTGGTCGCAACTGCTAATGCGTCCCTGGCTTGTTGAGGGGTTGTTGATGGCTTTATGTTAGGTCATAACGATTTATGTATAGTCTAGTCTAGCTATCAGTATGAGTTCGTATGAGTGAAAGTAATTACAAATGAAGCTTCCAGCTTTTTTGTACATTGATATGGTATGGATTTCTCAAAATAAACCTAACTTTTCTATATTGTCACGGGGCTGGGTGTTGTGGTACCGTCGTTGTTTCTGATTTCTGTAACACAAGTGCTTAAGCTACTTACCACAGAATCAGAGTAATGTATGTGAAGTTGTCCAATATTTATTTTAAAAAAAAGCCTTCCTCTTGAATCACTCTATCTATAAAAAAACCGCATCAAAATCCATTGCGTAGTTTTAAACATTTAAGCGTACAAAGGGATATAATAATAGGGACAGAAAAAGCGACTTTGTTTTATACTATGTAGTGATGCGGTTTATTTGTACGTGTTTTTAAGTACAACTTTTATTTATTTAAAAACTTTATTGCACAAATAGGTACAACAGGTGGACTTAATGCTAGGGGCATTCTCTACCAGTCAACCCTTGGGTCATGCAGATAGTTTGTATATGGGTGAGGTAACAGGGGAGAAAAAAAAATTTTAAACAACAATAAATTAAGCATTAAAAATTACATTACGGTATCTTTTAAATATACGATAATAATACACATACTATATAAATAAATTCGAATATAATATATAAAATATGAAGGTATACTTAGATTTACATAATATTGATAATTTATATATAAAAACAAATATCTACATAACTATAAATTCAGAAGATAAATAAATTGGTTCAGCAATTGACAAATTAATTACTATCATTACTTGTTAGCGAGAGAGAAGAAATATTCACGAACGTTATTTTTAAAAATTCCCTTAATCAGGGATTGTCGGGTATCAGCGGACTTTTGTGTCAACTTTGGTCATTTAGGGTGCGGTCAGAAGACGAGCGCTGCAGCAGCTAAATCGGTCGATACTTTGTCGACCAGACACTGTAAATGCCCTGTGTTTTTAGTATATTTACATGTAATCTAGGGGCAAGGCAGGCATGGCCGAGTTAAATCATTAATATAAAACGTTAAAGATTTTTAATATTGATATGGTCACATTAAGATGTTGTTAGATTAGACAATTACGTAACAACTTAAGACAGAAGGACCCTTAACTAGGGACTGAGTATTTTAGTAACTTGGTATTAGGTACATGGATCTCATAACTTTTTAAGGTACATATATTAATTACCAATACATGTATATGTATTGTTTTCTTGTATTTTTAATGTGCTCGTGGCCAATAAATGTGTTTCTTCCTTTCTTTCTTTCAGCGCTTAAATTATTTTTACCATAAGCGCATTCCTTAGCCTAAATTTGCGAACAATTTGATGGCAATAACAAATGTATCTTTGGATTATTATGTTCATGATCAGTTTGTGGCAGTAGTATTATAACTACTTTTACTGATTTAAAAATAATTTGTAATTAGTACAAACCACAAAACAGGCAGGATTTTTTTATACTTAGTTTATAAAAACATCGAGTGGCTAGATAAATCAGTGGGTAGCTCTATTGGATAATTATTTATAAATATCTTTTTTATTCCCAATTAAATAAAAATGTTCGCAATGATCAACAGACGACTGTGGGGAATAAAATCTTTCTAATACCAAACATTAATGTGAAATATTGGCTGTTTGTTACTCTTTCATACAAAAACATTTCAATGGTGACCACAGCCTAAGATTTTTACATCTGGATACGCAAAACCTGGTATAGTATAGTTATGTCAATTATCACAATCTTATCAAGCTTAATTCACGAGCTGATTCATCATAATTATTTCCGAACAATCTATCACCACGCCCACCCACTAAACTATTGCTATTTACCAACAATAGTGCCATCTTAATCATCCAAGCAGGGCTCGATTTGAACCTTATGTCGTCGTCATAGGACTGTGCATATGGCATTAGAGCGCACCAAAGCTTATGACGTCGACGCCTTGAATAGACAAAACGTTATAAACCTTCTCTCGTTCCAATAAGGCTGTATTTACGAGTCTGAAGGTTCGCATGTCACAGCCGATAGTATCTTTACGACGCGTCCGGGCGCGAACAACTCTTTGATCGCTCCTCTACAACTAATTTCCGTTTAGTTACAAGACTTGGAGAGGCAGTGCACAGTACAGTTAATGGCAGTAGTTTGTTATGCCACAAAGCTAAAAAGTTGGAACTAAATTTCAAAAGTGCTTCTTTCATCACAGTAAAATCAACGTTTGTATCACATTATGAATTTAAATATGTATATTAAACATCCAGGCTCAACACAAAATAAAAATATTAATAACATAACGCTCAATCAGAACTCACGTTTAGATATTAACTAGTGTTAGTTTTAGTCTTTAAACGTAAGCAATTGAAAAGAAATGAAAATATTCCATTGAAAAAACATTCAGTAAATGGTACAACGATATTATTTCTAACACCGCAACAATGCTGGTATTCTGGTGCAACCCACCAGCTCGGAAAATTAACTGAAGTAAACACTTGCTGCAGCCCAGCGACAGAACTAGCTTAGATACTTTTTCTTTTATAAATTTTACCTTGTTCCGCTTCTCGATCTTCGTCGTCGATGGGACAGCTGCGTAAGAATCAATGAGTTCCTACAAAAAACGAGCGCACACATTGGCTTCTACAAAATATTGAAAAAGCTATTAGATACTGAACAGCCGTGTTTGACCCGCAACGTTGGTCGAGCACTTCGCTAAGTTCAGTTGTCATTATCCATTATAGTCTAGTATGCCAGAAACATAATATCGTAATAAATAATGAAAAAAATATAGGATTGAAAAACGCCATAGCGTTTAAAGTGTTCAGAATGCTAGCTACATTGTCTCTTTCAAATGTCAGACTGACACATTAGTATCTCGTAACCAAAAATAACTACTAGACGAGCGGACAGTTCACGATATACTCATAGAATAAGGGCCTTGGGACTCTATAAAATTTCCACTTCAAATGGGGTTAAACGGTAGCCATCGAGGGCAGAGTCTTTTTTGCGTTTACGCGTCCTTTGCCTTGCAACAGCTGAAGATTACAGACATAAGCTTTTTTAGGCTCGTCTCTCAAAAACGGCACATTCTACTGTAACTTATTTTATACTACGGTTGGGGTGCGACAGGACCGCGGCGCGTGTGTTCACTTCCCCAATCTAAACAGCCGCTGCTACCCCCAACAGTTGTTTAATAGTCCTACAACAACAACAACGCTAATTTACATGTTGTTGCTATTATTTCAGCCGCGAACACCGGTACCGAATCTTAAATGCTGCCCTAATTATGATTAAGTAATGTAATTGGGACCCTTTCTACGGGAAAGTGTATTTGCAATATTATTTGATTTCGCATATAAAAGACCTGCAATGCGCACAGAATATTGTAGAAAACAATGGATAGCGGAAGCAAACGTAAATATTTTCATCAACAAATCATTCTCTGACAAAAACTAATTTAAGTATATAAGTGTACTATTTCCTCTACCTTAAGGTTGTCTGGAAGAGATCGCTTTCTAGCGATAAGACCGCCTAAATTGTACTATAATTTTTCTGTAAAACCTCTTTCTGTAAAGATTTTGTGCAATAAAGTATATCTATCTATCTATCTAAGTATCCAATTCAAAGTGACTGTAAACAAGCAAAACTGTTAGCAAAGGGTTTTTATAAACTGTTTTTATCAGTATTAGAAACAGAAAATTTTTATCTCCCCTTGCTAATATTTAAAGTTCGCTAGTACGGCGTATAGTACTATACAAATAATAAAATCGATTGTTTTTATCAGTGTTGATTTATGAATGAATTTAATTTTAAGTATAAAAATAAACATCTATTGTGTTCTATATGAATGTTTATATAAAATAAAAGTTGATCCCGGGTGGGTCTTCACGATGCCCCCATGACAGTTTGTATTATTTATTTATTAATTATTATTAGGTAAATTGTGGCTTACTTGATTGTTGTTACTAATGTTGTAAAGAATTGGTAGATAGATTAATACTTCACGCATACTAAAAAATCAAATCACAATTTTTATAAGTCGCGCGGTAATTGGTTCGTGTTAACTATGATATAAAGTTTACGTTTTTAGATATTATTGAATATTAGCTGCTGCCCGCGGCTTTGCTTGCGTTATTTTCAGGTAAAAATTAACCCATGTCTTAATATAGTATGCCATCTCGCTTCCTACTAAATAACATTGAAATATGTACAGTAGTTTTTGCGTGAAAGAATAGAATAGAAAACATCTTTATTCATGTATGCTTTACAAAAGCACTTATGAATCGTCAGTACAAATTAAGTATGTGTTCGGCATGTTGATGATGTCGAGAAAAACCGGCAAGAAACGAGGCTTCCGGCGACTGGAACCACAAACTACTGGAACCGCGGTTCCAGATGACGGATACAATTATTTTAATATTATTCTTCCGGGGACTAGAACCGTCCAAAAACTATTAAGAAATATCAATTGTTCAAGGTACTGCGTGCAGTCAGACACTCGACACTTTCTCTTTTCATATGTACAGAGAAAGATACATCCATACATCCGAAGATCCATACATCCACAAACTCTTACTTTCACGTTTATTAATGAGTAGGATGTTAGTGCGGGTAGATTAGTTCGTCCGTGTATTGTGAGCGAGACAGAGTGCGGGCAAATGGGATAAATTAATTCGGAACAGGCCCGATTTGTTGGGCCGCGATATAATTGAGTGGCCACAGTACACGTGGCCGTTTATATACGGTAGGAGCCGCCATTTTACCTTGTGTTTGTTTTACGCGGCTGTTATTCATCAATTTCGTGATAAACATTGAAGGTGTTTGTATTTTTTATATCGGCCTTAGCTCACCTAATTACCGCCATTTTGATAAATGTTTACAATATATTTTTTAAAACGAATTAATAATAACAAAATACGCATTAATACATATTTCCATACTAATATTATTAATAGCAGAAGTAACTTTGTCTGTTTGGCTTTCACGCATATACCTGATCCTATTTTAATGAAATTTGGTATAATTATACGTTGAACCTCTAGAACGGACAAAGGCTAACTTTTGTTTTGTAATCCTTAATTTAATTGTAATGTGACATTGAATAATTTCGTATGCCGTCTAAGGCGCATCTTAGAGCTCCTTACTATGTCTATCCTATCAACTTGTATACCACCTTTGCTGACGAATAAATAAATTTGTATTTGTATTATTTGTAAATAAGGAGGGATAGGGGTAAAACCGCCCTTGAAAAATTATGGGAAAATGTTTTTAAGTTAGGGATATGAAATTTGGCACAAATATAGCTCGAAACTTGCATTAAAGTATGGAGTACTTTAGGGGTCAACTATTTATTGCTAGAAAAGCTAGTTTCTGATATAAGCAAGTTCAAATAAACAATCTCATAGTATAGATTAAACAAAAAATACATATTGTCAAATTTAAAGGAACGGTTCTGTAATATTTCACTTGTTACCTTAAACAAATATAAAGGCTCCCTAATAAGATTACTACATTTTGATTGATACCGCAGATTTGTCTTTAGAAGCCGGAATTGGTTTGATCCAATAAAGAAATAACTTTTATTCGGAACCGTTTCATCGAAGCGATTTCAACTTTCTTTTAAAACTTTTTCTGTATAAATATTTCATGCTCTCGGATTTATTATGAATATTTTGATCTCAGCGGTTTCAACATTTTATATGCCGTATTGCAGACCGAATATTCCTTAATCTTATTGTTTGATTTCACAACAGTACGATTGTCACATATTTTTATAGTAGCGCAGTATATTGGCTCCTCCCAGCTTGATGGTAAGCAAAAGAGGAACCCACATCGCGATGACAACGGATTTGATATCAAAATATCCTATCCGTTAGCATCGCCATACTGGCCCGCAAGATGTTTCTTCACGCTCCTTTTGAAGGAATCCATGTCAAAGGAAGGAGGAAACACATGAGCAGGCAACGAGTTCCACTTCTTTATGGTCCGGCAAAGATAGGAGTTACCAATTTTTTTCGTTCGTGATGGAATATTTTTCACAGTGAAGCGATGTCATCGTTGGCCGGCTTTTGTGGTTCTGTAAAGGAAAGCGGTGGTCCCAAAAACTGTTTTCCCTTATCCCACATAAGGGAAAACAGTTTTTGGGAATACTTACCACGATAAAGACGATAAAAGACACTCAACGAACCAAAATCTCTACGTAGTTTAAGAGGTTCAAGATTCCCAGTAATCTTCATAATAATGATTTGTATGGTGAAATTCTTTGTCTACCCTCCTTATCTATAGACATAAACAAAAGATGATGATTGTTAGAATATAATATAACAAATGGCGTAAAAATTTGTTTATTATGACGTCGTATTTACTTCTTATAATTATTCATCTTGTCATATTTTTTGGACGACCTCCGTAACCGAGAAGCGAGCAGGCTGGACTTTCCATCTCTGAGGTCCCGAGTTCGATCCCCAGTCGGGTCAAGATGGGAAACGTCTTTTCTATATTTTCTCGGGTCTGAGTATTGTGGTACCGTCGTTGTTTTTGATTTCTGTAACACAAGTACTTAAACTAATTACAACCGAATCAGAGCAATGTATGTGATGTCGTCTTATATTTATTTATTTTACTTATTTATTATATACTGTTCGTTTGTCAATTGCAAAAAAATATTATCAACGCAATAAACTATTCATAAAATATATTTTACGTAGTCCATAATGAATGCATAACCGGTATACAAGCTAAGTAACAGTAGTTTCCTAATAGGTACCTATACACCGTTATTTTTTATTCACCATAAAAAATTTAATCACGTATGTAGACAAAGGTCTTAATTGTAAAAGTGCAAACCGATTTTTTTTTCGATTAAAAATGACAGAGTTATTACGCTTTGTTTTTTACTGAAATTGACAAAAAATGTGTGGACATCCGTCTTTTAACTCAATGAAACTATTGGCACGCAACATACCTACCTATCAATGAAATACGCACGACATCTTGTCTCACTATCGCAGGTTACTTCCCTTTCTCAAAGAAAAACAAGTTCCCATTTCATCGGAATAAGGTTGAAAGTGCACTGACAACGCCCACTCAGCTGAGTTCTCCAAAAGGGCGCTTCCGCGCGTAAGCGTAATAATAATCAAATTAGTCAAAACACTTTCATTTTGTAATCTAACTCTCCCTTAATACTTTTTCTTGCTTAGGAAAGACACGTTACGTTTTGCAACACGTTACGTTACGTTTTAGTTATTAGGTATCTACTTATTTGTCGAAAATATCACGTTTTCATAACTAGGTAGCTACTAACCTACAATTGAAATGAATCTTGGCGTATTTAAAGAACTATTTATTGTGTGCATTACTTTTGTATTGTCCTAAAATCTACACAAAATCTACCTACACGGATTTTAGTAATTGTTCAAAATGTTTACCTTCATTATCAATGCACAGGCGCGCCTTTTTATGTCAGTTTCCTTTTACAGAAATAAGGACATTTTGTTGTTGTCGCACTTGGTTAAAAGCGTCTAAAATTCACTGCTTTAACACTTCAACTGTGTTTGGTTCACTAACATAAACACTTCACTTAATCTCAATAAAAAAAATGACTCCAATCCGCGTAAACAGGCATTCATTCGAAAACGATACATTGGCGTTAGGATTGTTTAACAATTAATTACACAAAGCAATCCTTGGCGCTCGGTCCACGGACGTCAGCTGTTGTACTTTTTGGTAATAGTATGGTTGCAAGCCGTCCGAATGAATTATTTTCCAGGCGGAGTACTGAGCATATGCCAAACTGACGAGCGGCATCATTAGTGCTTCCTCGCGGGTCTTCTTCGAAGTACGCAACCACGTCGTCGTACAAGTGTTGTGAGAGCGCCGGTCTTCCTCGTCCTTGAGCATGTCTACTCACGTAAAACGAACCGTGTGGCCTGGTCCACAAGAAATAATTCTCAGTCCAGTGATTAATTTCGCGCGCGCGTGTCATGTGACGTTAAGTAGGTCACGGTCAACGGTCAAGACGAAACTAGTAGGTTGCGCGGGCGCGGGGTTGAGAGGTTGCGCCCGAGCCGTGCCTCGCCGCCCGCTGCGTCTCTCCCGCCCCGCCACACACCCGCGTTATGAGTGTGTGTGCGTAAACAGGGAAACGATGCGATTATTCAATGAAAACGTAGTATTGATGCGCGCTAGTCGTAGTAAAATGATAGATTGCCTACTATTTACTTCTTTTAAAGAGATAAATTACTTAGTCCGTTTTTTTATTTATAAATACATAAATGTAATAAGTAACTGATACTGATACTGTGGTTAAAATTTTTCTGGTAATTAAAAAATATTCCTGTATAATAGAAAATTTCGTTTATTCCCTTTTACGCTTGAATAAGTTTCTGCTACGAAAGACTCCACCGAAATGGCTAACTCAAGCGTAATCCTCGAAAATCGTTAAAAATAACTCCCTTTTTGCACACATTAGGGTTCCGTATTAAGGATTTAGTTGAAATAAATTATCAAACAGAGAACCAAACTAAGTTTACTGATGTTTGAGAATTTTTTTTTTCATACATGACTATCGGTGATAGCTACGAAGTCTTACAATCTTCACTGATCTTTCAGGGGAGTGCAGAAGGTTCTCATCCCTTTTTTTTATTCCACTTCAAGATTGACTTCATCCCAACTGATGATAAGTGGTATTGAGGTCCTAGCTTACGGGCGTACCTACCAGGTTTTGCCAAGCACGTACAATGCCCGTGCTGCAAAAGCTTGTCCTTGTAGGTATAAGGTTAAGAAAACTTTAGAACAATGGTTGGCAAACTTCGACTATCAGCAAAGAGAATACCTTCTGAACCATATTTAGGCGTCCTCCTGCTTGACAAATACACACACACACACACACACACACACACACATACGAAGTAGGGCATAGCGATTTATTGCTCGAACTGAAGCAGACCGACTGGTGATATACCTCCACCTTACAGAAGACCGCATCCAAATAACAATCACTTCGGTGTTGTTGTGTTCCTGCATGTGAGTAAGGTTACCAGAGCTCCTGGGGGGTGCTACATTAAAAGCAGGGTTCAAGCCTTCAAGGGCAACAAGTCGAGTAACATAATATTTATTATGCTGTACTTGTCGCCCTTAAACTAGGACCTCATTAACACTTAACATCAAGTGGAATGAGGTCATCTTAAATATTAATAAAAAAAAATCTAATATTTTTTTGTACGGAACTCGGATCCTTTAATCGACTGTACCTTTACCGATATCTGTCGAGCCCTCAGTCAGACAATTACATGCCCCCGTAGACACAATACGTCTCATCTGCGTGTGCCGCCGGTTCGATCCCGGGCTGGGCCCGCTCGAGTGGAAGAGGCAGAGGTCGCGAGGGCCAATTTGCCTCATTACGGCCGATCCTCATGTTTCATTGCCCTCTATTCCCAAAAGAAGAGCTAGGCACATAAGTAAATAAAGGTTTGGATGTATGTAGGCTTTTATTTAAAGGCATCATGCTTCTACTTTGTATTGCAAATAATCACACATTTTTGCCATTTTAGAAATAGGTAACAATTAATAAATCAAATATTTCTTTATTCAAGTAGGTTACACGTAAGTTGAATCATCATTGGATACAATGCAAAGTGATTCCACTGCCAGTTCGGAATTTATATCTACCAAGAAGATACCGGTAAGAAACTCAGCAGATTAGTTACAGGCATGAAAATATTTTTGCTCAGTGTTGATTTTGTTCTTCTTCTAAAGCATATATACAATATATATATATATATAGCGACATATATATATATATATATATATATATATGTCGCGTCAGGATGGGTGGCCGGAACTGCCATTGAAGCGTGGTTATGTTCCCCGTCCTTACTGTTCTCCATAATAACTGGGCAAATATGGGTTACCCAAGCAACGTGCACAAATAAAACACTTCACTAATACTAAACTCGCTTATGGAAACAGACAAGTCCTTTGGTAGATATTACGCTTCCAAACACTGAGTGAAGACTGTCCTCCGTAATCACGAAGCCGACTTAAATACCAAAGGCCAAGTCCAGAAACCCCGCTAGGTGGCGTCTGCGTTTCCGGTACACGATATTTTATTTCAAAGTAATTTTTGTAACTAAACAATTCGATTACATTTTTAAATCTAATTACATTAATTCTAAAAATAATAAAATATTAATTTGAAGTAGCTAGTTGCCTTTAAATCATAATTTAATTTATTCGATGCGGCGCAGTGGCGCCCTCTCATATTTACGACACGGCCATCTTGATAGATCACCCGTCCTCGGGTGACTCTGTAGACAAGTCTGTAACCAAGGAAATTATCCCAGAATTGCCACCACTCGACCATCCTGACAGCAAAATATTAAACGAAGAATTCAACCGCAATGACAGACCATCAAGTTCCGGAAATCAACTTACACACACGTAGATACATACACCCGCATACTATGAGATAACCAGTCCTTCGGTTACTCAAAGCTCAGTTCTTTTTATTCATGGAAACGCAGTCCTTCGGATTCCGATCATATTATCACAATGGCAGTTACATGGAAACACAGTCCTTTGGTTTCCAATCACAGCATTTCGATTTCATTTTACTTGGAAACACAGTCCTTCGGTTTCCAGTTTTTGTGTACGCTGCAGGACTATTTAAATTCAAAATCATACGGAGTCAAGCGATACCAATCAAATAATCATTCTATTACATTTGATCTAACAGTATTCCTGCAACTTACACATGCAGCACAGTCCTTCGGCTGCAACAGAAACTCAGTCCTTCGAGATCTGTTACTTTTATCATTCATCGCAGTTATTAATTATCATCTGAATCAGATGTCGTGTGATCAACTTCTATAGCCAAATCGTTAGGAACCTGATGATCCGGAACTCGACGGATACGGTCATGTGAGTATTTGTATGTCCTTTTGGAGCTTAGTGATTTCAACATGTACCTATCCCCATCCAAAACTTCAATTATTTTAAAGGGGCCTTTGAATTTTGGATCTAGTTTAATTTGATTTCGTTCTTCGTTTTCAATAAGAACATAATCACCCACTGAAAACTTAACTAACTTTGCTTTATTACAATCGAACCGTTCCTTATCATATGAAGCATTCTTCATTATATTCTGATTCGCATGTTCCCTCACCTCGTCTAGATTAACATCATTATCATCATTTATTGCCATTAAACTAAGAGGTCTCGCTACTTTTCCAACCATCAGTTCTAAAGGACTTGCTTTCGTTACGCGATTTATAGTAGAGTTTAAAGCTAACTGCACGTCACCCAGAGAGTCCTGCCAAGATCGATCTTTAGAAGTTTCGAGCGCAGTCAACATACTTTTTAGTGTGCTCATCACACGTTCCACCTGACCATTGGCGCGACTAGCACCTGTGGCGATTAAATGAAGCTCTATATTATTAGTACTACAAAATTCGGAAAATTTTTTACCTGCGAAACATCTTCCTTGGTCAGCAACGACACGCCTTGGTGCCCCAAACAACGATATCGCTTGCCGTAAAGCACGTATACTGTTGTCACTATCGATGTTCCTAGAGTGTACCAATAACACGTATTTTGTGAATGCGTCGATTAACACAAACACGTATTCTTTGATACTGTTTTTGCCGCTTAACTTACCCGATGCATCGATGTGAATAGTGTCCCATGGAATTGTACCTTTAGGTATTGGGTGGAGTTCAGCCTGCACACGACCAGTACTAGGTTTTGAAATTTTACACGTTATACAGTTGTCAGTGAATTTGCGTACATATTTTGACATACCTTTTTACCTTTTGAGTCAAAACTCTTTACTTGATTTTATATATGTTAAATATGTTTATTTGTATATATATATATATATATATATTTGTATATATTTATAATGTTATATATTTATGAGTTTATGTATGTTTATCATGTTAAACTACGAAATAATTCTAAAATAAAACTGTATTTATGTTGCACGGCCGTACCCATTTCTCGCCATCTACTATTTCCTCTACCTTAAGGTTGTCTGGAAGAGATCGCTTTCTAGCGATAAGACCGCCTAAATTGTACTATAATTTTTCTGTAAAACCTATTTCTGTAAAGATTTTGTGCAATAAAGTATATCTATCTATCTATCTATCTACCTTGGAACCAGTAGTAGTCGTATACCTTCTCCAAAGTCTTCTCCCATCCTAAATGCATGATAGACTCATGCACGTTATTTATTACCGACCATCTCAGGACACGTGGAACGATTGGCAGACACCTAATACGTCCATTGCGTTGAATTTTGCGAAGCAAAATGTTGTTTCGAATCTCATAAGTTTTTCGAAGATTCGCAGCCATTACCTCATTTTGCATATCAGACACAATCTTTGCAATGCATGTCTAGATCCTTCTCTTGTTCCGCCTGTAACCAATTGCTTGACAGCTCTGCAAGATGTACATAGGTGTGAGTGGTAGGCTTGTTCGACTACAATGGATACCCTCACATATTGGTCTAAAAGAGAACGACGAAGTTGACATATTGGCCAAATCAGCTATAAATGTTGGTAGAGATTTATATGTTAAACCATTTTATTCGGAAATTCTATATACATTTAAAAACGTTTGTTACAATCTTTGGAAAGAATACTATGACGATAAATCTTTGGAAAAAGGAATCTGGTACAAAACATTACAAAGCGAACCCCCCAAAATTCCATGGTTTAATAATTCGAATTTAAATAGATTGTATACTGTAATGTTGCTTAGGTTGCGATCAGGACACATTCCGTCCAACAAATTTGCTCATCTTATGAAGAAATCAGACTCACCAAACTGTATAACATGTGGTACAATTGAAGATGTTCAACATCTCTTGACGGAATGTGTCAGAAATCGACAGAAACGGCAGTCACTGATTGATACTTTTCATTTGAACTGTGCTGATTTGGGTACATTTAACTCAATTTTAACAGAACCTTTATCTGAGGTAGCAAAGAATGTTTGTGATATGGTTCTCAATCGGTGACAAATTTTTATTTTCTTATATTTGCTTGAATAGGGTACGATGGGACTGACATATTTTTTAAATAAAAGTCCCTAAATTAAAATTAAGAATAAAAAAAAAAAAAAATGTACATGCTTCTCCTCAATACGACTCGGAAGCCTGGGCTCATTAGGCAAGGGGTTTCTTGATAAGCAGTCAACATGAGCCATACGATTACCTTCACGGTGCACGATATCAATGTCAAATGATTGTAGATACGCCCACCATCTATGAACGCGAGGTGATAAGTCAGACTTGCTTTTGGAGGCTTTTACAGAACTGCAGTCAGTGACCACAGTAAATGGTCTCCCATGCAGGTACTGTCGGAAGTACTTGATCGCGTTCACGACGGCCAGCGTTTCGAGTTCAAATGAATGATATCTCGACTCTGCTCCAGATGTACGTCGGCTGTAATATGCAACGACATGCTGTTTACCATGTACCTTCTGTATGAGCATTGCACCATAACCATCTGAGCTGGCATCCGTGTGTAGTTCAATTGGTAGCGCCGGGTTAAATATCATTAACACTGGTTTATTGGTGAGATGTGTAATGATGTGCTGACGAATCTCTTCGTGTTGAGGCTGCCAGTCTAAATGCTTGCTTTTGCTGCTAGTGAGGCGGAATAATGGAGCCATTGTTTTAGAGAAATTAGGTACAAATTGGCGAAAATATGATGCCAGGCCTATAAACTGTCTGAGTTGGGTAATTGTTTGAGGGGGAGGCAAGTTGGTTAATGCCATTATCTTACCAGGATTGGGTCGCACCTGTCCGTCTTCAACTTCAAAGCCGAGAAACTCGACTCGCTTCATTAAGAAAGAGCACTTAGAGATGTTTAGAGAAAATCCTGCCTTCGATAAGACGTCCAATACAACTCGTAGGCGCTCTAAACCCTCTTCCACTGTTGAAGATAGGACTAGAAGGTCATCTATATAGGAGACTACATAACTGTGACCTAACTCACCAAGGGCTGAAGCTATTGCTCTCTGGTAAACAGAACTAGCGTTTTTCAAGCCAAATGGCATAGTCAAATATTCCCATTGACCCTCTGGCGTTACAAATGAAGTTTTCTCTACAGAATCCGGAGCAACTGGTATCTGGTGGTAGCCACTTAACATATCTAAACTGGTGAACCATTTTGCGCCACCTAGTCTGGATACCTGATCAGATATCAAAGGAAGAGGATACCTGTCATCGACAGTGTTGTCATTGAGTTGCCGGTAATCCACGCACATGCGGTCAGAACCATCCTTCTTCTTGACTATAACACCCGCGTCCTGCAACTCTCTTACCTTTTCGCGAATGATTTCCTTTTCTTCCGCACTCATTTTATAAGGACGTCGTTGTACTATGCGTCTTGGGTCCACTAGGCGAATTTCTAATTGGCCCGTGGTCACCCGCAACGTGGCTATCCCCGTTGGAAACGAGGCAGAGAATTCATGCAATACATTAAGCAATTAATTTTTGTTTTTGCTCGGTATGTCGGTACGAATATTGGAGAAATCACATGAGGTAATATTTGAGTTTAATTGACATGTATTGACTGTTTTTCTTCGCGATAAAATTATCTCGTTTGATGTCATATTGACAATCAAACCCTGATCTAATATTTCCCTACCAATTAGAATATCGCTCTTGACAAGACCATCCTGGATTACGTGAAATAAAATCTCAAATTTAATGTCATTTATGGTGACCTCAGATAAGATCTGCAAAGTACTGTAAACCGATGTTTGTCCAATACCCGTAAGGGTCACGGTATTATTAATTCGCTTTCCAGAAAACTTCAATGCAACACTTTCTTTTATGAGAGAACATTCGGCTCCAGAATCATAATGATAAGGAAACTCACCATTAATAGCTAGCTGTCCAGTTGGATTGCGCACAAAGCACACATCCACTCTACGCTGGTTGCTGCTGCTGCCGCTGGTTGACCCACCGTCTCTAACCGCACCCTGGCTCGTGCTCGCTGTCAGGCCGCGTTGACACTTACAACACTTGAAGCAGATCACATCCGGGGTCTTCTCTCGTATCTTGCTTGTCGTAGAAGGTGTCGATCCGTTGAAGCTTCGTCTTGATTCAACCTCTCGACGCAAACGACAGTCGATGGCACGGTGTCCCGTTCGGCCGCAGGTGAAGCATCGCGACGTGGTTGTAGAAAATTTCAAACGCTTACTATCTGTCGGCTTTTCATTCAACGTTGATAAAGTAGGCTGATTTTTCCGCTTCAAAAATGAGAACGCTTGTAGTTCCCGTTGCATTTTATCGCGTGATGATATTTCCGTCGTAAAAGCAAGACGTTGTAGCCTTCCGTCGAATTGCGATACATGTGCAAGAGTTGTGGCCACTATTATTTGTTCAGTGGTCATGCCTTGCCACCGGGATGATAAAGTCGTCATCAATCGAGATGCATATGCCGCTAGACATTCTCCATCCTTTGGGCGTCAATTTAGTAAGTTCATTAGAGTAGCTGCCGGTGTTTCAGTGCAATTATATCTAGCGTTAAACAAGTCCTTAAATTCAGACCACGTGATCCCTGCATAGGAGATTTGTGACAACCAACGTGATGCACTGCCTTTTAGAGCTGCACTAATAATAATAATAATAATAAAATAATAATACTCTTTATTGTGAATCACAGGTAATAAATACATTATGGAAATTTGGTGTAAAAGTTTCTCTGTGTTCCGCCTAATAGGCATACAATAATTTGCTTAATACCTACAAGTAAATCTATAATTAAATTACATGCACATGTTTTGAATAATTCATTTGTATAATTTAAATTACAATATAAAATTTAATGATTAATATTAACATTGTCGGATAGAAATTCTTGGATCGAGTAATAACATTTTTGAGTCGTGGAAGTGCATTGATAATCGTCATTATCAATGCACTTCCACGTAAATTACACTCGGAAACGCAAAGGTCAACAGTGTCACACCATGCACGCGGATCCGTATCTGACTTGTCTGGATCAAATTCTGGTAGCGATATTTTTGGGCTACTTGCCGGTGTTTTAATTGCTTCAATAAGCGTACACAAATTGCGACTTTGTGAATCCAAAATAGCACGTAAAAAGTTCTCGTCGAATCCAGAACGTACCTCACTTGCACGTGCTTGAGAACATCCCACTTCTGATGTCGCGTCAGGATGGGTGGCCGGAACTGCCATTGAAGCGTGGTTATGTTCCCCGTCCTTACTGTTCTCCATAATCACTGGGCAAATATGGGTTACCCAAGCAACGTGCACAAATAAAACACTTCACTAATACTAAACTCGCTTACGGAAACAGACAAGTCCTTTGGTAGATATTACGCTTCCAAACACTGAGTGAAGACTGTCCTCCGTAATCACGAAGCCGACTTAAATACCAAAGGCCAAGTCCAGAAACCCCGCTAGGTGGCGTCTGCGTTTCCGGTACACGATATTTTATTTCAAAGTAATTTTTGTAACTAAACAATTCGATTACATTTTTAAATCTAATTACATTAATTCTAAAAATAATTAAATATTAATTTGAAGTAGCTAGTTGCCTTTAAATCATAATTTAATTTATTCGATGCGGCGCAGTGGCGCCCTCTCATATTTACGACATATATATGTTTCATATTTCAATATCAATTACTAGCGGCTCTGATCTGTGGCGGGCGTCATGCCACGGCTTGAGCTTTATACTTTATTTCAAAATCCTGTACTCCGCGAATGGAATCGCAGGCACAGCTAGTTTTAAGTATACTCAAACCGAAATTCTTACAAGTGAAATCAGACGTAGATATGTATTATAGTCTGGAGCAACAGGTTACGTGCAATAAATGCAAATGTGTAAATAAAATAAATAAATATATTATATTAGACAACATCACATACATTGCTCTGATTCTGTAGTAAGTAGCTTAAGAAAGAAAGAAAGAAAGAAAGAAACATTTATTACTAAAAGACATCACAACATTGTCAAGTACACATATACAGAGAGGAGACAAAGAGATAACGACAAAAAAATATATATACAATAAAACGAGAAATCGATTTCCTCACTTAAGCACTTGTGTTACAGAAATCAGAAACAACGACGATACCACAACACCCAGACCAAATACAATATAGATTTTTTTTCTTATACTGATACGACCGGGGATCGAATCCGGGACCTCAGAGATAGACCGCCAAAGTTCGGCCTGCCTCTCGGCTACGGTGGTCGCCAAAAGGGGAATAAACTCCTACCATAGACCACGGAAACCATGGCAACAATGAAGCCAGTTACCGTGCAAGTTACGGTATCATAAAAACACCGCCTTTTCCTGTCGCGGCATATTGCAAAATGTATGCCGAGGTGGAAACCTTATATGGTGGGTGAAGGAACCCGACCCTTGTACCAGGCACGTGCCACGCGACTTGACCTGATTGGTACACGGCGTAACGGAATGTACTACACAACATTTAACTAGAAAAAACCTTTATATAAACATATACAGGGTCACAGGTTTAGTCGACCTAGATCCGTTAAGGGCGTGTAGTACCCATCTTTTCTGACATATTTCACTATGAAACACCCTACCCAAAACCTAAACGTTTTCAAGAAAATCGACATTGAAATTTTTTATAAAAATTGCCGATTTTTTGTCATACATTATGATATTTTGAAATTAGTGCATCTTATTATTATTATTATTAATTGTTTACATGTGGATTAAGATGCACTATGAATTTAATAACCAAAACCCTACGTATGTTAACTAAATACGTTGTTCTGGACTACTGAAAGTTCAAAAAGTTAGTAAAAAAATTTACAATTTACCTTTATTTATTGAAGATCTAAAAAAAATGTATAGCAGACGTTTGGCAGATATGCCTAAAAATATCTACATTTTTTCAGCTATCCAACAAGGTATAATACTCTAAAGTCTTACTTATTTTGTAGGAAAAAACTTAGTTTTATAGGCGATAGTGGACGTAAAAATAATTACCCTTATTAAACCTAATTTATTCTTTGGCTCTAAAAGTAAAATAAAACAATAGGTTATTAAAGTCCTTAATCAAAGTTCGTGTTCAACATGTCCAGCTCTGTTTTGTACACATCTACGCATTCTTCTGCGAAGCCCAGTTTTTACAACACCAGTAGTCAACGTTCTTCTTATTTCGTTTGCCGCATTAATTATCCTGTTTTTCAATTCTTTGACAGTCGCAATTGGGTTGGGCTCGCTGTGGACTAAGCTCTTTATGTGCCCCCACACATAGAAATCCATGGGGGTTAAGTCCGGACTTCTAGCTGGCCAGGGTAAAGGCCCACCTCGTCCTATCCATTTACCGGGATAATTTGTGTTCAGCCATTCTCGGACACTTCTTCGGAAATGTGCAGGGCAGCCATCATGCTGGAACCATATGTCCCTAATTAGGTTTAGTGGCAAATCATCCATCAAATCGTTGAGGTCTCCTCTCAGGAAGTTTTCGTAGTGCTCCATTCAAATTATCGGGTAAAAAGTGAGGTCCAATCAAATGATTGAAAACGTGTGGATGGCACACGTTTACGCTAAATCTTCGCTGGGACCCCTTTACCCTCTTCTTATTCGGATTTCATAGTTCTTTTGGGGCCCAGTAATGAGCGTCGTGGTAATTGGTAATGCCGTCTTTATCGAATTTGGACACATCTGTCCACAAGATATTTTTTAGGAATGTCGGGTCGTCCAAATCCGTATTGAGAATCCGAAATCTAATCTTCTCGCAGGGTCTCCTTCTTCGATGGCATGTACCGGCGTGTAATGGTATGGGTACAGGCCCGCAGTGTGAACGGTAAACCACACTTTCCACTGTGTGAGTCCCAGATCACGGGCAACCACATTAGTGGAAGTTGTTGGATCCAAACGAAATAGTTGCACAATCTTATTGTCAACTTCTTCGCCGGCATTAATTAAAAGAGGTCTTCCCAAGTCTGTGCGTCGTCTTGAAACGGAGCCAGTTTCTCGAAGTCTACGATAAACTCCGTCAAAAACGATCACATCCGGCACTCGACGCAAACGTATCCATAGCAAATCAACATATCGGCATATTCCTCGTTCGTGTAAGTCGTCATATCGACAGTTCCAAATCACAAGCACCGCTATCTGAGCTGCTACTTGGGAGCTTTTTTCTACGAACTTAAATAAATTCCTAGATTGTTATACCTTGTTGGATAGCTGACAAAACGTAGATGTTTTTAGGCACATCTGCCAAACGACAGCGATAAAAAAAAATTAAAATCTGCATCAAATAAATGTAAATTGTAATTTTTTTACTAACTTTTTGAACTTTCAATCGTCCAGAACCACGTCTTTAGTTAATATACGTAGGATTTTGGTTATTAAATTCATAGTGCATCTTAATCCGCATGTAAAAAGTCAATAATAATAATAATAAGATGCACCAACTTAAAAATATCGTAATTAATGGCAAAAAAACGGCAATTTTTATTAAAAAATTTCAATGTCGATTTTCTTGAAAACGTTTAGGTTTTGGGTAGGGTGTTTCATAGTGAAATATGTCAGAAAAAATGGGTACTACACGCCCTTAACGGATCTAGGTCGACTAAACCTGTGACCCTGTATATTGTAGGTTTTTTATATACATACGAATGTATGTATGACTTTTTATTAGTAGGTATTTCACGTGAAAACAAAAAAGAATAAATTAAATTAAAAAAAATGTTTTTTTATTCTAAACGAGAAAGTCTGTAAGGAATTAAATAGATGTTCTAGCTCTAGTTCTAGAACTTCGTTCTCGTGGACTACGTACTTTCATGGTCGGTTTCACCCCTACATCCTCTAATATTCGAAACAAAAAGTATTCCATATTTTAATCAAAGTTTCGAGCTATATTTGTGTCAAATTTCATAACTTTAACTTAAAAAATAAACATTTCCCATCTAAACTTTCAAGTGCGGTATTACCGCCATCTCTTATTTTGGAACAAAATGTAGTTTATGTCCTTTCTAGAAGTTCAACGTAGGTACACCTATATCAAATTTCATAAAAATCGGTTCAATACTTTAGGCGTGAAAGTCGGACAGGTTACTTTCGAATTTATAATATAAGTATGGACAAGACTTTCGCGTTCCATTTTAAACATTTTAAATAAGTTAACGTGTTAACACATGACACCATGACAAGCTTACGACCTGACCACGGTTGGTGCGACCTAACCGAAACATCGGGCAGTAAGTAGTTCGTATTAACTACTAAAAATGGTGTCGTGTTTTGAACCGTTAACTTATTTTAAAAGTTAATAGTAGCTTAAGCACTTGTGATACAGAAATTAGAAACAACGACGGTACCACAACATCCAGATCCGAGACAAAATAGAAAAGTTCGTGTCCCATATTGACCCGACCGGGGATCGAACCCGGAACCTCAGAGATGACAATGTGTGTGTGTGTGTGAATATGGGTGTGCGCAAATGAAGTCGGTAACAACAGCTAGAAACTCAAAATGGAGGCATTGTTAGAAATCTCGAACTAAGTACTTAAGACGCTTCGTTTTAATTTCTAACGTTTAATTACAATATCTCATGAAGCATAAATTCTCTCTTGATTAACTTTAGTTAAGTTTTCCAAGGCGACTAACGCTAATTTGAATTTTCTATTGCGGAATTTCAGGCGGAGGATGGTACAATTAATCTGCTGAAAACTTCGATTACGAAATTATTTTGACGTAAATTATATTTGCTAAAATGTAGCTGAGTTTTACTAAGATATTCAATGTTAAGAAATACCTTGTTAAACTGGTAAATCTAGGAACTACTCGTAATTTTATTCTCTGGGTCTTCACCCTAGTTATTTATTAAACGTTAATCAAATAAAATACATGTCAATGGAAACTTTTATAAACTACTTTCAACAAATTTTACCTCATAGTCCGTGAATTATTTATTCATTATTAAAACAAACTCTGACACAGGAAAAAATATTTTTTATTCACATAGATTACATTAGTAATACTTATAAATAGTCTCTATATAAAGCAAATGAAGCTACCTCTGGTTCAGAACCTATAACTAAAGAGAAGATACCGGCAAGAAACTCAGTAGTTTTTTTTTTACAAATGGAAGCTAAACTTTTTACTAATTTTGCACTAAGACACACAGTTAGTTTGTCAATTGAAACTAAAAATTAAAAAACAGTTATTGTAATTTAATCGGTTAAAGTATTTTTAAATTAAATTAAATTAACTGTAATTACATGCGTCATCGCGGCCCAATACTGACATTGATTGAGAAAATGTGTCATATATTTTTAAAATAATATAAAACACGCAAGTACCGGCGAGCAGACTAGTTAGTGATCCACACATTCTTGTCATTCATATACTCACATTGGCAATTAATTTAATTGAGAAACGAACTTTTCCATATTGTCTCGGGTCTGGGTGTTGTGGTTCCATCGTTATTTCTGATAAATAGAAAAATTGTTTAGTTTTTGATTTGTCACTGGGTGATCAAGTCTCCCAAGGGAACAAGTCTCCCCAGTCTCCCCTATAAAGTTCAAACTATAGACACCGTCAGAGTGTACCTATTAGCCTACACGAACTATCCGTCCTAACTCTATCAGCTATCTATTCAGGGTCCATCCAAACTATGGCAGTTGTAATAACAGCCGTTCCGGTGTCTAAATGTGTTCCGTCGGAGCCGATCAGCGTTCCGAACTCATTCGATCGGTTCCAGGAACGTCGGAACATGTTCCGTTCGGAACATAAACTGTGATGTAGCAGTGTTGGAGGTATTGTGGAGATTAATGGAGTATTTTGACCACTGGGAACAGGTCTGCTCTAGCTTACCTCTTAATGCTTTTTTCACTCATCAAAATAAAACTATATGACTTGGTCCAAAGTGTTCTACACATAGCTATAAGTTAGATACTGCTACTGTAACTTATCTGCTGAGTTTCTTACCGGTGTCTTCTCGGTAGATATAGGTACCGAACCGGAAGTAGAATCACTTTGCATTGTATTCAATAACGATTCAAAAGTGTTACATGTAACCTACTTGAATAAAGAAATATTTGAATTTGAGTTTGAACTTGCTTTTGCTCTAGTCCCTCCTATATAGGTATTAAGTATATAATATAGCTCATTATGTAATAGTTATGCATAATGTAACTGTGTATCTTGCTATACCCTTCCAGGGTTCTTGCATCTGTAGTCATATAACTTGTTTGTTTTAAAATTTTGTTACAATGTTATGCAAGAAATAAATAAATAAATAAGTGAAGTTGTACATAAAATTAATTCTTGGAAATCTAACTTTGTATACTTTATTTAAGTGCCTAAAATAAGGAAACATTCAAAAGAGTAAGTGTCGAGTTTCTCGCCTGTTCTTCTCGACATGATCAACATTCCGAACACGGCGGTAGAATACTGAACTTGTACTGACGATTCATAAGTGCTTTTGTAAAGTTTACATGAATAAAGATGTTTTCTATTCTATTCAATAATATTTGACAGAATCTCACTCGCGCAACCAAGGGGAGTGACTGAAAGAAGGATTAGTACTATTTGAATCGTATTATCTGCCATTTTATAGTTCCCAGCTGTGGATACGAAATCATAAATCGAATATCTACACACACAGACAGGTTCACATCAAAAGTTTTAAAGGTTACCCGTAAATAACCGTACATAGACCGTAAATAGACTAAGACAGATCGTCTAAAATGACGCATCGCCTCACCAACAAGCGGCCCAACTTTGGATCTAATAAAAAAAACATCAATTTTAATGTCATACTAGCTGTGCCCGCGACTTTGTTCGCGTGGACTACAGGATTTCATTTGTTTTTAATTAAATGAAATTAATTAAAAGTATCCCTAGTTACTCCTTATTTCATCATCTACCTACCAGTAAAAGTCCGTCAAAATCGGTCCAGCCATTTCTGAGATTAGCCGGAACAAACAGACAGACAGACAAAAATTAAAAAAAATGTTGGTTTGGTATAAATGTTACAGTTAAAACCATTTTTTCGTTAGAACTCGTTGTCCCTAGTTAAAATTAGTTATTACTTAATGCCTTTGTTAAAACTAGAAATAATCAATCAAAACTAGAATTTACCACTGACATATTTGATTTTCAGATAAAACTAGTTGTCACATCGAGCTATAGTTAAAACAAGCGCTAGAAAAACTTATTTGGGATTGAAAAATTGATACCGTATGTATGTTCATATGCATGTAGTAACAAGCTGTTATTTTAAAATTACAGACACTCCAATTTTATTTATATGTATATATGACGCAATCAAACACAGAAAAACAAATTCCAGTGAATCGAATTTGAATTTTAAATCTAGTTTGGAACCGAAGCGTTCTGCAGAGCCGGCAAGTTTCCAGACAGACTCGATTTGGAACGAACTCTCGGAACCTAGACATCACACTTTTACGACTAAACTATTTGCTTTTCATCTCGGCTTTTTAGTTCTGTTTTATGTTCGCGATTTGTTTTATTTGTTTTTTATTGGATTTGCCACACGTTTAGTTTTGTTATTATATGGAAAATACCTGATATCTTTATTCAAATTGATAGCTTTTAATCGTCATATAGAACATGCAAAATGACTTTGCTACCTTTGGTTCAAAACCTAGTAGATAAATATAGTTAATGTGGGTCGGAAGCACTGGTGTTTCCATTTAGAGACGTAGGGTATAGCGATTTATTGAACTGGAGCAGCCCGACTGGTGAAATACCTCCACCTTACAAAAGACCGCAGCCAAATAACAATCACTTCTGTGTTGTTGTGTTCCTGCGTGTGAGTAAGGTTTCCAGAGCTCCTGGGGGGTGCTACATTAGTAGCAGGGGTCAAGCCTTCAAGGTAAGGGCGACAAGTCCAGTAACAGATTTATTATGTTGTACTTGTCGCCCTTAAACTAGGACTTTAGAAGAAACACCTCCTTGGGAATTGGAAGCGCTAGTCCAGGCCAGAGTTAGTGTAGTGCAGGTGCTGTCCGGACATGGCTGTTTCCGGAAGTACATGCACAGGATAGGTAGAGAGGAGACACCTCAATGCGCACATTGCGGAACGTCTGAGGACACGGCGGAGCACACTCTGATCTCGTGCTTGTCGTGGTATACAGAAAGAGGACGGCGAATCTTGTGGTGCAATATAAAAAAAAATATGATACATGCTTGGCTTTTGAATCTGGCAATGTAACTGCCATGTATTGCCACCACCCCAGTTATTCTACCCCACATTATAGTCATTTTGAAGTATTATTTAGTTCTTCCTTTCTTTAATTATTAATATCTAATAAAAGGAAGCACGTTGAAAGTCAGACCTCATTTCTCTGATAGCTTTGGGACTCCAAGTTCTGGACGAAAATAATTCGGTAGCGCCGGCCTGCCGGTAATATATGCATAAGCGGTGGCCGGCCATCAATATTAAAGCGCTGATTACAATATTATACGGAACTCGATCGAGGTGAGGGTCGATGGGAATACGATGTGGGATGCTGATCTACTACTAAACATGTTGGGAATCATAAATAACTACTTTCGGTAGAAGAAGCAAACTTTTATCCGATAAAAAAAATGTGGAGCCTCGCGATTTAAAAATACATAATATAATATTTTATGTAATGCCTAACTAATGATAGCGACTTTGTCCGCAATTTTGTTTTTCTAGTATATAATCTATATTGCTATAAAATTTCTTCCAAATTGATTCAATAGTGTGCGTAAATTATCTGCATTGCTTTTGCGCATGACTTTTTTCAATGTAAGTAATAAGACTCTGATATATTTTTTATGAATTAAATGTATGTCGCTAATTCTAAAACTATTAACATCAATTTATTTTTTATTTTATTTATTTAGGTTTGCCAACAATTGTTACAATTTTACATTATACATAGGTAATTCGGTAGGTTGTGGTTTTTGACTAATTGCACAACTAATTACAGGCAAACACCACATGCAAAGTATATCTAAGGGTAACATTTATAGCTTAACAATATATTAGATAATAATATAGGAACATTTTATTGTGAATCCTATGCAACTCTGCGGTACGCAAACAAATCTAAACTTAACACAAACATGTATTGTTAGTATCACTAATTACTGATCTACTATGGCTTCATGCAAATGCCGACGAAACAGACCAAGACTAACGGCATGAATATCCGTTAACTTTCCGTGACAGTTCAGGAGCCTACTCACTCTGGGGATAAACGAACTTGAACCCAGCACTGTTGTGCGAAAAGGTGGAGATAAGGGTAATATTTGGGTTCTAGGTAGCCTATACGGAACATTAAATCTAAACTTACTTAAAAGGTCATGACAATCTATTTTGTTGTTCAGTATTTTATACAAAAAGGTGAGATCTAACAAATCTCTGCGTTTTTCTAATGATGTATATCCAAAGTACTCCAGCCGATTTCTGTATGAAAACGGTTTACCACATTTTCTTGTTGAAAATGCTAGATGCCAGAGATATTTCTTTTGAATTCGTTCTAACCTTAGATAGTGGCTTGCATAATGTGGTCTCCAAACAACAATGCAGTATTCTAGAATGCTCCGGACCAGGGAATTGTACAGTATCCTTTTTGTTTGTAGCCTACGAAAACCTTTAGTAACTCTGATAATGAAGCCTAGCATTTTAGAAGCTCTTTTTGTAACATTTTCTAAGTGAGGACTAAATGTCAGCTTTTTGTCAATAATCACACCAAGATCTTTAACGTGATCAGTTTCCTGTATTCGCACACCCTCAATTTCATAACTAGACTTGATAATATTAAGTTTCCTAGTGAATTTAACGTAAAGACATTTATCAACATTTAATTGCATTCCATTTATTTTGCACCAACGACACAATTCATTCAAGTCGTTCTGCAGCAGCAAAGAATCCTGATTCGTTTTGATTATTCGCGCTAATTTTAGGTCGTCAGCGTACAGATACGGCTTAGAATACGAGAAATAATTAACAATGTCATTAATAAATATATTAAATAAAATAGGCCCCAAATTTGAGCCTTGAGGTACGCCAGAGTGTATACTATATTCATCAGACCTAAATCCGTTAACCACTACAAAGAATCTACGATTTCTCAGATATGAGCCAAGCCAGTCCAGCAGATTTCCACCAAAACCGAAGTTCATCAATTTATTTATTAGTATTTCGTGTGGTACCTTATCGAAAGCTTTACTTAGATCCGTATAAATAACATCCACCTCCTGGCCAGCATCGATGGCTTCTGTAAGATACTCAACAAATGAAACTAAGTTTGTGGTCGTCGACCGAGACCTAACAAAGCCATGTTGATGATCTGTGATAAGTGTTTTTATATGCTCCGAAATATATGGACAAATCAAGATTTCAAAAACTTTATTCATAGAAGAAAGAATTGAAATTGGTCTATAATTTATTACAGAATCATTTTCTCCCGCTTTAAAGACTGGAACCATCTTGGCGACCTTCCACGCATTCGGAAATATCCCTTTGGCTAGGGATAGATTGTATATTAGGCTAAGAGGCTCTGCAATAGAACGGGCGCAGTTCTTCAAAAAAATGGGTGGGATATCGTCAGGGCCTGTCGCTTTGTCTATGTCTAAGCCCTTCAATGCGCACTCTACAGCTTTCAATTGAATACGGAGGTCATTTAAATTTAACATGGAGCTGTCTTTACATTCGCTATAATGTGACATAAAGGATGCTGACGTGTCCTCTGTATAAACTTCAGCAAAGCGTTTTGCAAAGAGATTACAAATACCCGGACCGTCATTTGCAATTGTTGCTCCATTTGTCATAGTACTAGGGTAAGAGCTATTTCCACCTCGCCTGCTCTTGACATAAGACCAAAAAGCTTTAGTATTTCTAGATATTCCATTTTCGATAGAAGTAATGTATGCGTTGTAACATCTAGTAGCTAGATTTTGGCACCTTTTCGAAAGAATACCCAATTCTATTTTATCTAAGGGATTATTAAATTTTTTAAATCTCCTTCTAATTTGGTTTTTTTCCCGCAATATATTTATCAAATTTCTACTGAACCATGTAGGATATTTATTAGTATTTAGCTTTTTCTTCTGAGGCACAAATTTTGATATAACGTCTTTGATAATACTATAGAAGTGCGCAACCATTTGGTTAACATCATCAAGTTGAGAAAGTTCTACTTCCCAATTGATTTTATCCATAAAGTCGTTGATAGAACAGTAGTCTGCTTTCTTAAAATTAAATTTGTAAGCTTTAGTATTATATTGTAGTTGAGAGACGATATCAAAACCTAGGTCGATATACAGGGGAGGGTGATACAAATCAGTCCTACTTAGTATCTCGGACGATGCAAACACTCTACATTGAGTAATGTCAGTGAACAATAGGTCTAATGTTTTGTTTTGATGATTAGTTACAGTATTACATTGTTTTAAATTGTTCTGAGAAGCGAAGTCTATTAACTTTTGAGCAAGCGCAGTTGTCTGGTAATTTACATTTCCATCATTAATGTGTTTCCAATCAATGTTACGCAAATTAAAATCACCTATTATACAAACATGTTCCTGGATATCTTCTAGTACTAAATTAAAATGGTTTACAAAATTGTCCAATATGCGATGATTTATTGGTGGGGGGAGGTAGACAACACAAAACACGATTTGTTTTATTTTGTTAGCGACTGATATTTTTACATTTATCCACAAATCTTCACAATGCGAACTGTTCGAGCAAGTGATTTCTTTGGCTTGAATTTTTTTAGAAACAGCAATAAGTACACCTCCTCCCACCTCATCAGTAGAAATACTAGCTGATTTTCTGTCTCGTCTGAACACAATGTATCGTTCATCGAATAATTCTGAACTCAAAATCTTACTATTAAGCCATGTTTCAGTTAAAACTACTATATCAAAATCACAGATTGCCAAATTTTTATAAAAAGCATTAGTTTTAGTTCTTAACCCACGTGTGTTCTGATAATACAATTTTAGAGAGAATTTTATAGTGTTATAATAACATTTGCAAGCAAAAGATACAAAATACACAACAAAAAACGTGATTGTCTATTTTATTGCTTCCAATGTATGCAAGTCCTTGACCAGAATGTAACCCGTGTCCTCATTCTTCCTCATGTAGATCTTGCCTCCTCTGACCCATACGAATTTGAATCCTTTCTCCTTGGCTGTCCTTCTTGCCGCTGCATGCAGTGCCTTATTAGCCACTGACAGATGCTCAGCAATAAAAACAGCTGTTTTGTTTCCGCCAAATCCTAGATGTGTGCTGTTCAATTTCTCATTTGGGTTTTTTCTATTAAAGTTGATACTTGCTGCCAAGAAAGCATCTCGTAGTTTTGAGTCCTTGAACTCGACGACTACGGAACAGGGACGTACACTGTCTTGTTGTATTTTGGCAATTCTTGTAATACGAGTTATGTGTTCGTCGGTCACTTTACATTCAATGACTTTTCCCAGGTCCTTAACAATTGTCACTAAGTTTTCTGATTTTTTTTCTGGTAAACATTGTATTTCAATATTGTTGGCGCGTGAATTTTGTTCCAATTGGTTTAAGCGCGATTGTAGACTCAAGATGGTAGATTGCATTAGATCATTTCTCTTCTCTAGATCTTTCATGCTTTCCTGAGTTGCTTTATATTCCTTATTGAGCTCTTCATATGTTTTATTCATGAACTCCATTGATTCCTTCATATCCCTAAATTCTTCCTTAATGGTCTTCATTTCCGCATCTAGGATTCCTCTTATGCTGCGCTTTATTTCCGAAGTGAAGTCTGCCAAGTGTGTTTTAAGAGCATCGTTCATAATTGTACGTACGTCACCAATTGTTAAAGGCGACTGTTCATCATTCAAAGGCGATGAAAGCGCCTGTCTCTTGGAAGAGCGCACAGTTATGTTGTTGTTGAACCGCACCGGTGTGTTATCGTTATTTCCACATTTTGGAGCAGCACAGGTGCAGTTTGGGCACATCCAATCTTCGTTTATATCAGAGGCAACAACAGAAACACAGACGAGATGGTAAGCTTTCTCACACTTGGCACATTTTGCATCATCATCATTTCCATCTTGGAGCGCACAACATCCCCATACCGTACCAGCAGCATCAGCCATTTTCTTTTTTTTCAAGTATGTATAATAAAAAAAAAAAATTAAATAAAAAGTATAATAAATAAAGAATGGCCCCGTAGTAAAGGCTCCGGTACAGATGTCCTTCCAAGATTGCAAGTTGCCCGGCAATAAATGCTCCTCGTCGACGGGCGGCTTGTAGAATCCTCGCGAGAAGAAGGTCGTATGCGCCGTGCGCCAAGCGTCGCTTACGCGTTTACTTGGAACAGTAGTACCGGGGTAGATGCAACTTATAAATTGTTAATTTTTGTGAATTGCAAATTCGTATTTGAATACCGAGAAAAACACAGCAGTCCATAAATATCAGGGTCCACAAACATACACACTCGTAGAGTAGTCACTCACAGTTCAGATTGTCACAACATTAGAACCGAAAACACAGTCTATCCACACTTAGCAAATAAATTTCTAGGAGCGTTTCGACTTAGATGTTACTCGGGCGCGCGCGGGTGAGATTTAATGACGTTATTATCCAAACTAATATTATAAATGCGAAAGTAACTCTGTCTGTTTGTCTGTCCGGCTGTCACGCCTAAACCACTGAACGTATTATGATGAAATTTGGTAGGTACAGGTATACATTGCAATTTATTGAAAATATAATTAAGCCTACGCTACTCAATAATAATTTAGATTTCTAACGGAAAAATACTTTTTAAACAAGTAAAATAGTTTTCAAGTTTATTCGTAACCAAAAAACTTACAAATCTTTCTTCTTAAAAAGAGGTTTTTCTCAATCGGTCCAAAACCCTTCGAGTAATCGGTGAAAATTATGTACATTAAAAAGACACAGATGAAATCGAAAACCAACCTCGTTTTTGAAGTGAGTTAAAACTTTTTTTCGTTTGAAATCAAATTATTGGAGGCATGAGAACTGCGACCACACTATACTAGGTATCATACAACGCATGTGACTATGAATAGAACTGATTTTCCAAAACTATCTCCAACATCCCCTAGGAATCCGCCCTTCCGTGAACCGAGCCCTTTGAAGACGACTCTTGTTTTGTTTCCAATTTGCAAGTTCCAAGGGTTTTGACAGCTGATTGGCTATTGAGAGAGCTAGGGTTCGGAGATTAAGCGCTACAAATGACGCAGAGGCATCTAAGGTTAACTTTAATTTTGCGAATTCCTGGCACGAGTAAGAGGGACCCCACACTAGCGTCTTTCGAGCGTCAGCGTCTTGCCGCGCCGACGTTGTTTGGGCGTTGCGTCGACGCGGCGCCCGCTCAGCGTCGACGCGGCGCCCGCTCAGCGTCGACGCGGCGCCCGCTCAGCGTCGGCGCGGCGTTTGAGCGGCGCTTGCGCTGGGCGTCCTCTGCACATCGCGTTCGAGGGTCGCGCCGCGCTGACGTCATGTACAGTTATTTCGAAAATGGAAATGTAAGATTTGAATAACGCACAATATAATGTTTTATATTGCAGTGATAAATTAATGCTTTCAACTTGTAAAGGAAAAAATATATTTTACCTATTTGACACATGGCACGAAAAGGCCACTTTAGCATTTATTTTCTCGAAAACTAAAAGGACTTAATTGAAAATGGGTTTCTTCGGCAATATGAGCTAGTATTTTAAGCTACATCCATATTTGCTATCAGCTAAAAAGTCTTCTACCTACTGATTCTAAAACACGGGCGGGCCGAAACAATTGAGTTGATCATTGTACTGTTGTCAAAATAAACGCTGCGGCAGGCGTCGGGCCGGCGCGGCGCCTGTGGAGCGCAGTCCTGGCGTTCGTCATTTCGACCGCGCCGCTGCGCAAGCGTTGCGTCGGCGCCGCGTCGACGTTGCGTCGACGTCGCGTCGGCGTTGCGTCGACGTCGCGTCGGCGTTGCGTGGGCGTCGACGCTCAAAGAACGCTAGTGTGGGGTTACGCTAAGATTATCGGTTCAGCCTGCTTGCTTCGTCATTCCACCAAGAAAACCTTTTGTTTACCTGCGTATAAGACAGTCTTGGGACGCTACACCTGATGTTAAGTGGTAATGAGGTCCTAGCTTAAGGGTGACAAGTACAGCATAATAAATCTATTACTGGACTTGTCGCCCTTACCTTGAAAACTTGACCCCTACTACTAATGTAGCACCCCCCAGGAGCTCTGGAAACCTTACTTACATGCAGGAACACAACAACACAGAAGTGATTGTTATCTGCGGTCTTCTGTAAGGCGGATGTATTTCACCAGTCGGCCTACTCCAGTTAGAATGATAAATCTCTATGCCCTACCTGTGCTAATAAATCTCTTTCACATTGAAACATATACTATATGACAGCTTGTTTTAAATAAAACAATATTCCTAGGATATACTTAAACATATCGACCTTGTCTCTCCTCTGGCTACTTAACAGAATTCATGTCTAGACGTGTTATGAGTAAATTTCGGAGTTCTCTCAAAAGATGTCGACATCATTCGTCATCTGTCGGCCCGCCTGCTCCCTGTGAAGGGTTGCTTCAACTGTAATTATGGTATTATGGCTGACAACTTAACATTGAATTTCGCACATAATTTGCAAGCATTTTACATTGCATATCTGTTACAAAGTTATACGTACAACGAAATAAATATTTGCGTTTGAAGTCGCAAGAATGAAGATTGATTTCGTTTGAGCAAAATGAAAATAAACTCATTAAATTGTTAAGGAAAGTATGAAATAAATTGCGTAAAAGTATAAAGGTGCGTAAATATTTCTATTGGAATATAAATATGAACCAGAACATTTCAAAAGACGTTTATATTTTAGCAAGAGTTTTCCGACCAAAATTATAACAGTGGTTTTGTAATCTGAACTCTTATTTTAAGAAAAACATTAGAAATGAATGTATTGGTAGGTGCTTGAAGTCAAAAATAAATTTAATGCTGCTATATGTCTGTCTATATGTATGGTTGACTGGTAGAGTATGGTACTAAGCATTAAATCCGCCTATTGTGTCTCTTTATATACCTATGCAAAAAGTTTTTTTTATAATAATTTTTGTTCATTTTATCAACATAAAAAGGTTAACAATGATAATTTTTAACCGACTTCAAAATAAGGAGGAGGTTCTCAATTCAACCGTATATTTATTTTTTTATGTGTTCGGGCATAACTCCGTGGTTTGTGGACCGATTTTGAAATTTATTTTTTAAATGAAATAAACAAGAAAGAAAGATTTTAAGAGAGGTAGGGCATAGCGATTTAACGCTCGAACTGGAGCAGCACGACTGGTGAAATACCTCCACCTTACAGAAGACCGCAGCCAAATAACAATCACTTATGTGTTGTTGTGTTCCTGCGTGTGAGTAAGGTTTCCAGAGCTCCTGGGAGGTGCTACATTAGTAGTAGGGGTTAAGCCTTCAAGGTAAGGGCGACAAGTCCACTAACAGCTTTATTATGCTCTACTTGTCGCTCTTAAGCTAGGACCTCATTTCCACTTAACATCAGGTGGGATGAGGTCAATCTTGAAGTGTAATATAAAAAAAAAACAAAAAACAAACGATAAACTAAATGAGGTACAAATTAATCAGCTAAAATAGGTTTTGAATACAAAAAAATGGTCCTTTTTAAAACGAACTTACGCAAAACGTATTCGAACAAAGCTCCAAGTTGATTGTATTAACCCTATGCCCTTAGCGTTTCAGTCGGATTTATTTTTAGCCTATTCGGGTCCCCTGGGCCCGGCCAATCACATTACGAGCTCCATTAAGCTATTAGGGGATCCAGCATGGTGGAAGCTTCAGCCCTAGACGGGGGGCGAGTATTGAAAGGGTTAGAAAGTTGGATTAATACATTTTCTTTTATGTTGAACGTTTCATTCCAACGATAAGAATGATATTCTAGAGTAAAACATTTAAACTAACAATATTTGAAGGTCTCGGCGTGTTCCACGTCGTATTCTGTAAGTTAAGTAAGACCGCGTGTAGTAATGATTTCAACCATAGAGTATAATTTATTTTAAATATAACATTCAACCAAAAAAATTATGATTAATTTCCCCATTTCAAACAACCCAGAAATAATGGCTCAGAATGAATTTTTATTACGTATCAAAAATTTATTTAAGCTTGAATTTTACCTTCAAACTTTTCATAATCCATTAATAAGCTTAACAATAGACACAGTTAACAATGTATATTAAGTAATAAAGCAATTTTTTATTTATTTAGTTAAATATTTCAATGACTACCCAATTTTTTTTTTAATTATTGAAAAGGGGAATTTAAATTTTTAAGATTCATGGTACGACATGTTAAAATCTGAATTTATCAGGTCTACTAGTTATATCTATTTTCAAAGGTATATAAATATAAAACAACTTTTCTATATTGCCTCGGGTCTGGGTGTTGTGGTACCATCGTTGTTTCTGATTTTTGTAGCACAGTGTTGAAGCTACTTGGCCTAATATCAAAATACTACATAATGTATGTAATATTGTCTAATCTGTATTTATTACGATAACCTGAGTCAATAACAAACATACCTTAAGTAAATATAGGTATATATTAAAAGATCTAGACTTTGAGATTTTTTATAAGAAATTTTCGTGTCCCTCATTTCGTATCGGAAAGCAATTTACTTCATCAATCCCGATTTTATAAAGCGATTAACGGCCGACCTCAGCTTCGCGCGTGTTCTATTCCCGTTTTTTCCACACTATTCACTGATTCTTCACTTCTATTGATTGCAATGTAATGTTATATAGCTTAAATCCTTTCTTAATAAATGAACTACCCAACACAAAAATACTTTAAATATTAGAAACAGAAAAACTTCATATTCAGCAAAGGGCACTTACCGGAAGGCTAACGGGTTGATACAGCAGAAAAATTTCATCGCCTACGATAACTTGCGGTTAGCTCAGTAGGTAAGAGCAGCACGCGCGATACGTGAAGGTCGTGGGTTCAATTCCCGCACCGCAAGGGGAGATAAAGTTTTTCTGTTTCTAATATTTAAAGTTCGCTAGTACGGCGTATAGTACTATAAAAATAATAAAATCGACAAAAATACTTTTTCAATTTGAATCAGTAATATCTGGGAGTAATGCATTCAAACAAACAAACTCATCAGCTTTATAATATTAGTCTAGATTACCTACACTGCACCGAATTTTTAATTCCTGAAATCCTTTGTTTTGCAACTTTAATTTAGCATGTACGACCAAATTCGAACCATAACAATTTGTGAAGTGAGCTCAGGAGACGAACAGACGACACGACGATTATTATTTTTAACAACCCTCCCACCCTGGTAGGGGAAACTTTTTACCTAACCAGTTACCGTGGGTAGGGAGGAGACACTGAAAATTATTCCAATGTGAAACCGGTAGATATTTACGGTTTCTTATTTATGTGATACTAGCTGTGCCCGCGACTTCGTTCGCGTGGACTACATCCTTTTATGGTTGGTTTTACCCCTTTCTCCCCTAATAGCTCTGCTCCAGCTTACCTCTTAAAATAAAATAACACTTCATGCTTTTTTCACTCATCAAAATAAAACTATATGACTTGGTCCAAAGTGTTCTTCACATAGCTATAAGTTAGATACTGCTACTGTAACTTATCTGCTGAGTTTCTTACCGGTGTCTTCTCGGTAGATATAGGTTCCGAATCGGAAGTAGAATCACTTTGCATTGTATTCAATGACGATTCAAAAGTGTTACATGTAACCTACTTGAATAAAGAAATATTTGAGTTTGAGTTTGAATATTCGAAACAAAAAGTAGTCTATATTTTAATCCAAGTTTCGAGCTATATTTGTAAAATAAACATTTTTCCATTTAAACTTCCAAAGGTGGCATTACTCCCCTCCCCTCTTATTTTCTAATAAAAAGTAGCCTATGTCCGTTCTTGAGATTCAACGTATACCTATACCAAATTTCATCAAAATCGGTTGACAGGTTCAAGCAGGAAAGCGACAGACTGATAGACAGACAGACAGAGTTACTTTCGCATTTATAATATTAGTAGGGATAAGTGCTTTAACTACTTACTACAGGATCTGAGAAATTTGATGCTGTCGTAATGTTGGTGTCCAATCGATTTTTATATTTAAGGAGAATTTTCAAGATGAAAAATGATTTTATCTGTGGTGTTACAACTGTCGCAAATTCTTGTTGCCATATTGCGTCTCTGATCTACTGATTGGTCGATCAAGAGACAAACCGTAATTATTGTATTCTCGAATACAACTAATATTGTAAACGCAAAACTATGATAACTTTTTCACGGATAAGTCCTGAATGGTTTGTACATTATGACCTTGACCCTTATGTCGTGCACATAAGGACTTGTAATTACTTTCCAAAGGGAGTTGGGAGTTAGTCATGCTCACTAAAATGTCACTGGAGTGGTGGCGCTATGTGGCGGGTCGTTACATTCCCTTCAATATGGTTGAGTGAAGCGATGGCTGGCACATACGTCATGCTTGTGAACAGGTGCCACCTTTGGGGACTGGTCTGCTCCAGCTTACCTCTTAAAATAAAATTCATGCTTTTTTCACTCATCAAAATAAGACTTTATGACTTGGTTCAAAGTGTTCTACACATAGCTATAAGTTAGATACTGCTACTGTAACTTATCTGCTGAGTTTCTTACCGGTGTCTTCTCGGTAGATATAGGTTCCGAACCGGAAGTAGAATCACTTTGCATTGTATTCAATGACGATTCAAAAGTGTTACATGTAACCTACTTGAATAAAGAAATATTTGAGTTTGAGTTTGACTAAATTTAAACTACACGTGTTCACCTTGACTTGTACTTTGAAAGCTTACAAACGTCAAAGTTTATGTGTATGGCTGATTGAATTTAAATGGATTTACCAAGATTTACAGATGAAACACTAAAAAGCACAAACGATACTATTTATCCTGAAATAAAATTGACGAAATTGCGGGCAACATAATAACGTTTATGGCTAAATTTCTGAAACTGTATTTGTTGCTTATTGTAGTAAAATATAATAGAAACAGAAAAAAAATATCTCCCCTTGCGGTGCGGGAATCGAACCCACGACCTTCACGTATCGCGCGTGCTGCTCTTCCAACTGAGCTAACCGCAAGTTATCGTAGGTGATGAAATTATTCTGCTGTATCAACCGTTACGTGAAGGTCGTGGGTTTGATTCCCGCACCGCAAGGGAGATAATTTTTTTCTGTTTCTAATATTTAAAGTTCGCTAGCACGGCGTAAAGTACTGTAAAAATAAAAAAATCGATGTAAAAAAATAATCAAACACGTGGTTATAGGATGAGCTAGAGCAGGCCATTCTACCGATTTAACCGGTATTTACAAAGCGCAGTTCTGACTGATTTTACCTCGGACGCCAGACCAATGAGGCGCATTGAGAAGTTTCCCCTGAGGTAATGAAGGGGGGGGGGGGGACCTTCCCCTATGAATGAATCACTGGTCGGTCTGACTCGACATGGGATAACATTAATCGACGATGGGAGATCATTTGGAGAATTGCCTTTGAGTAATAACGGAAGCAGTTATAAGGAACTAGCTGTGGCCGCGACTGAGTTTGTCCAAGAAGTGAAAAGATTACATAAACGATTCACGCTTTCTTTCATAATAAATCAGATGAAGAAATTATTTTGTGTTTTTCAGTTTTTTATTTTCATTTTATTTTCTTTATTAAGGAACCAAACAGCATATGTTAATACATAGACTTAAAAAATGTACATATATGTTCAGAACTAACTCAATAGCCTAATTAGTTTCCACTACTACTAAAACTAGCATATACATAAATTGTTGATTGAGAAACTCGTACCGAGGGAATCCAAAAGATACAACGACAATACTGTTGTGATTCAGAATCCTAATTATATCAAACTATTATTTTATATATTGCACTTCAAGATTGACCTCATCCCTCCTGATCTTAAGTGGTAATGAGGACCTAGCTTAAGCGCGAAAAGTACAGCAAAATAAATCTGCTACTGGACTCGTCACTCTTATCTTGAAGGCTTGCCCCCTGCTACTAATGGAGGAGCTCTGGAAATTTTACTCACACGCAGGACACAACAACACCGAAGTGATTGTTATTTGGCTGCGGTCTTCTGTAAGGTGGAGGTATTTCACCAGTCGGGCTGCTCCAGTTCAACCGATAAATGGCTTTGTCCTAAATAAATTATTTATATCTGTACTTGACAATGTTAACGAATGAGGCTCATAAAATCGTAAAGGGAAGCTGTCCGCTTGGAGGCGGCCATAAATCCGTGTTGAACGCTAACTAATCGGTTTATTTACGTTTTTTGTGGCACTCGCGTGTTTTCCTGTTCAATTACCGGTACATGAGCAATAAACATAGGGCTGCCTCTACAAGAAACGATCAACTACGAATTCCACTGATGCCCGGTGGAACAATGGACAGCGCTCCTGGTTGGTGAACTTAGGATTGTTGGTTCGATCCCTACCCAAGACAGAAGAGAATAGAATTAAAAAAAATTACTTAATTGATGTAAACTTTTACGAAAGCATTTATGAAGCGCCTAAAGTAAAACTACCGCTGAAAATATTGATGCTTCGAGAAGAACCGGCAAGAAATACAAATATTCGTGTGATTAACATTATTTTGTGTTTTTCTGTATCTAGGTGTTGTCAGAACTCATAATGGTGTACCATAATAATATAAATAGATGCATGTAATTTTACAGTAAAACTTTTTGATTGAGCTATTTACTGTGGGATTATGTCAATATCTGATATTATTTTGATTCACGATTAGTAACGGTTACCTCTTTGCCGTTTTGTATTTTTCTGATTTTTCTTTGTGTTTTTGAAGTATAATAAAAGTTATTTTTATTGTAATGCAGGAAATATATTACAGACAGATGGACTTAATGCAAAGGGCATTATCTACGCTCACATATTACTACAGTACTACTACAAATTACTGTAAGGCAGAGTTAATTTTGAGATGTGCTGTATTCCACCACGCATGCAAAAAAAAAAATTAAAATATATCCGGCAGCATATCTTAAAATATGTTTTAAACCAAAGTATTTGTCAATTGCTGAATCCATTTCTTGTCGTTATTATTTATTTTATATTTTTAAATGGTATTATTTATATATTTAGTATAGCTTCATATTTTATATGCTATATATTATATTTATTCATGTATGTCTATGTATATTTCATTGTTTCCGAAATGACTTGGTTAGTAATGCTTGGTTGTTGCTATTCTCGTGTATTATGTTTTTATTTTTTAGATTACTTACGCACTTTGTCACTATTACCGCACCCATAAACTAACTCTCCGCATGACCCAAAGGTTGACTAGTAGAGAATGCCCATAGCATTAAGTCCACCTGTTGTACTTTTTTTGTGCAATAAAGTTTTTAAATAAATAAATAAAAAGTATTTATAGTAATTCACGAGTTAAAATAAGGCAAAACAAAGGACAGAGATATTCATAATAATTTGTTAAAAGCATCTCAAGATAATCAGAATATTCTGTAGTATTCGTATATTTTTTAACAGTTAATATAATATTTCTATTTTAAATGTTTTTGAATTTACATATTGATCACAATATCAATAGCCCGACATGACAACCCTAAATAAAAGGTGAAGGAAGGAAAATGTGCTCGACGAAAGTTTTTACAAGTAAAGTTCGTAACGCGAACAAATAAATAATGGCAGCTACTTGTACTTTACACGTGTCGAGAATTATTAGAACTACGTACACAATACATATAGCTCGTTTGTTCCGCGGTTATTTATTCCGTGCCTTGTTATTAATATCTTTATTACCTACCTACATGTTAAATGCCAACTAGATTTGGTTCGAAATTTGGCAACGTATTTTTAAAAACTTTAACAATTTCGCGTTCCATTTTAAATTAAATAATAGAATCAAAGTGTTCTGCTCATGTATGCAAAACACCAGTGTTCTATCGAAACTCATTATATAATATTCATATGGGGTTATTTTTAAAATGTGAGTGACATATTCATGATCAAAATGCGACACCATTTTTTTGAAGTTAATACGAACTAATTACTTACGCACTTGTGTTTTGTGATTCAGAATCATAATTATATTAAACTATTATTTTACACAAACATTTTGTGTACCCTCCGGGAATCGTACCCACTTCCTCTGAATCACTAGCTTAAGCTGTTTACCACAACCACAATGGCAAATGAAAAATACAATCAAACCCACAACCTTTATTTTAAAACTGAGCGTATACCACTACTCCGCCGGCCCAGTAAACACGAGAGCGCGATAAAAAGCAACGACAAGCCAAATTTCGTTTAAATGAAATTCCTCGGCCGCAACGAGTTTCCTCGACGATTAACATTCGTACGCGGAAACGGAAACTGCAGATGCAACTGCGTCGATCGATACGACTGAGGACGCATTGTCTGAGCTGCACACGACACAACTAATCGACGCAACAGTCTGGGAGCTGGAAGGTGATGAGTGACACTGTGGGGTGTTTGCCTATAATCATAATCAATTAATTTATTCATGTTTTTTTTTATATATCGCATCAAGATTGACCTTATCCCACCTGATGTTAAGTGGTAATGAGGTCCTAGCTTAAGGGTGACAAGTACAGCATAATAAATTTTTTACTGGACTTGTCACCCTCACCATTAAGGCTTGACCCCTGCTACTAATGTAGCACCCCCAGGAGCTCTGGAAACCTTACTCACACGCAGGAACACAACAACACAGAAGTGATTGTTACTTGGCTGCGGTCTAAAATTATAATATTCGTAGTATTGTGGTTGTTGAGGGATTAGAAATGGAAAATGATACAAAATAAGAAAAACAATGTCTTAAAGAACATTTCAGTAAAGTGACAGATAGAAAAGTAAACAAAAGTAATTTCAATACATACGTCAAAGTAGAGTTATAATAATCAAATATATCTTAACACAAATAAAATAAGAAAGTAATACAAGTCATTTTAGTAGTTTTGAGTGTAAGAGTGACCAACATAATAAATGCGTTTATAATACTAGTAGTATATTTTTTAATCTACACTAATATTATAATATTATAAAGAGGGAAACTTGGTTAGTTTGTAATCCCAAAAACTACCGGATCGTTTTTAAAAATTCGTTCTCCATTCGAAAGCTACATTATCCAAGAGTAACATAAACTAAATTGTATTAAAAATAGGGTTCCGTAAAATATTTGGGTTTTTCGGACACAAGGTGTAAAAAAGAACCAGAAAAGTTCTTGAATTCAAAACAAAGGTCAAATTATGGATAAAATATGGACTACTTTGGTTTTGAATCTTAGGAGTAACAGTGACCATGAAAATAGATATGTATGGCAAAAACCCTGTAGTCCACGCGAAAGAAGTCGTGTGCACAGCTTTTTTAAAAATAAAGTAGCCGTAGTAGAGTTAGAATATAAGTACTTACCCTTAGGTTTCCTTAAACAAGGAGTTGCAGCTATGCTTCCTTAGTATCTCTCATGATACTTCGACACCTTACATTCCTTTCAATCTTTATATGAACTAAGTACACAGTTTAAATAAATTAGTAAATTTATTCGTACGTAACGTCATATACAATTATGATCACATTTAACTAAAAGTAAGCTTGTTTAACCATTAATTTCTTTGTAGTGGTCAGACTGCAGTACTTTTTATTGTGACAACTGGTGTGATTGTGTGAATAGAACCGTTTAAGATGCTTCCACACCATGTACTCCCAAGTTGCTGTCTCAAGTAGTTCCAACAGAGGCGGACTCAATATTTGATCCATCCATTGATTAAAGCGGTTAAATAAGTGAAATACAATTTCGTAACAAAATTACTGTTAAAAGGGCGTTTTTGGCTGTTCACGGTGAATATAACTGTAATTGTCTGTTACATTTAGTTAAAGTATGCTGATGTATTACCTATATTTAAGTATTATTGTTAACAGATGTTGGTTAGCCTAAATAAATAAAATAAAAATAAATAACGGATTAAAACTCTTCTGCAGCGACAGAATCAAAGCGAGTCAAAAGAATGCTTAGTTCATTTTTAGGTTCATCAATTTTTGACTACCCTAAAAGGAAGTACTGTTACGATTCTGATATTTTTTTACCTTTCCTTAAAAACAATATTTAGAATAAGAGAGGTAGGGCCAATTGATTTATCGCTTGAACTGAAGCAGCCGGACTGGTGAAATACCTTCACCTTACAGAAGGCCGTAGTCAAATAACAATCACTTCTGTGTTGTTCTGTTCCTGCGTGAGTAAGGTTTACAGGCTTTTTGGGGGGTGCTACATTATTAGCTGCGGTCAAGCCTTCAAGGTAAGGGCTACTAGACCAGTAAAATATTTCTTTTATGCTGTACTTGTCGCCCTTACCCTAGGACCTTATGAACACTTAACATTAGTTGGGATGACTGCAATATAAAAATAAAACATAATTGAATAATCCTAATTGTAAGGTGTAAATTTTTTACCTATTTTAGTGTACGTGGAAATGATACTGAATAACGAATTGTAACACTTTAAGATGCCTGCTAAATACAGAAATAACAAAGAAAATTCTTTTTCGATACCACAAAATAAAATAAATCTCCGCAGTATGAAACTCCGGCGTACAAACACTTAAAGCGTGAGCATCTTGTCACACAAGCCCTCTCGCCCTCAGAGTGACCGACCGGAGACAAAGCCGGGAGGTCAGCCGAGGAGTGACACTTTATATTCTAGAGCTCTTGAATTGAACATTAGAACGGTACTCTGTTCGTAAAATTCGAAAGAGGTGTCATATGAGGCAACCTTTCGTCTATGGATTTTTAAACAATTTTTACATTGTATCACGCCGCACTGGCAAAATAAACATATTTTAAAGAAACAGAAAAAAATCATTTCCCCTTGCTGTGTGGGAGTCAAACGCACGACCTTCACTTATCGTGCGTACTGATTTTCTATCTATTAAGATGACCTGGTGTCCTTGAGGCCGTGGTTTTTACGGTTCCGCACCAGAAGGGTAAAAATGGGTCCCTATTACTAAGACTTCGCTGTCGGTCTATCCGTCTGTCTGTCACCAGGCTGTAGCTTAAGAATCATGATAGCTACCGCTGGACCGCTTTAAAAACAATTTAACAATACTAAAAACAAAAATGTAATTATTATTTAAGGGGGGCTCCTTTACAACAAATGTATTTTTTGTGCTGTTTTTTGCTAGATATTCATAAAAAAGTTATTGAGACTCTTAGAAACTTCACAGCTTTTAGTCGTTTTTAGCGTAAAAGAGTAAAAAGCATCCAAATAATATATATGAAAACAAATTGTCAGGTTTTTAATAATAATAATAATTGCGCCAGACAACCACACCAATCACCTGGTCTCAAACTAAGGACCCAAGTCAATTTAGAAAAGTTCGTTTTCTAAATTGACCTGACCGGGAATCGAACCCGGAACCTTTTGCGCTTTGGCCGCCCATCTTAGACACTGCGCCACCGATAAAATAATGTTAGTATTTTTTAATATTTAAGTCCAAGTCATAATGTTTTATATTCGTTGAGTGTAAGAAAAGTGAGCGAGCTACCTTACCTTAACAAAGAACAGAAAATATCTTCATCGAAGTAAAATTCGTTAAATAGTTTTGAATGTTATTGAACAATGCAAATTGACTCAACCGGCTCTCTGTCTACTAGTTCGGGAACTATCTAGCCTTATATACTGGCGAGAAACTGACTCGGTATATTAGTGTAGGTGTATGCGTAAATTACTTTGAAGCAAGCCTACCTGTGAGATATTTGGATTTAATTAGTCAGGTCCTGTAAGGTGTAGACAAAAGCTTAGAACATATTTTATGAGAGTCCATTGTTAAGAGCGTCAAACGGTAATTTATAATGTTTATTTATTTTGAAATGTACTGGTAACGGTCTTTTAATAGACTCTAAACGACACCGACAAGAGGAACTATTTTTTGACTTATTTATTTATTTACTAGCTGTGCCCGCGACTTTGTTCGCGTGGACTACATCCTTTTATCGTCAGTTTTACCCCTTTCTCCCCTAATATTCGAGCTATATTTGTGCCAAATTTCATATCTCTAACTTCAAAAATAAACATTTTTCCATATAAACTTCCAAAGGTGGTATTACCCCCCTCCCCCCGTTATTTTATAATAAAAAGTAGCCTATGTCCGTTCTTGAGATTCAACGTATACCTATACCAAATTTCATCAAAATCGGTTGAGAGGTTTAAGCAGGAAAGCGTAACAGACACACAGACAGACAGACAGAGTTACTTTCACATTTATAATATTAGTATAGGTATTTTTTATTTAAAAGCTTTATTGCACAAATAAGTACAACAGGTGCACTTCATGCTAGGGGCATTCTCTACCACTTTTTTACGTTATGTGCTCTAGAGGGCGCTTAAGCCATTTTAACTAGCCTAGCTAGTCATGCAGCATATAACTAGCAGACAATTAAGAGGCTTCCAACCACAGCTCATTTGTCTAATTATGATAACTAGTTCAGATTTTATGAGGGAACAGATGAACATCCATAGCTGCATTACATACAAGTCAAAATAATAACCCTCTTTTACTTCGCCGTAGTCGGGTAAAGAGGTATGCTCCATCGCGGGGAGGTGTACTGGTATTTTAATTAAAAAAAAATGCACATTAAGTACAGGTGGAATTAGTGTAAGAGGCATTCTTTATCAGTTCACCTATGGGTCATGCAGAGAATTTGTATATAGGTAATATGTAAGTAATGTAAAAAAAAACATACATTACAAACCAAGTATTATAAATAGTATTACGGTACCTTTTAAGTATCTACAAATAGGTTTCAAATTTCATATAAAATTTCATCACTTATTTTATTCCCTTGGGGGTAGAATTGATCAAAATCCTTTCTTAGCGGATTTCTTACTGAGTGTTGATAGGTCACTATATCAGATCAGACGACCTCCGTAGCCGAGAAGCGCGCGGGCCTGCTTTTGGCGTCACGCCATCTCTGAGGTCCCGGGTTCGATTCCCGGTCGGGTCAATACGGAAAACGATCTTTTCTATATAGTCTCGAGTCTGGGTATTTTGGTACCGTCGTAGTTTCTAATTTCATTGACGCAAGTGCTTAAGCTACCACATAATCATAGCAAATTTAGACAAGTTTTATTTAATCGATTTTATTATTTTTATAGTACTATACGCCGTACTAGCGAACTTTAAATATTAGAAACAGATTTTTTTTTATCTCCCCTTGCGGTGCGGGATTTGAAATTTTCTGTTTCTAATATTTAAAGTTCGCTAGTACGGCGTATAGTACTATAAAAATAATAAAATCAATTAAGATGCTAAGGTGTCTTCGATTCCGTGGTTATCAAACATTTCTGCAACGAATGTACCACGGGCCGATAAGTATGTAGTTCTAAACATACTCGGCAGAGGGCACTTACCGGAGGCTAACGGTTGATACAGCAGAAAAATTTCATCGCCTACGATAACTTGCGGTTAGCTCAGTTGGTAAGAGCAGCACGCGCGATACGCGAAGGTCGTCGGTTCAATTCCCGCACCGCAAGGGGATATAAAAAATTTCTGTTTCTAATATTTAATCCTCCATATTATTCGTATTGAACGAAACGAAAATATGTTAGGAAGTGAAAAGTTTATTGGCTCCGAATGTACAAAGCGCGTTGAGCAATGTTTTCGATGCACTTTGGTGCGTCTGCTAAGTGGTGGAGTGCGCTCGTGCGGCCTCCTCGCGGCGGTGGCGCCGTCTGGGCGACGCAGCTGATGTATGAGCCAGATGATACGGAACGGTGTATGTTCGGGACGGTCTACAGCTCGTCGAGGTTTGATATACTTGCAGTTCGATCCTAAATCTTCTGCGCATGACATGAGATGAGGGGTGTCCATAAATTACGGGAGACCGCAAGGGGAGATTAAAATTTTCTGTTTCTTTAAAATAATTAAAATTCGCTAGTGCGGCGTAAAACACTATAAAAATTACAAAAAAAATATAAATGAACTAGCTGTGCCCGCGACTTCGTTCGCGTGGACTACATCCTTTCTTGGTCGGTTTTACCCCTATCTCCCCTAATATTCTAAACAAAAAGTAGTCTTTATTTTAATAGAGCTATATTTGTGCCAACTTTCATATCTCTAACTTAAAAAATAAACATTTTCCCATATTAACTTTCAAAGGTGGCATTACCTCCCCCCTTACTTTCTAACAAAAAGTAACCTATGTCCGTTCTTGAGGTATGTGTGTATTCTTGTTCTTATATCTGCTATCTCTAAACCTTTTTGTCAAATGCATTTCGGTGCAGCGTCGGTCAAGATAAAGTTTGGGGCGAGTGCATCTGAGTGCGTCGGAAGTGGCGCCATCTAGGCGACGTGACGCGCGGCGCACGGTAGCGGGACAGGGCTGCAGGCTTTGAACTTGAAGTAACGAGTTGAAGCTTTATGTTAAGATCAAAATGATAAACAGAAGGAGAAACATTTGTATAATGAACATATGTGTCCTGAATCTGTGTGGTTGTAAATGTATTTATAGTGGTTGTATGTATTGTGGTACCACAGTTGTTCTGATTTCCATAGCAAGTACTTATACTACTTAGGAGTTGGACTCAATCTGACATTCCTACCACTATTATAGAGGCAGTTATTAATATTAAGAAAAAATAGTATTGTAAAAAAATATATTTTTTATTTAACACTTAATTTTATTCTGTTACAGGTAAGAGCACTTCATTGGAAATAAAATCAGATAAGTTTTCCTGGGCACCCTTGATACCGGAGCGGACAACCCTTTGTAAATATTCTGTACATTTTCTTTTGATTATTTTTAGCATTATATTTTTATTAATAAGTTAGTTTACAATAATATATAAAATCCTGCAAAGTTTACTTACACTTTTTAACTTGGATTGCTAAAATATCTGCTAAGTAACATAACACTTTCGCAAAATAGATTTTCCATTTATATCTTTTGGGATTTGCTTCCAATCATGAAAATACGAGAAGACTGTCTAAGAGTAGATTTATGAAGTCGTTTCTTGAATACAGATTTCTTGCAAAAAATATTGTTAGATTTTATTTTCCTAAATACTACTATTTATGAACCATAAAAATACGGATGCATATATGTGTGTTGTTACCCTGGGCAAAACATACCATATTTCATACGAATCCTAAAAATATTGCAAAGATATGACATACCGAAGATAAATTATTTATGTTTATCTGGTAACTAAAAAAAATTTTTTTAAAGTAACTTGCATCTTCTATTTTAGATTATAAAATTTGGTAGTTAAGATTTGATACCAAACTAACATATAGAAGACTTTTAATCCAGAAATATCTCGACCAAATTTGCGGGCCAATGTTTATTGTCAAATCCAGTCTGGTTCATAAAGTCGAGAGATCACAGCACTCTCGTGACGGCCCTGACGCGTGTGACGCAACGGAATATCCGGAGCAGAACGTGACAAATAGGACGAGGCGTCGCAAAAATAATACAAGAGGAATGCTGTATTGCATTGTTATTTTTAAAATATGTAGTACATAGTACTAACTTATGACTGACAGTTAGTTCGTGAACTTTTCTGTGACTTGAAAAATAAAGGGGAAACCTTTATCAATAATACAATATCTTCATCAAAAGGGTAGTTTTTAGACTAAAAAATTTCTTAACTATTTATGTCTGATGCATATTTTTGAGAAATAAAAGCTAAAAAAGCTTACATTAAAAAAAAAGTGTCATAGAAATATCTTAGCTGAAAAGAACAACAGTAATCGTAGCACTATACAAATTTTATTGATGAAACAATAATTGGTTGAATACTTAAATTACATGTCAACCGTAAAATGCTAACCAGCAACAACGTTTATTGCTGTTCCCTTAAAACCCGAGAAATAGGTACGGAATGGTTCATTCTAGGGATCAAAAATGTGTACAGCAAATATACTACCACATCTCATGTGCACTAGTCGGCCGGGTATACTGTGATTAGCTTGTAAGAAACTTGACTTTTTTCCAAATGTTAAATGGCAACTAGCCGTCTAAGCGAAGTCTATTTCCACAAATATCGCGCGATTATTGACATAATATGACGCGAGTGTTTGGTTTTTTATAGCTGTCAAATTATTCTGTAGATGCCAATTATCGAGTTCAAACTCATTTGGAGATGCAATGGGGTTTAAAAGCAAATGTTTATGTGGACAGGTTGCTAGCAAATCAACGGGCGCATGAATGTAGTATAATTTATATATTTTCCCACTTACTAAATAAACTTAATAACTTATTAAATGTTGTTGAATAAATCAACACCAAATATACTAAGCCGTTAAAACGAAACCAATTAATTAATGGGATTACTGCACTTTTTTCTACTTCCATCCACGAAATCAAGATAACCCTAATTAAGACGATCAAAAAACATAACCCTCCATTTTTCGGTAGTCAAGTAAACATACTTTTTCAAGTCCAGTGCCAGCCCTGAACCTCGTGACGCAGAGGAACGTCCGGTTTAACAACCGGCGCCGGTTGTGCTCTGTGATGCATCGCGCTCCATTGTGTTTTGCCATGTTTTAGTTTTGTAGCTCTCATAACTCTTGTTAGCTTGAATTTCTGCAATAAAACAGGATTTATGTTGAACCTTCTACCTATCAGAGGTTTTGTTTGCGCCATAAAATCGACACTTAACTAAGATTTTATCCTGTAGGTGCTATGAGTAACAGACCGTGGATATTAACTAGACTCATCAACTCGGCACATTCAGACCTGAGCCAATTTAGAAAAGTAAATTTCTCATGTCTATTATATTATATTTCTCATTCCTACTGAGTCGAACAGGTTCTGGACGCCTACCTACAGGTTAGCGGTTCTAAGGAAGGTAGACACAAGTTATTATAAATGCGAAAGTTACTCTGTCTGGTTGTTTGTCCGGTTTTCACGCCTAAACCACTAAACTGATTTTATAAAAATTTAGTATAGGTATACTTTAACCACTAAAATTGACATAGGCTACTTGTTTTGAAAATAAGGGAGAATGGGGGTAATATGAAAATGTATATGGGCAAATGTGTAAAGTTACAGATGAGATATGAAATTTGCCATAAATATACCTCGAAACTTGGATTAAAATATGGACTACTTTTAGCTTCGAATATTAGGGGAGATAAGGCTTAAACCGACCATGAAAGTATGTAGTTCACGCAAACGAAGTCGCGGGCACAGCTAGTGTTTAAAAAAGTAAATTGTGTTGACTTTTAATACAGTGACATCCCTAACGTGACGTATAGCGGAACGTCCGGCAACAAACAGGCCGCTGCGACAACAGCGCCGGTTAAACTCTGCGATGCATCACCTTGTGTCTTGTCGTGTTCTAGTTTTGTAGCTTTCATAACTTTTGTCACTTCTGGAATCTGTAACAAAATAAAAGTTCGGTGGCTGATCGTTGCTTTATTTAGATGTATGCCAACTGGGGATACTGGAAGTTTTGTTAGTGGTATGTGTTGCTAACAAAAATAATATAACTTTATGAAACTAAACTACCGAAAATGATATAAGAACTGCAAAATAAGCAGTTCACGTAGCTTGTAGTACGGATGAGCAATGTAGTAAAAAGGCTCTTGAATTGAAATCATGTAGGCAAACACAGGGTATTCCCACACAATTTATACTTGGGACTTAGGAGGAGATGGATTTAAGTGGTCATCATTCGGTTGAAATGACAATGCTTTTAACTAAATTAATTTTAAAAACGCATAATGGCTGGTTACCTTTAAAAGGAAATATATTGTTTAAGAGACATGACTGCTTGCAAGCAGAATAGTTTTTAGATTTGACATTAGTGACAGCCCTTCAGTGTGACGTAGCGGAACGTCCGCACACACAAACGTTTACTATGACAAACAGACAGTCTCTTTGAAAATTTCGCTGGGAATCAAATAAAAAATCGTTACTGTTTGTCCAACACTCAAAATCGATACAGTTATTATAAAGCTAAACAGTTGGTTTTTTTGTTTGAACACGCTAAACTCATTAGTTAATGGTTCGAATCGAAATTATATTTCTGTGTTGGCTGGTCCATTTATAGAGGAAGTTTGTAGGCTATATAGCACTTCGACCACGACACCGATTATGTAAAAAAATTAAGATTCGTAACCGTATCCGTATCTGCGGACTTTGACACCAATTATCCTTATTCAGATCCGTATCCGCGGATATACATTTTTGACGATCCGGTACGTCACTAATCGAAACTTCTTCCCAGCAGGATAAGTTTACACGCTCACGACGATATGTGACAAACCCGATCCGAAATGAGGATGCTTTGTCTTACGCAAAGCAAAAACGAAATACTCCGAGGATTTCTGCTATCACGTGTCGGGAAGGAAATATGTTTCCCTTATTCCCGCGAGAATTTCTTTGCAAAGCCGATTTGTTGAACATAATAAAAATGGAAAGGAAATGAAGGTATCTGAAAGATATTTGTGTAGTTGTCACAAACCTTTTGAGATTAGAGGTGAATAAAATGGAATGGTTCTTGGGATTATGTAGCGCGAAATTGAAAGGGAGGCATGTTCATGATGTTCAAGGTTCTTAGTAACCAATAAATCCGACAAGTGTTAGAGGTAAAGCGCAGCCTATGGACCTGTTTTAAAAACGACGGGGTGCTATTAGTTTAACGTGTGTCTCTCTCTCTCTTTCTCTGTATGTGTGTGTATCTGTCTATGGCATCGCAGCTCTCGAACAAATGGACCGATTCGTATCAAATATTGTTTGTTTGAAAGAGGAATAAGTCGGGAGTGTTCTTAGCAATGTTTGATAAAAATCGATCCAAGACGGCCGTCGTCACAAAATTATGGATTGCCTAAATTTTTTGTCACAACTCCCTTAATAATAGGTATCAAATAAAAGGGCTTGAGTAGCAGAATGCTGCACACTACGATACATTTTAAATTTAACATGGTTAGCATCATTGGTTATTTTCACACTTTATTAAGTCGGGAGTTTTTTAATTAAATCCTGAGCTCATTATTATTATCTGATACCTGCCAGTAAAAGTCAAAATCGATCTGGATGGAATCGAACCCACGACCTTCACGTATCGCGCGTGCTGCTCTTCCAACTAAGCTAACCGCAAGTTATTGTAGGCGATGAAATGTTTCTGCTGTATCAACCGTTAGCCTCTGGTAAGTGCCCCGTGCCGAATATGTTTAGAACTACAGATTCCCGCACCGCAAAGGGAGGTAACAATTTTCTGTTTCTAATATTACAAATAGATAAATACAGAGAAAAAGTTATTTTAATTAGCTCAGTTGGAAGAGCAGCACGCGCGAAACGTGAAGGTCGTGGGTTCGATTCCCGCACCGCAAGGGGAGGTAACAATTTTCTGTTTTAATATAACAAATAGAAAGATAGAGATAAAAAGTTATTTTCATTTACGTACCGCGAATGCTTCATCCGTACGCATATATAACCATAGCTGTGGTAACAGTACAGACACTCCAATTACATTTAATTGTGTAGATGTCAACATTTTTTTTTTAAATGTCAGAATTTGTTTAAAAATTTACTTTAACAAAAAGGACTTGCAAAATGGAAAAAGAAACATATTTATAAGTTTTTTTCTAGTTCGTTCAAATTTATTAAGAATAAATAGTTTGTTTGCGGAACGTTGTGTTCCAAATATTATGTAATTAATAATTTACTAGTTAACATCAGTTAAAATACCAATTAAATGTTTAGTTGCGTGAAACCATTGAAATTCAATTTCAAAAACAATACCAGAAATGTTCAAATAATTAATTAGAAAACGTTAATTGTCGAAAACATAAAACACATTTAGGACGTGTAATGAGATATCGATTTTAATCGAGTCGTTAATTTCGGTGAACTAATAAATAATGTTTAAACCGCCATTTTGATTTATTTGAATTTCACAATTAGAAATTATTTAATGTAGTTGTTTACAACAATAACATAGTTGAAAATGCTATATAACAATTAATGCTTTATTTGTATTTACTAGCGCGTTTTGTTAATTGTTTTTTTTTACAAGTTCGCGACCCTATAACTCGGCGGCGTCAAGGACTTATCGTCAGATTGGTTAAATTTAGTCTTAAAACACTAAAATCAACCTCCAATATCTTAATCTGACGCGCTCGAGTATTTCAGACTATCGATTTTTTTTTTACTAATCTGATCATCTATCCTAGGCGCGCGTCACTACATATAGAGCTAAATACTTTACAAGGTTGTTCTATTAGGTCTAAGGTATCTCTCATATCTTAAACTGCCACGCTCGAGTATTACCGAAAATTCCCCTATTCGCCCCCCTAACTAGTTCGATTTCTATTCAGGTCAAACATACGTGTGATAATTATTTGTGTGAGTCTGTGTGTTTAAACATAATATTCTCCGTCAATAGCATAGTTGCAGTAAGTCAGGTTTTACGGACCTTGTAGGAACAGAAAGGAAATGGTCAAAACCGAATCTTCAAATGAAAAATCTATTCAGAACTCATGATATAAATAAAAATTGGTCTTACGACAATAATATGTATTGTGTCATGTAAGAGTGTATATATAAATACAAAATCCCATGATATATGTAAAATTTATAGTTTTTTGTTATATATTTTTTTAAACCATTTTACCGAAACTACACAATTAACCAATTCACTGCTTGTTTTATTAGATATACTCCTACTAAAATTACATTATAATATTAGTCTTGCCATCTCAGTCTTACTTTTGAGGTACGGCACGCAAATTTCTCCGTAAAAAATGGAGTAATCCATGAATCATTAATAAAAATACTCTGCGAAAACCGATACGCGATGAGTGGGGAAATACCTTGATTGAAGACGTGCCCTAATTATTTTGACGTCCGATAAATCATCGGACGGTGTAAATCGCCCTCAGAAGCGGAGCTACAGATGTATGGAGATTAATTTGTTGGTTCATACCGCACGATTTTAGGAGCTTGTCGAATAATTATGAGTTTGTTTTATTCATGAAAAAGAAAAGTTAATGGATTTGGCATGCTAACCTATTTTGTGTGTGGTGTTTTTTTATTAGTACATTTATGTAAGAAACGTTTGCATCATGGAAACTGTTCGCATCGCAACTAGGTAACTTACTTAAAAAAATACTGACATTACTCACTTTTCAAGTAAGTTCTTTCTTGGAATAAAGACAAGAGTTAAACTATTGGTTTATGTATTTTGAAAGACCTTTTTACCATGTGTTCATCCAAAAGTTAACAAAACCAAAACGACAATAAAATGGGGTACAATAATGATTACTAATTCATCCGACGACCAGAGGTGTCGGACTTTGGCGTCGCGCCACCTCTGAGGTCCCGGGTTCGATTCCCGATCGGGTCAATATGGGAAACGAACTTTCCTATATCGTCTCGGGTCTGGGTGTTGTGGTACCGCCGACGATTTATTTCTAGACTTAGTCTAGAATGTTTGTCGCTTGTGCGGAGAAATAACAAGAGTCCCGGCTTCGGTTGTTTTTCTAAGCAGGTGGGTTCCACTAGAATACCAGGGCTGAAGCTGTGTTAGAAATAACGCCGTAGCAGCATTTGCAGAGGTGGACCTCAATTTGATTGGTGGAATTCTATTTATAGTATCCGTTAATATCTTAAAGTTATACAAAGCCGGGGCAGCACGCTTGTTTAAACTTACGGACATTTGCGTTCCATTTTGAACATTTAAAACAAGTTAACGGGCAGTAAGTAGTTCGTATTAACTACTAAATAAAAATGGTGTCGCATTTTGACCCGTTAACTTGTTTTAAGCACGTTGTAAGTTTGTCACCACGATATCATCTGTATAACATTATTTTTTTATATTGACTCTCCATCGAATATCAATTGTCAGAAGTAAAAATTCAAAAACATGCTCCGAATTTAATCGAATAACCTCGCATTAGCAATTTAATTAGATGCCTCGTTTACAGCCCCGCTAATTAATGTTAATCTCTGTCCGCATAATAAATGAAAGATGAAAGAATGTCCTCACACGCCCGCCGTAATGTATTCATGGGAATTAGCATTTACAAGCCACTGTTTATAAGCGCGTCGTCTTTTGAGAATATTTTGTAATTTAACAGCGAATTCTCGTTACAACCTTGATCGAAATTTGTTACAAGTAAAACTTAATTTGTAGAAATAAAAATAGAAAATGTCTTTATTCATGCAATCTTTTACAAAAGCATTTGTGAATCGTCAGATTATACTACCACTGTGTTTGGAATGTTGCTTCAATCGAGAAGAACCGGCAAGAAACTCGATAGTTATTCTTTTCAAAAACAACCAAAAATGGTAAAATGCAAAAAAATAACATAAACCACATAGCTTACGACTAGTTAACAAAATTACGTAGATATTTGCGAATATTATTAGAAAAGGGAAATTAATTGTTTGGGTATAATTGAGATCCAAATGTTTAATAAGAACGTGTAAAGTTGCATTATTAATGCTTATTTAGTTCAGATGTAAAATCTAATTTTGTATATTTCCTTTAAATAAATAAGTATTGGACAAAATCACATACATTGCTCCGATTCTGTGGTAAGGTGCTAAAGCACTTGTGTTACAGAAACCAAAAACAACAAACAATATGGAAAAATTTCGTTATCGAAAACGAAATTTTCTATTGTCCCGACCGGGTTTCAAACCCGGGACTTTAGAGTTGGCGCGCTGCCAAGGTCCAGGGCGCTCTCCTCTCGGCTACGGAGGTCGTCAAATATGTGTTAATATATCATTTAAATAGTAAAGTGGAACAAAGTCATTTTAGAGTAAGAGTCGAGTTTCTTGCCTGTTCTTCCCGACATTCCGAACACGGCGGTAGAATACTGAACTTGTACTAGCGACTCATAATTGCTTTTGTATAGTTTATATGTTTGAATATATTTTATATTATACTAGCTGACCCGGCAAACGTTGTTTTGCCATAATGAATATTTTTTAAGTAATTATCACTAAGGGGTATTCTCAGACTTACCTAATATGCTCACAAAATTTCATGAGAATCGGTCAAGCCGTTTCGGAGGAGTACGGGAACGAACATTGTAACACCAGAATTTTATATATAAAATTGTATAGTAATAGTTTTAATGAAACGCAACGAAACACATATTAATTTAAGATGGCTAGAGTCTGTTTTGGTCTCGAAACATGAATATTGTGTTATGTAAATGCCGCTCAAAAGTCGTAACATGTAAATCTTAGTAATAACAGGAAAGAATGGCGGCCATCTCTGTAATGTATTCATAGCAGGGTAAATGTTAAACAGCTCACCTGGCCCGGGATAATTATGATGCCAGAAATCTGAATTTTATGGTGTTATGAATAAAGAAACTTTTCGGTAGCCGAAGTTTCTATTACAACGGTGTTTTATGAGATTAGATATTCGTTATTTCGACAAAGCGCAACTTTCTTGTGCCTGTGAAATCTTGTCTTAAGGATTTTGGTGTTACTAAAAAACTGCCTTCGCGGTGTAGTGGTTAGAGCGTTAGGCTCAAACTCTGAGGTCGTTGGTTTGAATCCCACGGGGAACATTAGCTGCTAGTATAATAATATAACACATTGTTCATAGTTTCAAAGTATTTTTTTTTTATATTGCACTTCAAGATTGACCTCATCCCACGGTGGTGTTGTTATGTTAAGTGACGTGATGTGATGTTAAGTGGCAATGAGGTCCTAGCTTAAGGCGACAAGAACAACAAAATAAATCTCTTACTCGACTTGTCGCCTTACCTTGAAGGCTTGGCCCCTGCTACTAATGTAGCACCCCCCAGGAGCTCTGGAAACCAAACTTCCACACAGGAACACAACAACACTGAAGTTTAATTTAATGTCATTCGTTACGTCAATATTTTTTTACACGAATGTTCACTAAACGACCTCGCTGAGAGGCGAGCGATGTCCCACCATATCTGAAGTCCCGGCATCGATCCCCAGTCGAAGTAATATGCGAAACGAACTTTTCTATATTGTCTCGGGTCTGGGTGTTGTGGTACCATCGTTGTTTCTGATTTCTGTAACACGAGTCCTTAAGCTACTTACCACAGAGTCAGCGCAATGTATGTGATGCTATCCATTGTATTTCTTTATTACTTCATGATAATTAAAATTAAATAAACGGATTGAACATGTTTTTCCACCACCTACCCTTCACCGTATCCTCGACTGAAGCCAAACCGACAGCAACAGTTAAACTGATGGCATTACAACTCACAGTAAGTGTCGCCCGGGGATGTGTTCCCTCGTAATGACTGGTTGCCAGGGATGTTTTAGCGATTGGACGCAGGAACGGTCGGCTGCACAATTTTAAAACATAGTAAGGGACATGGCACAAAATGTTCAGGAGAGCGAAAAAACGTCTTGGCTACTTTGAGAGCGTGCCGCAACTAAAGTATAAGACTTACGTTGACGAAAGTTGGCTTTAAAGATGTGGCATATCCTTGGCTTTCAGATAAATATAATATCCAGGATTTATATTTAATAGTACACGTTAGAAAGCACTTACTAAAGATAAATTTGTTTTTAATGGGTAAATGATGACCAAAAAACCATTTTAAAACCTAGCAAAGGCCTTTACTAGGTTTTTTCTAGTTTTGGACAAGCTACAAATTACAATATGACAAGTAAGAAACCTAGTAAGGGCATTAAATATGTTAACTACTTTAAGCCCTATGGTTTCACTAGTATTATTTCGAGTAGATTTCACAATCCTGTGGAAATAAAAATAATATGCAGGTGCCCTGCATAACTGTATTAGGAAGAATATAACTTTAATTGGTCCAAAAAACAGTTTTAGGAATTTTGAGTTGGTACATCTTGATCTGATGTTGGAGTTCGATGTTTGCAACAGAAACATGATTTTCCTTGAATCAATAGAGCTGAAATTTTATCATATGTCTACGTAACTTGGTAACTATAAAAAATATGATACTATGATTCTATCCTGGGCAGCAAAACTATTTTTAATGCAAGTAAGCAAGGAAAAAATTATATTAATTGCAATAAGGTAGGTATATTTAATTCCACTACATGAATGTGTTTTTCCAAATTCCCTTCAAATAACAAGATTAGTACAAGAGAGTATTGATGAGGTTAGAAAATATTTTATTCTAACAACTTATTGTTAGAAAAACGCGTTATTTTACTTTCCGAAGCATGTCATTACTCTTTAGAGCACTAAAAATTAATCCTGATCGATAAAACTGTCTTTGGACTCATTATAATCAACAATATTTTTTAAACAACTACAAACACGGTCACAATCTACGACTTACTAAAATGTTGGCGCGCAATTTAACATGAATTGACAAGTTCTTATCCTAGCAAGGTACAACGACAACTTTAAAACCTAGCAAGGGACAGTCCCTTGTACCTTGCTAGGTTTTGAATTGGTTTTCAGAGCAGGTTTTTGTTATGAATGTGGACTTACTAGGTTTACCGATTGCTTTATTTTCGTTTCTAAGCCTAAAATGACGAATTTGACAATGCTATTTCGTGCGTATTTACATTATAAACATAACTCGGCAAAAACCCATTTTTTTCAAAAACTGTCCCTTACTAGGTTTTGAAATTGCACAGCCGCGGTAGGCTGACAAATAATTGTTACAGTAGTAACTGTTATACGCAACTTTGTTTGGTGTATTTTGGGTTAAAAGAAACCTTTATGCTATTCTAGCATGTTATTTATCTAGTACTAAATTTGAGGTAAATGATTTAGCCTAAATTCATTAAGTAAAAACATCTATATTTTCGTACTTCCAAAAACATTGAGTTAGTTAATTCAATTAATTAAATAAAGGTTGAATAGTATGGCAATATCTTGTTAAAAATAAATTAAAACTTTATTCCAAAAAATGTATGAGACAAATACAATTCAGACAGCATTTTCAGTATATTTAAGTATGATAACCGCGAATATATAATAATAATGTTATCGTCTTTTCTTAAGATGAGTTATGGTTTTACAATTTACCAACTACCCTGTATAGCTAAGTACAAAATTTGTTTTCACTTCACCATTTTTTTGTAATGAAAACTGCAAAGTTCCTTACCGATATCTTTTTTTCTAGTATAGGCAAGCGAGCGACCGAACCGGAGGTAGCTTCATTTATTCTATTTCAATAATACATAAATATTGTACGCACGTGTACTTACTCGTTTTTCCAAGAATTTCCACTAATTCTTTGCTACTATTGGCCTCGGCATGATGTTATATAGCCTAAAGTCATCTTTGATAAATGACCTACCTATCCAACAGAAATGTTTCAATTCAAACCAGCAGTTCCTGAGATTAGCGAAGTCAAACAAACTCTTCTGCTTTATAATATTAGTAAAGATGCAATTTACATGACTAGAAAGATATCCCATTCTCACTAATCAATGGACTGACGTAAACAACCACCTACAAAAGGCAGTATTACTCCAATGTACTTATCAGATAGCTCCGCTCTGTATAATGTTGGACCCCCCCCCCCCCTCCAGCTGTCTTCCACATTTAAAACGATCGCGAGGGGCGACCTAATGACCACTCACAAAATAACAAAACGCGGATTCTCTGGCGCGTGAGGACCGTCTTTGTGATAGGCGGAGCGGAGAACGAGAGGGAGTATTTGAATGCTACTTAGTTTCTATAAAATAATTCTTATAACTAATGAAATAAAGACTTTAACATTCCTTTTCAATTATTAAATTAGTTAACGGGTCAAAATGTGTCAGCATTTTTAGTAAATTTAGACCACGGTTGATGCAATCTAACAGAATAATAGATTATAGGTAGTAACCTATAATCTATTATTCTGTTGTTTCTGTAAGATCTACTGATCTTTTCGCAAAATGTGCTATACATTTTATCGTTTACTTATTTTTGATGAATTTTAGTATTCTGTATGTGTAACATTGTCTTTAAAACTTTTAAAACAGGAAGGTTTTGGGTTCAAATTTGCAGACATCCATCTTGATGTTTGGGCGTCTGGATTTAATGATATATGTTCTATTATGTCACTAAAAACTACAGAACGGATTTCGAAATTTCATAGAAAGAAAAATAATATACTAACTGCATTGATACATTGAAGATAAATAGAAAATGACTTTATTCATGTAAACTTTTACAAAAGTATTTATGAATTATCAAATTACGTAAACTACTGCCGTGTTCGTGATGTTGATTCTATCGAGAATAAACTCGAAAGTTACTCTTTTCAATAATGGTACAGAACATGCAAAAAAATAAATAAAAACAAATAGCTTATGTCTAGTGTAGATATTTCATGCTATGAATTAAGTGCAATCATCTTTGTCATTAATATTTTTCAATAATAAAAATTTTCAATAATTGCCTTATTTCATCAAACAATTGCAGTGATCTTTTTTGGAAGCTTATTAAAAATCTTCAGACTTACCAGCAAAATAATTACTAATTTTACAAAGTCTTGTATGTGGAACAGCAAGTTTATGTTTATTTCTAGTGTTGTAATTACAAATTAGAATACTTGTTCTGTAATTCCGAAATAACGTGGGCAAAGTGGCGGGCCACAGCCTGTTAGAACATGAATGGTTGCCTGTAGCAGCCCGCTCCCGCCCCGCTCATGACTCAGCCGCAGCCTGCAGCACTCCGTTCCATGAATACTGTTTAGACAGCGCAAGGGAGCATTTTTGCCAAATCTGTTGCGGAGCTTGTTGCTGAATTACTTAGCGGCTTTACATGTGGACGAGGGCCCCCGCTTAAATTATTCTGACCTTTTTGAGGACGATCTTGAGAGGGCCCGGGCTTATAATTTAGTTGGCGTTTGAGCGACCGAATCTTGGCCTTGAAATTTAATTTTAAAAAGTTTCCTATTTCCTTTTCTGCAAAATGCAAAATCAAAAGATTTAACTTTTCCAAATGATTTTTTAAAAGGAGGGTCCGGGACGGTATTACTTCTTCTTTCTCTCAAATACGTAAAATTAGTTATACATTTGTAAATTCCTGAATCTACTTACTTTATTAATTGAAAAAAATTGTTGCACTATAAAGAGGTGAACTTATTGTTAGGGGTTTTTTACTAGTCAACCATTGGGTCATGCAGAGAGTTTGTATGTGGGATGAACATATTTTATTTATCTGTTTGTTTTGTATACGAATACATAGCGCTTAGTTTATCGTTGTTCTTATTTATACTTTTTTAATTGTCACTATTATCGCACCCATAAACAAACTCTCTGCATTACTCAAGGGTTGGCTGATAGAGAACGCAACTAGCATTAAATCCATCTGTTGTAGTATTCAGTAGAATAAAGCTTAGAAGAGTTAAAGGATCAAGACCTTTAGTTTGCCAAATTTAAATTCAGTCGTTTTGGCGTGAAAGTGTGACATACAGACAGTTTCTTTGGGATTTATAATATCGAGTAAGGCCTAGTATATAGGTAGTAATGGCATATCAAATGTGACCCGACAGCACCTACCTCGTGTGTCGCTGAAATATGTTAACGCGTTTAGGAGTAAGGTCGGGAATGGCATCCAAGTTCCATGTTACAAATCCAGGGCTGCCGGCGTGAGCTTTTTATATATTACACTTCAAGATTGACCTCACTCCACCTGATGTTAAGTGGTAATGAGGTGCTAGCGACAAGCACATCATAATAAATCTGTTACTGGACTTTTCGCCCTTACCTTGTAGGCTTGACCCCTGCTATTAATGTAGCTACCCCGTATCACGGGCACAACAACACAGAAGTGATTGTTATTTAGCTGCGGTCTGCTGCAAGGTGGAGGTGTTTCACCAGTCGGGCTGCTCCAGTTCAAGCGATCAATCGCTATGCCCTACCTTTCTTAATTTAGATAGATACCCTTTATTACACAGAAAATTTGGTTTTACAGACATATTCAAGTACAATATAGGCGGTCTTATTGCTAGAAAGCAATCTCTTCCAGACAACGGTACAGGAAATAGTAAATATCGAATTTATTTATTTATAAGCTGTTTTACTCTGTAAGGAACGTATGTTCTTTACTAAAAGTGGAAGTACTTCCGCCGAGCTAGGTGTTATCTGCTCGGGGACCAAGGCCCAACTACCAATCTTGGTTTGTCGTATATATACTTAGTGGCGACGAAAGCTCTGATATCGCGATGTAGGATATCGATGTCACGCATTACGTATGGAGCGTTGTTTTACTACGCCAATTCTGCTGACGCTGTATTTGTGTCGACTTGTAGGTCATGTCGTAGGTCGGCACAGTACTCCCCCCCTTTGGAGTCCAAGCACGTGCCCGATGCGTGTAGTTGCAGGCAGGCAGCTGCTGCTACGCCGGTGTGGACCAATGACTCGGTCGTAGGGCTGCGATGGCCTGCTTCATTACACGGGCCCGGAACCAGGTGGCTTTGTCAGCTGAGGTGGTCTGGTGCTCTTGTCGTGGCTAAGCTGGCTATTGAGGGTATGGAGACATGGCCTGATGCGAAGGCTCCGTTCTTCAAAGGCTGCTGGTGTTCAGCTCAGTCGGGGTCACCAATGTAAGGAACGTATGTTCTTTACTAAAAGTGGAAGTACTTCCGCCGAGCTAGGTGTTATCTGCTCGGGGACCAAGGCCCAACTACCAATCTTGGTTTGTCGTATATATACTTAGTGGCGACGAAAACTCTGATATCGCGATGTAGGATATCGATGTCACGCATTACGTATGGAGCGTTGTTTTACTACGCCAATTCTGCTGACGCTGTATTTGTGTCGACTTGTAGGTCATGTCGTAGGTCGGCACAACTCTCTTTTTTTCCCCGCATTATTTTGGGTTAAAAAGTATTTTAATAACGTGTAACGTATAACGTCTCTAAATACTTGAATGAAGCGAGGGCTGGCATATATGTCATGCTTATGAGCAGGTGCCAGGGGACTGGTCTGCTTCAGCTTACCTCTCAAAAATAAATATTTAATGTTTTTCAGTTTCTTCACTCATCAAAACAAAAGTATATTATGACTTGGTCCAAAGTGATCTTCACATAGCTATAAGTTAGATACCTACTACTACAATTGAAATCAATTCCATTCGATCTTTATTCTACTGAAGTTAATCTGTTGAGTGTCTAATCGGTGTCTTCTCGGTAGATATGGGTTCCAAACTGGATATAAAAACACATTGTTTTGTATTTAATGACGAGTCAAAAGTGTTACCCACTTGAATGAAGAAATATTTGTTTGATTAGCGGAATCATCGCACGAGATTGAGTCTATTAAAAAAAGAGTTAAGTAAACTCCTGCCAACCCTACAAGTAGGTAGGTATTGGTAAAGCAAACCTTTTCCAGATATGCAAATGTTCAGAACGAGTTCACTCCGGGCGCCACACACGTGTCGCGCGAATGTGCCGCGAAAATTACAACCGCGTTTGATATAGAATTTTTCGCGTAACTTTTTCGGTTCGACGGGTCCTAAGATTTGTGTTATTTATTACTTTTGTTGGGCAACTTACCTAATTTAAAAAAGGTAACACGGTTGTGTAATGGAACGAGAAAGTTCGCGACACATGTTTTCGTTGTTATTTACTTAAGGGCTTAGTTCTTACAAAAAGGTGCGATATGAATAGATTTTACTAGCGGTCCTGGCGACTTCGTTTCGCCTTAGAGGCAATAAATGAGCAGACTTCAAAAAAAAGAAAGAAAATAATAAAAAGGATCCTATGTCCATCTCCTGGTTCTAAACTACCTCCCCACTATTCAGCCAAATCGATTCAGCCATTCTTGAGTTATAAATAGTGTAACTAACACGACTTTCTTTTATATATATAGATCATAATAGCGACTTGTGGCGAGTGTGAGTTCTATACTCGTTTTTCCACTAGTCATAATGATTCCAGCTTTATTTTATATAGCCTTAAGCCTATTCCGACAAATGAACTTTCCAACACTAACATATTTTTCAAGTCGAACCTGTTGTTACTGAAATATGCGCCTTTAAACAAACAAACAAACTTTAAGCTTTCTAATGTTAGTACAGATTCAAAAGTAAGCTACAATTTTAGTTTATGTTCTTTCTTTCTTTCTTATAATAACCTTCAGGAACAATTGAATTGATTATGATAAAGGTTTGTTAACATTTATTTTCCGGGATTTTTTTTAAACGGGCGCGAAAAATCCCTTTGGATTTGTATAGACAATTCATAAGTGTTCATGATGTAATTTACATTAGTAAAGAAATTAAATTAAATTAGCATTTACTTCGGTGGCTGGGCAAATTAAAGTAATCTTATACTCGTATGTATCACTTCCAAAATTCATATAACATTATTTAATCACCATTTCATAGCATACAGTCAAAAAACATTCTGCTTCTAAAATGTTATTATAGTGTAAATGAATATTTATTGGACAAATTTTGTAATTGACATTGTTTAGATTAATTTAAAATAATAAATAATAATAAAATAATAAAAATATTTGCATGCCATAAGTAAGGCTTAATGTGGTGAAACTTTTATAATTTCTATAACATCTGTATTACCTACCCATATTATGCGAATAAATAATTTGTATTGTATTGTATTGTAAAAGCTTAGGGATATAACGAGACAAATCTTGTATTTATTAAGGCGTATTTACACGCCTCCGTCTCTTTGCTGGGGACGAACCGTTGGCAATAAATAAATTAATTAAACGTCTGGAACAAACGAACGAACGCCAAACAGGATCAAGGAAGTATCTTAAATTAACCCGACGTTCAGTTTACGAGGCCTTCAAATTAAATTATACTTCTTAATCTAATTGACTATAGTAAATTAATAACTTGTGCACACTTCAGGCTACAGTTACTAGGAGATTAGGAGTGGGTGGGAGGTCGGGGGCTCTCTCTAGATACAATAATGAAGTGTATGGGATTTTTAGTGTTTTTTTTATTTTATGTACACTTTGTTGCACGTATATATGAAGTTCAATTGGCGGACTTAATGCCCAGTGGAATTCTTTATCTGTCAAAACTAATGTTATTAGTTTGAGCAAACAATATCATAGCAATGCATGAGTTTTATATGAAATAGGAATTTGAAATACAATGAAACCATTTTATTAAGGTGGCTTTTGTTTTATTTCTGGAAGTTGGGTAAAGTTACTCGTATTTATAGTTTCGTCCCATCTTTTATTAAAATATATTACTTGATATCCTTTTTTATCCTTAATAACAGATAACAGTACCTACATTAATTGAAAATTTTCCCCTGTAGAATTGATTTGTCCTTTGGAAATTTATTTAAACACACTTTACCTCCACCTTACAGAAGACTGCAGCCAAATAACAATCACTTCTGTGTTGTTGGGTTCCTGCGAGTGAGTAAGGTTTCTAGAGCTCCTGGGGGCAGCTACATTAGTAGCAGGGGTCAAGCCTTCAAGGTAAGGGCGACAAGTCTAGTAACAGATTTACTATGCTGACACCTTTAAGTTAAAACCTCGTTACCACTTAACATCAGATGGGATGAGATCAATCTTGAAGTGCAATAAATAAATAAAGACCATACATAATATCAATGCTTGCCGATGTCACACTTAATTTAATTTTGCATCTTGCTTATTCACTAGCGAAGAATTTCACCTCTAGACGTTCGCATTCGGCTGAAAATAGACAACATTTTAAACCCATTCGTTGAATTTGTTTATTTTTAATTAGAGACTGCGTTGGAGACATTTGCAAAAAAGGTTTTATCAGCGTCTGAAACTAATGGGCTATTAAAAGGCAAAACACTTGGTAACCAGTTAATAAGCAACTCGTTCTCATAATATTTGCGTTCTTCTATAGGATATATAATTTAAATTTCTATGGATTTTTCAATTATTCCTTTGGTAAAATTGTTTGTGATCTATCTTTCATGACATTTTCTTGCAGATACGTAATGAGATCAAACGCGAGATCTTTTGAAGATTAATATGAGTCAATGATATAAAAGTATACTTTAATTTATCTTTAATTCACAGGTACCAATAAAAGATAGATAAATTTTATTGCACAGAAAAACAAATACAGAAATTGGTTTTGTACGAGGTTTAAGCTGACATCATACGGGAACCGAACCCACAACCACTGAATCCTAAGGCAGAACCTTAACTTTACCTCGGTCTCATATAAATAATAATATTAATTGGCCAGTGCTAATTAATATTATTCTCCCAGCCTGATGGTTAGTAAGAGAGGAACCCACATCGCGATGATAACGGATTTGATACCGAAATATCCTATCCGTTAGCATCGTCGCCATACTGGCCCGCACTATGTTCCTTCACGCTCCTTTTGAAGGAATCCATGTCAAAAGAAGGAGGAAATACATAAGCCGGCAACGAGCTTCACTTCTTTATGATTCGGCAAAGATAGGAGTAACCAAATCTTTTAGTTCGTTATGGATTAATTTCCACGGTGAAGCGATGACATCGTTGACCGGGTCTTGTGGTTCTGTGAAGGAAAGGAGATTTAAGCCACAAAAGCCAAAGTTAAAAGCTGCAGATAAAACGAGAGCGTTTAATCTACATTTCATTGCCACAATTACAAAACCCCCGGAAGCGGTGTTCCAATCAAATAGTCATTTTTATCACGTCCTCATTTTGTCCATCGCGACGTAATTACGCCGGATGGCGTCCCGGCGTGTCCCCAATCGCGGACACAGTTATTATGTTCAGTTTAATCTCATTTGTAGTGATGCGAATTAGTGGGTTCTATCGATAAAATAACGAAATAGATAAATGCGCCAGAGAACCACACCAATCACCTGCAGGCCTAGCAAATACATCAAATCTATCGCATGAGACGACAAAAGTTTCAATACTGTTGATTAGCTAATAGCACACCGCACTCGTATTTTTAGCCAATCAACAGCTGACACACTGACTTCAATCGATTTTGACGTTTGTTATAAGCGCGATAAAATTTAGTCGCGTTGCGTATGCTATGCTTGCTGGTCTCAAACTAAGGTTGTACTATGAGCACCAGACTGATACTAACTGGGGCGTCATCCCGGCACACCCATACCGAAGTTAATTTAGAAAAGTTGGTTTTCCAAATTGACCTGACCGGGAATCGAACCCGGGACCTTTCGCGCTTTAGCAGCCTTCCTTAGCCCCTGCGACATCGAGGGCGTCTAAAAATGGTTTTCATCGTTAAAAGGAGAAAAGACCGAAGTTTCTACCAAATTTGAGATAGCAAGTCCGCAGAAACTTATAAATGAGGCAACACAAAAGTGTGCTTAAGTTCAAGTATTTTTTAGAATTTAATTTAGAAGATCATGTCCACATTTGCTGACAAGATACTAATTCTATTAAAAGTCATTGTTTAATACAGAACGTCTAAGGAAAAATTCATTCTAACATTTTTTTTAGAAAACCATACCAATTTTTTTTTGTGAACTAGAGTCCCGGTGATCACACATTCAAATTTTCATGAAACAAACTAGTTTGCAGTCTTTCAGATTGACCAATTAAAATATGCCAAATTATCGCGCGTTTTCTTGTATATTTAATTGTGTATAGAAATGAAAACCTATATTGTAGTACCACAACATTGATACAAGTATTTCAGTTGTCTATTTGTTTTTTGGCCAAAAACACACGATTATTTATTTTATTTTCCATTCTATTCGGTATAGAACTCTCGATAAAATCTATCGATAGTGCCCCACCCCTAGAAATCCGGCCACTCCAGCGGAATCGATTAATGCGGACAACTCGATTGAGCGATTCAATTGTGTCCGCTATTACGATTTGTCTAAATATTCAGAGCTCTGTATTGTCATAGAGTATTGAATTGCGCAGAAATCTCACTTAATTAACGTTGAACAGACCAGTTTGTATGAATTACGCGAAGCTCTTGTTTGGCAAATAGGATAGAAATAAAATGATTTGCATAATGTTTTACATATAAAAAAGTGGCGCAATGCTGATGGCATGGTATGGCAACCGTTTGGAAACCATGCTGAATGTTAAAATACGATTCCTCAATCTGGTTTTGAATGGATGTCTATTCTGACCGGATTTAGGCTATAATGAGGGTCTCCATGCTCCGTATTTCTCTATAGATATTTGTTTTTATATATAAATTATTAATATTATGTAAATCTAAGTATACCTTCATATTTTATATATTATATTCTAATTAATTTATATAGTATGTGTATTATTATCGTATATTTAAAAGATACCGTAATGTTATTTTTAATGCTTAATTTATTGTTGTTTAAAATGATTTCTTTTTTTTTTCTCCCATGTTACCGCACCCATATACAAACTATCTGCATGACCCAAGGGTTGACTGGTAGAGAATGCCCCTAGCATTAAGTCCACCTGTTGTACCTATTTGTGCAATAAAGTTTTTAAATAAATAAATAAAATTCAAAGGTATTGATTCTACATATAAAGTAGGGTACAATCAAAGCTGTTTTATTACTAGAAAACGATCCAAAGTGTAAAAAATTAAACAACTAAAGGTGACCAGTTTAGTACCCAGCTTGAACGACCAGTGTCGCAGACGTTGAGAGCGAAATGTATCCTAACATTAATTTTAATTCTTTATTTTAATTTAATTTTGACATTGACATTAATTTTCTTTTCTTGTAATTTTCAATTTTATGTACCTATTTGTGTGTCTCATATGGAGTTTAATTCTGAAATAAAAATGATTATTATTATTATTATATACACTACATACATATATTTGTTGCTTAAAAGAGAATTTCAACACATACTGTAATAAACTATTTCTACACTAATATTATAAAGAGGAAAGATTTGTACCTATTTTTGTATGTTTGTAATGAATGGGCTCAAAAAGTACTGGGCCGATTTAAAAAATTCTTTCACCAATAGAATGCTACATTCTTCCAATTTGACATAGGCTACAAAATTAGGGATCCTTGGTAAAATTTGAAAAATTTCAACAGAAAAGCGGGAAAAATTATCTAAGGCGAAACGGAGTTCGCCGGGACCGCTATTGTAAATAAAATGAAATAAAACTTTTTTTTCATTTTAGTTTCTTTTTTCATCGTATTATGACCCACACAAAATGACGGTACATTTTATTTTTTTAACCTTTATCGTGCAAACAGCTAAATAAAATATGTAAAAGTCCGTATACATTATGTAATTAGCAATCTCACTGGCTTCGTCATGCGATATTTAAATCCGTATCCGTGTGAAGCGATAATTTGGAACACAATTGAATCGTTCAACGGGTTGTCCACGTTAATCGATGTGTCTGTTTTAATCGATGCGAGACGAGTGGCCTGATTCGATTGAACTGAATAACTGAGGTTTGCGATTGGGGACATAATGTGGGAACAGATATTACCGGACGCTTAATATGTTGGATGCTAGAATCATCAGTCAGTAAATATATGTAGGCGCTTCGCTATTTCAACGTTGATTCTTATAATACGAGTGACAGTTGTGGCTCTGTCGGAACGTCTTTGTCGATGGTAGAGCGATGAAAAGAAAAAGTAAGACTGTCACTGGTTGACTTTGAACCATGGACTTTTATTGAGTCCATGCTTTGAACGAGCAACGGTCCGCGCACCATGCATATGACGAATCGCAAATATTCTAAGCTATCCTTAGCCCTAATGTTGTTTAGTGCTTCTAATTGATATCTAGAGGGCCTAAGATTTAGACGAAGGTCATTCTGTCTTTACATATAAAATAAAAAACCCATCTGGCTTTAGAGTCTTTGATTTTATTTGCATTGTCATTCGTCTTATTTATGGATACAAAATATTTTTCACTATCGTTTTAAATGTATTCACAAAAATCCTTAACAGATTGCGTGCGATTATCACGCCGAACCAGCTTTATCTTTTATACAAGACTCAAATACGATCCTGCCTGGAATACTGCTCGCATCTCTGGGACGGTCCCGCCAAATATTTTATGGATGCCCTTGATAGGCTGCAGCGAAGGGCTGTGCGGATAATTGACACTAAAGAGGTTACCAATAACCTCGAACCTCTTAAATTTAGTAGAAATATAGGTGCGTTGAGTAAATTTTATCGTCTCCTTCATGGTGGGTGTTCAGAGGAACTGTTTTCCCTTAGTTCCCCTAGAGCCGGCCAACGATGTCATCGCTTCACCGTGGAAAATATTATATCGCAAACTAATACGTTTAATAACTCATATATTTACCTCACTATATATAAGAAGTGGAACTCGTTGCTGGCTTATGTGTTTCCTCCTTCTTTTGACATGGATACCTTCAAAAGAAGTGTGTAGTTTAATTTTTTTTCCAACGTTTGCGAATACAAAACGAGCTGTTTTGTTGAATCCGATCCGCGAACTGATGTGCGCTGGGGTAATCATGGATTCCAATACCATCAATAATATTGAGACAGAGCGAAAATATGAACGTCTGGATGATAGACTTATTATTAAATTAAATTTTTATTGCACGTATTAAACAGTAGGAAAAGCAGACTTTGTGTAGTAGCTTTCTCTACCAGTCAACCCTACAGATTTGATCCAAGAATATCGTAGTAGTGTATGAAATTTAAACAAAGTGTATTAAAATAAACAGCACTGACAATTAATATTAACAAAAATATATTTGTAAATATTAAACATACCTTTATTTGCATAAATATTAGTAACTTTATATCTGCGAGAAAAAATAATGTGAAAATTCAAAACTAGTTTTTTCATGCTTGGCAAAACCTGGTAAAAATGCACAACTCGAGTGGGTTAATATTTTCAAATGACCGATTAAGTTCTTGAAAATGTGATTACATAATTTACTATTTCATTACTTATAACAATATTTTTTTATTATTTATAAGACGTTCAAAGAATGTTTGATTTCAAATTATCTCTGGAACTCCACCTTACAAAGGTTAAATTAAATTAACGACAGAATGTTCTACCTTCATTAAAGAAGAATGGCTTTATAATTTGCAGGAATTCGATGAGTTCGTATTAAAAAATAATTATCGAAAATAAAAATTGAACTTGACTGACATCGATTTACTTTTTCATTGAACAGTGTTCCTTGCTACGGACTTTGCTACGACGCTACGAACATTTTTGCTACAGCAAGCTACAAACATTTCGGAGCGATGTTAGAACAATATTATTTAAGCGAAATACAAATTGCTTTGAAGTCCGTCTGTTAGATTACCTAAGAATATATTAAATGTAATTGTCGCATGACGTCATTTGTAGGTACATTTTTTACTCACCATTGATGTAATGAGCTCCCGCATCTTATCCCTCAACTTAGCATCATTTTATCACAGTATTTTTTTCTTAATTTGGCAAATGTAAAAAGACGTGTTAAATTTTTAAGTAACGAATAGGATTACAGAATTAAAAATATTTAAAAAGTATTAATTGCTAAATTTACATGATTTACGAATGTACAAAATTTATATTCTAAATATAATTTATATTCTATTTAGAATATAAATTTTATACATTTGAATCGGTCATTTCAAAAACCTCATAAGTCACCTTTTTTTCCTAACATGCTTTTTTGGAGAAAATGGTTCCATATAAAGAGATGCGTATTCTATGTATTTACCATGCAAGTCAATACATTATTTTCTCATCAAATGGAACAGTGTCAATGATATATTGACATTAGACGATTTAACGCAAATTGGGAATAGCATTTTTGAAGAGCACATGCCATTTAATAACAACATTTAAAGCTGATCAACCGCAAATGTTTAATAAAAACCAGATAAAAATGATAGAGAATATGATTAATTTCATTAAAAATGAAAAATTAATAAATCTCAAATGCTAATAAGTCATAATTTCAGTGCAATGTTCAATAATAAGCAATAAAATATGATTTTAACTATAATTTTGATTGAATAATACTACCACTAACCCCATTTCCTGCTAAAACAACGTAAGTTAAGAATAGTTTTTCAAGTTTTTTTTCATTGTTTTCAGTGATAAATTACAAATATCATTCGCTGTTTAATTTTTATACGACCCAAATAATAAATTAGGCATAAATCACTTATTTAAAATTTACTTGTTTGAGTGCGAAACTGTTTTAATTGAGTCCTGAAAAATTCTAATTTGGTGACTTATGAGGTTTTTGAAATGACCGATTCATTTATAAAACTTCAGATAGGCACTATAGCCAAATAAAGTAAATTAATTCAGCATTTGCCTAATTCTAGTTTTTTATTCTTTTTCAATATTGGACAACATCAACATACATTGCTGTGATTCTGTGGTAAGTAGCATAAGCACTTGTGTTACAGAAATCAGAAAAAACGACGGTACCATAACACCCAGACCCGAGACAATATAGAAAAGATCGTTTCCCATATTGACCCGACCAGGAATCGATCCCGGGACCTCAGAGATGGCCCGACGCCAAAGTCCGGCACGCTCGCCTCTCGGCTACGGAGGTCGTCAAATTGTTATTTATTATATTTTTAGGTATAAAAAACATACCCAGGGCAGTTCCCTTGTAATTATTAAAGCGGCCCTTATAGAGACTGAGCGTTTGAGCAACACACAAGTGCTCTCTATTCTTTGATTCTTATATTTTAAATGTCAAACAAATCTATTCTTCTAAATACTTTTTTTTATTTTTAGTAACAGTACAGTAACATAACAGTTTTTAGCAATAGTACATTTTAGTAACAGCTGAGAGATTACAAACAGACATCGTACACATGGTAGTACCATACAAAAACTAAACATCAGCCTACAACGTGAGCCAGTCACGTCTGCTCAGATAAGGATGTAACACCCACATTACGTAGCATTACCTCTCGACAGGATCCGACCTACATCGGGGCCCTTCATATTGACAGTAATGGTTAGACGGAGTTCAGATATCAGGAAAGGTGGGATTTTGAAGAAAGGTTATTTTTAAAATGCAATTCAAGATTGACCTCACTTGATGTTAAGTGGTCATGAGGTCCTTTTTTTTCATCGACAGGAAATGCCTTGACGCACTTTACCGAGGGTGACTGCGACGAGTGTGGGACTCCCAGGGAGCAGACCTTACTCCCGACTCCGCCCTGAAAAAGGCGGGGACTACCCACTATAACCTGTCGGTAGACCTTATCACCTGAGTGGCTGTACCGTGGGTATCCCTGGTCATGAGGTCCTAGCTTAAGGGCGACAAGTACAGCATAATAGAGCTGTTACTGGACTTGTCAGCCTTACCTTGAAGGCTTGACCCCTGCTACCAATGTAACACCCCCATTTAGCTTTCTTTTGTAAAAAAACGACTTAGTTTGCCGGTATCTTCATGGTAGTTATAGGTTTCAAAGCGGAGGTAGCTTCATTTGATTTATATAATAACGATTCATAAGTATTACTGATGTAATATTTATGAATAAATAGATTTGACTCTTGACCTTTTTGGTAAGTGCCTTCTGCCGTATAAGTTCAGAACTAGTTACTTATTTATTTGTTAGTTGAAAAAGCAGCACGTATCTGTTTTTTTTCTTATATGTTTCCAGGAACCAATTTTCTGAAATGCTTTCCTTAAGGTTGTCATGTAGTCACTGCCTAAAATTGTATTAATATTGGACAACATCATATACATTGCTCTGATTCTTTGGTAAGTAACTAAAGCACTTGTGTAACAGAAATCAGAAACAACGACGGTACCACAACACCCAGACCCGAGACAATATAGACAAGTTCGTTTTCCCATATTGGCCGGACCGGGGATCGAACCCGGAACCTCTGAGATGGCGCGACGCCAAAGTCCGGCACGCTCGCCTCTCGGCCACGGAGTTCGTCAACGTATTACCAAAAGACTTCAATTACAACATTATAACCTTCTACGTTTATACATAACTAGCGGCTCGCTGCGGCTTTGCTTGCGTACTATTCACGTTTTATCAACAATTCCCACTGATTCTTAGTTCCTATTGATCGTAGCGTAATTCAAAGTCATTCAAAGCAGTCTGAAGCTTTCTTCGATTGACTATCCTACACACAAAGGACTTTTCAGTATGAATCAGTAGTTCCTGAAATGTGCGCGTTGAAACAAACAAACTCTTCAGGTTTATAATATTAGTATAGATGATTTAATGTTATAAAATCTTTCCTTTCTACTTTCAGGTAAGCGAAATGAAATATGAACCTGTGGAGCCCACACGGGATAAGATAATGTATGTAGAATTAAAATATTCCTTCCAAGTTTCAAACATAAATTATGGCAACTACTAGGAACACATGGTAATACCTATAAGTTCATGGAAAAAAGTTTTTACTTAAGTAAAGAAATATAATAGATTTAAAACTGTTGTTTCATCAATTAACACTTAAATAATAAATTATGAAATATTTGACAACATCACATACATTGCTTTGATTCTGTAGTAAGTAGCTTAAGCACTTGTGTTATAACTATCAGAAACATCGACAGTACCAGAACACCCAGATCCAATATAAAATTAAATAGTTCGTTCCCCAAATTGATCTCATCCGGGACCTCAAGATTGTCACGCTAAAGTTCGGGCCGCTCACCTCTCGGCTACGGAAATCGTCAAAATTTATTTGTTAAAGAAAAACATTTTCTTTTCAACACCAAACTGATTTTCAAAATAGAATCGTTATTTTACCAACTCATCACCCCTATTACAGTCGTTGATCCCAGAACCTGACATCTGTAATCAGGTCAAAAACGTTACAAGGAATATCCCTGACTCCATACTAACGTATCTACAGTTATTTAGTTCGAGCAGCGAGGGCGCCCTACCCGGTGGGTGCGTGGCCGGAATTTTAATAGCGTTTGTAGCGGAGATTCACATCCCGGCAAAGCCGAGATACGGCTACAGCGAGAGCTGTAAAGATATGGCTTAAACTACGGACACAATTTAAGTATTAGATCAGTAAGGGAGATACGCAAAGCCAGATACGCCAATTTTTAGCAACAAACTCTAAAAATGAGGTAGTTAGGAACTGATATGCTATACCTTCACGGGGAGGAATGCTTGATACACTGTACTGTCTCCCAAGGGAGAGTGGCGGAGTGTGTGGGACTCTCCTGCCACTAAATGTTGCGGATATCCCAAAGTTAAAGAAACGCAGCTTTTATTTTACAACGTAAATTTATTTTCCATCTGTTATTTTTCACGTTCACTGTCGCTAAGCATGATCAGTCTATGACATCCTGCCCTGAAAAAAGGCCTATCTCCTAAAACTCCCGGTTGAACCCCATCGCCTTAGTGGCAGTTTTTTTATATTGAACTTCAAAATTGTCCTCATCCCACCTGATTTTAAATAGTAATAAGGTCCTAGCTAAAAAGCGACAAGTACAGCATAATAAAGCTGTTACTGGACTTGTCGCTCTTACCTCGAAGGCTTGACCCCTGCTACTAATGTAGCACCCCCCGGGAGCTCTGGAAACCTTACTCACACGCAGGAACACAACAACACCGAAGTTATTGTTATTTGGCTGCGGTCTTCTGTAAGGTGGAGGTGTTTCATCAGTCGGGCTGCTTTAGTTCTAGTGATAATTTGTTATGCCTTAACTCTCTTGAGTGTTGTGGGAGACTGGTTCAGCCTTAACATCCAAAACACCATCGTCAGAATGGCTGCTTCTGCGTCCTCGTCTACTCCCCCCATGATGGTTGGGGGGAGAGTGGGGACGGCCGAGCCAACTGGACCACCCCACCTCACAATCAAAAAGTCTTAGGTCATCTGTAGCTAATTATATTTTTTTATTTTCGTAATTGCGTTTACAATTAGGCAGACATATAAAATTGTTACGATTTATTCTTAATTAATAAAGAAAACAAAAGTACAAAAAAGATCCAGGCCACCTTCCCTCAGAGTATCTCGAAAAAAGTTAGGTCTACGTACGGTCAACCTGTTTCCAGACTGCTTTTATATTTAGATTGTAATACTGCTACATATATAACGATTCATATGACTATATTCTTAATGTTACGGTTTCGCGAAATAGATAGAGATAAGAATTACTTAGTATTGGGAAGACTTTGACTCGTTTTTGGAATTAACATTTTTGGTAATGTATTTTTATACTGTTACTGTAACTAATCTACTGAGTTTCTTACCGGTGTCTTCTTGGTAGATATGGGTTCCTAACAAGCAGTAGAATCACTTTGCATTTTATTCAATTACTATTCAAAAGTGTTAGCATCACCGAACATTTCTATGATCTGAGGTTAGCGTGTAACCTAGTTGAATAAAGAAGTATTTCACTTTGAGTTTAACCAGCCCACTGCCACTTCAGCGCCATCAAATTATTTTATTTCTATTCTGCAATATAATCGCAATTATGGCAGAAAAAAAGTAAAATAGAATCGGAACAAGATAATGAATTTAGTTTTTCAATATCATTTTCCAATTATTTGAATCATGTTGTGATGAACCATTTCACTGAAATATGTCGAAACGAAGAATTTTTTTATTTTACGATAAGTAATGAGTCAAAAATGACTGTCCGTTTTTCTCCAACCGACTACGAGTCGTTAATACCATTCCATAATTTACTTTCCATATCAGCTGTCATCAGTCGTCTGTTGGTCGTTTTTAGCTTAGGCCTCGTATAATGTATTACTACCGTTAACTAGAACGGATCGTTTTTCAAATATTGGAATCGAGCATAAGTAATAAGTGTTGAAAATTCGCCATACGTATTTTATAGAATACATCCGATAGCCGTATCGAGTGAGCCTATCAAATTATCCCCAATCGATCCGATAGTGTTGTCGGCTTTGTAACGGCTGGATACCTCATGTCAGAATATTGTCCGTCCAAAATGCGAGGCTTCGTAAATAAAAGGGACTTCAAACGAAATACCTGCTGATATTTAATGCATTTAGCTTGTTGTAAATGATGCGAATGCGTTAACGATTTATCTAATTCTGAAAACGATTATCGTGTCAATGCCTCGTTTAACCGTGACATGAAGGCTTGTTATTAAAAATAAAAATATAACGAAAGAGCTTAGAGACAATAATTCTTTAACTCGCCTAAATTCTGAGCACCATTTAAAACGTTTCTTCACCTTCAACTCTTTATTACCGTTTAAAAACAGCCGGCGTTAAATAAATTATGACTGTAGTTAGATTTAAAAACTGTAAATTTTACGTCTTAAGCCATAAACAAAAGAGGTTTTTATTTAAACTTTCTAACGACATCTTATAATATTACTTTAGTTTTCGCCTGTCTTTTGGAAAATTTAGTACCTAGTCTGTATCAGAGATTATTTTTCTTAAAAGAATACATCCCACTGATGGTAATGTTACCGAATTGTCCATAGATAAATATTGTACATATTATCTCTAAGTATTGGGCCCGTAAGGATGATAATATGAAAATACGCCGTATTCTGAGGTCCCGGGTTCGAGTCCCGTTCATTATGGGAAACGAACTTTTCTTTATTGTCCCGGGTCTGGGTGTTGTGGTACCGTCGTTTTTTCTGATTTCTGTAACACAAGTGTTAAAGCTACTTACCATAGAATCAGAACAATGTATGTGATGTTGTTCAATATTTATTTATTTATCTAAAACTTATTTGGACCTATTCAAAATTAAAACCAGTTCACCGGTAGCTTACAAGAGAGTGAACGTTTTAATTAGTGACACTAAGCCGGTAGAAACCAAAGATTATACATAGAAACATTCATTAATTAGTGCTTGTTATTTTAACTAGATGGCGCTTTAGATGTTTCTTTTGATGTGTTAAACTAATAATTTTAACAGTATCAATGGTATTAGAATTTCCTGATGGGGTGCCCTTTTTTTGATTTCCGTTATCTGGTTATCACTCTTTAACTTTTATTTCCATCAGCTACCTCTTCTACGAGTGTGTATACAATGTGTGCGTTTTCCTATTTCCAAAAAGTAACGAACAATATTAGAAACAGAAAAATTTGATCTCCCTTTGCGGTGCGGGAATCGAACCCACGACCTTCACGTATCGCGCGTGCTGCTCTTACCAACTGAGCTAACCGCAAGTTATTGTAGGCGATGAAATTTTTCTGCTGTATCAACCGTTAGCCTCCGGTAAGTGCCCTCTGCCGAATATGTTTAGAACTACATACTTATCGGCCCGTGGTACATTCGTTGCAGAAATGTTTGAATCGTGGGTTCGATTCCCGCACCGCAAGGGGAGATAAAAATATTCTGTTTCTAATTTTTAAAGTTCGCTAGTACGGCGTATAGTAGGTACTATAAAAATAAAAAAATCAAGTAACGAACAGTTCTTAGATAAATACCAGTTAGACATTCATTTTTTGTCACGATTTTCCACAGCCTGCTAACCCATATACATTTCTTTACCGAATATAAGGCGAGACTCTTATAACCTCTAAAAGTAGAATTATTCATAAAGAGTGGCGTTGTCGTTACGACCGCGAGGAAATTCTTAATGACCTGATATAAAAATACGGGCAGGCGCGGGCTGGGTGGTTGAACAGTGGTTCCGTTAAACTTCACATATGTCCTCGGTGGGGCAGTGGCTTAGTAAGACGCTCAAAGCACTGAAGGCCCTGAGGTATATTCTTAGTGAGAATCAGAAAGAGAGGCAGGGCAAAGCGATTTATCGCTCGAACTGCAGCAGCCCGACTGGTGTAATACCTCCACCTTACAGAAGACCGCAGCCAAATAACAATCACTCCGGTGTTGTTGTGTTCCTGCGTGAGTAAGGTTTACAGAGCACCTGGGGGGTGCTACATTAGTAGTAGGGGTCAAGCCTTCAAGGTAAGATAGACAAGTCCAGTAACAGCTTTATTGTGCTGTACTTGTCGCTTTTTAGCTAGGACCTTATTACCACTTAACATCAGGTGGGATAAAGTCAATATTGGAGTGCATTATAAAAAAAAAGTTAAGCCAATTTAAAACCTTTTTTTTTTATAATGCACTCCAATTTAAAAAAACGAACTTTTTTAAATTGGCTTTGGTTAGATTGTGCTGGGTCGGTGAATCCGGTATCCATCGTCTGATAATCATAATACAAAGCATTATCTTAGTTTGAGACTAGCACATTGGTGTGATTGGCTGCCGCATTTATTGATGTATATTATACGGATAAGACGCAGAAATTAAGACATTTATAACAGAACTAAAGTGATCGATAAAACTTTTAAAATTTTGCTTTCTTATGCTTATAAAGTCTTAAATTGTTAATTAATTGTCTGTTCTGAATCTTAAATAAATTAGACACCATTTGACCGATTTTCAAAGTTAGTAACTAAATAACACAAGTAGTTTTATGAAAACCAGAACCAACCCTGGTGCCACAGTGCATAATTAAATATATTGAGTAGCACATAAAACAGAGACAAATATTCAGCACACATGTTTGTCCCCGGTGGACATCAAACCCATACCTTTACTTCAACAGCCAGGAGCGCTAACCTACAAGGCTAGTTAAACAAAAAATATTTTTTTTTGTATGATCTGACGTTAGCATGTAACCTAGTTGAATAAAGAAGTATTTCACTTTGAGTTGAACCAGCCCACTGCCGCTTAAGCACCGTTAAACAAAAAATATTCTTTCCTGAATACGAACCCTTATTGTACTGAACCCTAAACCGCCTTACATAACCATCCTTTTGTTACTTTTACATCGCACTCGACATTTATTTCGTTTTAACGCGCAGATTCCACATATTAGCACAATACAAATATAAACGCAGTCTGAAAAGTCAGAGGAAACGGCCAAAATGATGAAGTTCACGTTATTCTAAAGAAGAATATATGTTTAAAGTACCGGGTCAAATTTTGGGCTCCTGGGATCGTATACCGAGGTGAACAAAGATTGTTACTGATTGTTCCAAAGTAGCTCGGCTCTGTTACCCCTTTTTTCGAATTTGAATCAATTATTACTTTGAATCAATTAATTATTTTTTGCAATTTACTACATTATTTTATCTAATTACTACACTGTATGTCTTAGTGCAAAACTAGTTATAAGTTCAGCTATATTTGTAATATGAACGACAGAGTTTCTTGCCGGGATCAGATCTGTAAGTTATAGGTTCCGAACCGGAGGTAGCGTCATTTGCATTATATAGACGTTTCATAAATATTACTGTTGTAATTTACATGAATAAATGAATATTAAATTTGAGTTTTAAGCCGCACTGTTACTTTCTGCAATGAATAGAGAGTGATGTTACGGGTTCGCACCAATTATAACCTCATCGGTGATCAACTTTGCAATTTTGTGGGGGATCCCTTGCGACCACTACGCCGGCTGCCCCACCGCGCCTGCCGCTAAGCACTCTACCTCGCCTGGAGTGTGCCAGGCCACCTGACAAGGCCCAACCCCTCAGGAGTGAGGTTTACCTGACGTCTTTGGTCCCAGCAGCGGATCTGCTGCGGCTTTACTGTCTACTACCACACTGTGGACATCTAAGACTCTTACTCTAGGTCTCCCTCTAAGAGCCGGATAGAGCCCTGGGACCCACCGGCTGCGGAGCATAGGGAAGCCAGCCAACGCAATACAGCATCCTCCTCTTCTTCCGCCGTCCCACCATGATGCGATTCGCGACCTACGCGGTAGCGTAATAAATGCCTGGTCGCGGAAGACAGATGGGTCTTCCTCTTCCTCCATAATCCATCTCTGCCCTTGCGGGCTTGTTGCAGAGAGCCACCTGCTCTCCGCGGCCCAGCTCGGAACCCGTCTTCACTTGATCCTGTGCGGTATCGGAGGCTGAGTGGCGAGGCCGTATTGCAACATATTAAAAAAAAAGAAAATTTCAATTCCTATCGAGTAATTTACAAGAAACCCCATTACTAAATCACTTGAATTTATCCCTACTAATATTATAAATGAGAAAGTAACTCTGTCTGTCAGTTACGCTTTCCCGCTTGAACCTCTCAACCGATTTTGATGAAATTTAGAACCTCTAAAACGAAAACATACAGTTTACGCGAACGAAGTCGCGGGCACAGGTAGTTGAGTTATAAACGTATACGTTCCATAATAAATCAAGACTTAACTTGACTTTGATAATATGGACTTTTTTTTGTAACACGACGAAAATCAGAAAGAATTGTGTATTAACTCTACGGGAAGGTTGATCGGTTATATTTTTCTTCTATTTCGAAAAGTCGGTGTCCGAAGGCAATCACATTACCGGCTTAAACGACGGGACAAACTTCACCGTTACACTCCCCTCTCTCTCCCCCCTACAGGAACAAGAGATACTGAAGATTGTGTTACACTGGATCGTTGGAATAATAGTTAGAGCCTGAACTTAGGGATTTGTTCAATCCAACCCAGGGAAAACGTGCCTGAAGTGAGAATTGCGTTTGTTCTGTCTCCGGGTGGTATAAATGAGTTCACACGCAGGAGCACAACAACACCGAAGTGATTATAATTTGGCTGCGGTCATCTGCAAAGTGGAGGTATTTCACCAGTCAGGCTGCTCCAGTTCAAGCGATGAATCGCTATGCCCTACCTCTCTTAATGCTCGTACTTATTTATTTTAAAACAATCTCTGTTCACCAACATCACTAGTCCTTAATCACCACCCTTCGACGTATGCAAACGAACCGCTCCTTTTAGTAAGATTGATCGAAATTCGCCTACGTTTCCATTCGTACAAAATTGTTTGATACTAGCCTTGGGCCACGGGTTCGCCCAAGAAAGATGGAACAAAAATCCGAAGAAATTAGACCTAAGCATTTGCTACAAGAGTAAAACGTATCAATTTAAGACAAATGTGAAATCAGGTCATTGATTTCAAGACAGAGGAATAACTTATCTTTGCAGCCTTAGATACAATATAAATAAATAGATATAAATAATGGAAAACATCACAAACATTGCTCTGATTCTGTGGTAAGTAGATTAAGCACTTGTGTTACAGAAATCAGAATAAACTTTAAAATATAGAAAAGTTCGTTTCCCATATTGACCTAACCGGGGTTCGAATCCGGAACATCAGAGATGGCGCGAAGTGAAAGCCCGACCCACTTGCCTCTCGGCCACGACAGTCGTCAAATACATAAAAAGATAAATTGATATGGAACAGCAAACTTGTTATTATTTCTAGTGTAAATAACGAACCATTTTTTACTTCATAAAATTCTAAGAACTTACACCGTGAATTACACCAGGCCAATTTGTTTGAAAACCTAAATCAAAGGATATTGTTAGCAAAGTATAAGCAGAATTCCGAGAGAGTTCAGTTAGCGCGGTAAATCACGTTGTTATTGGAGTCTCGTGTAATTGGCTGGCATCAGTTAAAAATATTAACTAATAAACTCTGGGTGAATTAGTAATGCTACATTTTAGCTCAGTAATTGTATTGTTAGGACTCGGTTCAGGGAAGCAGAAAAAAAATGATGGTCGGTCCGATTTACTGGTTTTATTTACCAAAAACGACGGGGTGTTATAAGTTTGACGTGTCGGTGTGTGTATCTTGTCTATGGTATCGCAGCTCCCGAACAAATGAACCGATTTTGATTTTGATTTTTTTGTTTGAAGGTTAATAAGTCGGGCGTGTTCTTAGTTACATTTGATAAAAATCAATCTAAGATGGCCGCCGTCACACAATTATGGATTGCATGTTTTAACACAACTCCTACAAATGGGTATCATATAAAAGGGCTTAACTCGCAGAATATATTCATAAAAAAATCAAATCCAAGATGGCCGCCGAAGTTAAATTAAGGATTTCCAAATTTTTTTTGTCATAACTCCTTCATTATTGGTATCAAATAAAAGGGCTAACAGCTAGTGAAATCTACGATTATTATATAGAAATGAATCGCTGAATATATCGCTAAGCGCAAATCTCGAGACCAGTTGAACCGATTTCGCTAATTTTATTTTTTAGCACATGCCTTGAAGTACGAGTATAGTTCTCACGTAGAGAAAAAATCTTAAAAAGGCAGAGGCCCGCATTTTATTTGCCGCAAGAGTGTTGTAGATAAAATCTCTTCGTATTACGACCTCCGTAGCCGAAGGGCGAGCGGGCCGGACTTTGGCGTCGGGCCATCTCCGAGGTCCCGGGCTCGATCCCCGGTCGGGTCAATACGGAAAACGAACTTTTCTATATTGTCTCGGGTCAGGGTGTTGTGGTTCCGTCATTGTTTTTTTATTTCTGTAACACAATTGCTTAAGCCATAGAATCAGAGCAATGTATGTGATGTTGTCTAATATATATCATTTAATTTAATTTAATTTAAATCTCAGCCCGTCACAACATGTCACCAATCAATGGTGTACTCAGTAGTCTGTAGTTACCGGCAACGCGTCGCGATAGCCGCGCTGTCTGCCCTCTCATTAGCGCTAATTAATAGTCGGAGACGCGGCTACCCCAGTACAACCACCTGACCAGTGTAGTCATTATTAAAATACCGGCCAAGTGCGAGTCGGACTCGCCCATGAAGGGTTCCGTAGCAGCAAGTTACATAATACAAAAGTTTATATTTGAGTTGATTAAATAAATGGTAAATTGGTTGGTAAAGTACTAAATCTCGTTTGAACCAATTTTCGCTACATGTACTATATATATTAATGTACTTTATATATATTTTGTTAGAAGTTAGCCCCTCTAACTTCGAGGGGAGGGGGGTACATTTTTCCATTATATTTTCCGCAAACTATTTAAGATCATATATACCCCCCCACACATATGGGTTTGATTAAAAAAAAATTGAGTTTCAGTTCTATAACCCCAAAAATTGATCGTTCTTTTCAAAATCTTAGTGCGATTCACAGAATACATCTACTTACCAAGATTCCACAGTATAGCTTTTATAGTTACAAAAAAAAGTGGCTGTGACACACGGACGGACAGACGGACGAACAGACATGACGAAACCATAAGGATTTTTTGCCATTCGGCTATGGAACCCTAAAACACAAATTATGAATGTAAAAACCGTCAACAGTAAGTATAACAATAACTCAAAGTCAAAGTCAATATTTATTATTCACATAGATTACATTAATAATACTTATGAATAGTTTGTATATAAAGCAAATGAAGCTACCTATATATTAAAGACTAGCGACTTGCGTGTACTACCCCCCCCCCCCACTTTTTCCACATTTTCCGCTGATGCTTCGCGTCTATTGGTCGTAGAATCATGTTATATAGCCAACTAGCGGTCCCAGCGAACTTTGTTTCGCCATAGATGATTTTCCCGTTTTTCTGTTGATATTTTTCAAGAATTTTCTTTGCTATAAACCTCACGGAGCCCGAGACCTTTCCAACGAATGCAAAACCGTGAATATCGGTTCGTGCGTTCTGGAGTTATAGCGTGAGGAAGGAAAACCCGACTTATTTTTTTATAGTAGAATATATTTTCTCGATAAATGGACTATCCAACGCATTTTTTTAAAATAGTTGTTCCTGATATTAGCACGTTCAAACAATCAAGCTTTTCAGCTAACTAATACTAGCTGTGCCCGCGACTTCGTGCGCGAGGACTACAGTTTTTTTTTCCATGTGTATATTTTAATGGTCGGCTTTACCCCTATCTTTAATCCAAGTTTCGAGCTATATTTGTGCTTTAACTCAAAAACTAACCATTTTCCCATATAAACTTGCAAGGGCAGTACCTACCCATCAACCATAACATCCGGCCTCCCTCTATCGGCGACATGGCTGAGCCCGTGACGCGAGTTACGTCTGTCTGAGCTGTCACTCGCCTCTAATTAGCGCTAATTAATAGTCAGCGCTGGAACACGGTACAGTGCAGCGACCGGAACAGTGAAGCGGAACAATAGGAACGTTTACGTTGTAAATCACGTCTGACGTTTACGGTCGATCCTTTTACCCGACTGCTTCCGAAGGAGGATTGTGTTTTCGGGGAGGTATTTGAGTTTATTTGTATGTCCCCCTTTTTTTTTTAAGGAAGTGAAATGCAATGGCACACCCTACTGCTGCGTAGAGAAAAAGATAACGGCATGTGTGAGACTCCCCCCGATCTGAGAAGAGTGGAGACTACCCACTAAACACCCCAGCAGCTCTCAGTGTCTATTGATGGCACCATGGGAATATAGTTAAAGTAATAATACTTTAACTTATATTCTTGTGGCCATAAGGCCACAAGATTTGTATGCCCGTTCTATTGGCTTTACCGTTTTGAGTATTAAGACATTAACATTATATTTTTAAAAAAGTATTGAGTTTTAAGAACGCTATAGTGAAAATACTTTTTTTGTTAATCGTCACTAAGGTATAGAATCAAAGGATTGGAAGTTTATATAAATATTACGGTGTTCATTTGAAATAAATATTCAAACGTTAACACGAAAATTTTGTTGCTGAAGTGTTTTAAACCCAAATAATAAAAAAGCACGTTAGTATGAGTTAGATTTTTTATATGCTGCACTAGCGAACTTAAATATTTTAAATAAACAGGAAAAATCTTCTTCTAGCTACAATGTTAGATTTGAACCTACAATTTTCACGTATTACGCGTGCTGATTTTTCAACTGACCTAATTGCAAATTATTTCTGATAAGATTATATAAGTTTTCGACTAATTCCCTCTGCCTGATGAAGCCTGAACTATATACCGGTCGTGTCTGCCCGTGATAACTCCGTTGCCGATATATTCGCTCCCACAGGATCCAAGCTACCTTGGCATAGGTTATTTTTTTGTTTCTTTAAAATATTTAAAGCATTTAAGAGCGGCGTGATTCACAATAATAACATACCTATTTCTCTACTGTAATTTATTTTACTATGCACCAGCTAACTAGTGAAGGTTGAATGCCACTTGCTGAGGTTTCATGTAATATTAAATGATGACTTAGCTCTTGCTTATGCAAGGAAAATGCTTGCGCTAACGAGTTTCTAAGATTTTGCTTTACTTACTTAAGCTGGTTTTAGAGAGTGAAGAGAGAGATACAAGTTTACTTAAAAAATTTAAAGTTGCAGAGACTTTTGCGGTTTTCGAATTATCGCCTTTACATACATACATAAAAAAAATTGAAAAATTTTGAATCCCGAAATTAGATGAACGCGAGTTACGGGAAACATTGAGTAAAGAATAATGACGAAAAAGCTATGTGATGGCGCGTTTGGGAGCTTAGTGAAACACTTTGTTTCTTCATTAAAGATTAACATTGCTGCAACATATGGTAGCAAAATTTTAAATAACTTTAGCTTATTATCTATCCCGCGAGTTTGTTAGCTGTCCGAAGATTGTGAACAGAACACACTGTGATCATAACATATTGCTTACAATTTAACATAATATTATTGTAAACTACACAAAAACCTATACTAATTGTGTACATATTGTACGGTTTACAATCTTTCCACAGTCATAATCTCGCAAGATAGATTATAATATAACGTTATTAACCATTTTCAATCAATGTCAGAATTGGGCGTCGATGACGCATGTAAGTTCTACAGTTAATTTAATTTAATTTACAAATACTTATGTTTTTTATTTATTTTTCAATAATTGGCTTTAAATTTTTATTTTACAATTGACAAACTAACTGTGTGTCTTAGTGCAAAATTAGTAATAAGTTTAGCTTTCATTTGTAAAAAAAAACTACTGAGTTTCTTGCCGGTATCTTCTCTTTAGTTATAGGTTCCGAACCGGAGGTATCTTCATTTGCTTTATACAGAGACTATTCATAAGTATTACTAATGTAATCTATGCGAATAAAAAAGATTGACTTTGACATTTAACGGTGACATGCAAATTATATATTTACATTTGTGTGAGAATTAAAACTCAACTACGCCGATATTGAAATCCGGTATTATTGACGGTTGAATATCAAAACGCAATCTTGGGAGCGTTTTATTACGAAGTGTTTCACTTCCTCATCTCGCTCTTTAATAACTGTCAACGGAATAAAAATGAGTGGCGATCAATCATGGCGCCGACCGATATTTCACTCCGCTAGTTACCTACTGAAGAAACATTCTTTGTACGTCGCTGGATGTGTTAAATCGAATTTTCACAAAAATTCTAGCTATTTACCATTTTGGTGATTCCATTGGATTAATAACAGTCTTAGAATAGACAAAGTACCCTATATGTATTAGTTCAAAATTAGTTTTATGTTCAGCTTTTGTTTATTATAAATCTCTGTGGTAATAGGTTCCGAACCGTAGGTAATAAATATTATTAACGTAATTTATGTTGATAAAAAGATTTTTCAGGCACCAACAATGTTGAATCGGACAGGGTCAAAAATGCCGAATTTCAGAAGTGGTAGGGCATAGGGACTTATCGCTTGAATTGGAGCCAAATAACAATAAATTCGGTGTTATTGTGTTCTTGTGTGTGGGTAAGGCTTTCATAGCTCTTGAGAGCCTTCAAGGTATGGGCGATAAGTCCAGTAACATCTTTATTATGCTGTACTTGTCGCCCTTAAGCTAGGAACTCAGTACCACTTAATATCAAGGGAGATGAGGTCGATCTTGAAATGCATAAAAAAAATGTCGTATACGTACATAGTATAGTTTTTTTTTATATTGCACTTCAAGATTGACCTCATCCCATCTGATGTTAAGTGGTAATGAGGCCCTAGCTTAAGGGTGACAAGTACAGCATAATAAATCTGTTACCTGACTTGTCACCCTTACCTTGAAGGCTTGATCCCTGCTACTAACGTAGCACCCCCCAGGAGCTCTGGAAACCTTACTCACACGCAGGATCACAACAACACAGAAGTGATTGTTATTTGGATGCGGCCTTCTGTAAGGTGGAGGTATTTCACCAGTCTTGCTGCTACAGTTCGAGCGATAAATCGCTATGCCCTACCTCATACCTTATACTATAGAAAAGCCAATTCATATCAATATACCTCATAACTCATAAATCATTTATTTCCCTTCACAGTTAGGTACATGAATAAGGTAACTTAGATTATTGTTACAAATCACAGGGGTACATGAGCTGTAGCCTAATTGCCGAAATAGGTTTCCAGTAAAACCTGTGCTACAGATATGTGTTGCTGGTCACTGGTTTAAGTATTTGACCTGATTCCAAAATATGATACTTAAGCGCTTACGGAAACCAGAACCAACGATAGTACTACAATATATACTTAAATACATTTATAAACACCCAGACACACAACAAACACATTTGTCCTAGTTGAGATCGAACCCACGGACCTTGGATCAACGGTCAAGAGCGCAAACCGTTCCAACAAACCGCTCAATCGCCTAAGAAAATACGTCTACACATACTCTTCTTGTTTTACGCAGCAAAATATCTTCAACGAATCGCGTTCGTTCAATCTTAAAACAATCTCCGAAAAAATCAAGTCAACACTTTCCCATAATAATGTCATCCCCATCCCTGTAACGATCCCCCTGCGCCCCGTGACATAAATCTGTCCCTAAGCTAGCAATAAAAATAATTACAGAGAGGCGTGTAAACACGGGGCACAATATATGTCAATGCAGTCTGAAAGCGAGAAAACAGCTAAAATAAACATTTGGGATTCAAAATAATGATAGATCCGTCCATTGGTTTCATTTTATCAATAGACCTAGATTTTTAGATCTATCTATCAAACTAATTAATAACTTTTGTGCGTCGCGCATCTTTGAGGTTCCGGGTTCGATCTCCGATCGGGTCAATATGGGAAACGAACTTTTCTATATTGTCTCGGGTCTGGGTGTTGTGGTACCGTCGTTGTTTCTGATTTCTGTAACACAAGTGCTTAAGCTACTTACTACAGAATCAGAGCAATGTATGTGATGTTGTTCAATATTTATTTATTTATTATTTAACTAAGACTAAACATTTCGAATGTCAAGCAATGCATGCGTATAATATATTCATGTTGGTTTATATTGCTTTCGTGTCTGCGTGTTGTGGTACTATCGTAACGTATGGTTCTTTATATATTTATCATATAAGTATGTGTTTAAATATATTTTAGTATAACTTGAACGTTTAATTTATTGCTATTAATTATTTTTTTTGATTTTTTTTAAAATCACTCATACACACTGTTTTCATAACCATTAACTATCTGCATGTCCCAAAGTTGACTGGTAGTTAATGATCCTAGCATGAAGTAAGCCCTTTGAAATTTTCATTGTATTCAATGACGATTGAAAAGTGTTATAATGTAACCTACTTGAATACCCAAATAAATATTTGAGTTTTATTATGCGTGGCCGTCATGATTTTTTCCTTTGTTGTTCCTTATCTTACAGACTGAGCTTACATGTAGATTGTCCTGAGGGGGAAACCCCCTTCATCACCTTACAACAACAGTGGATAAAAAGGCGACAAGAAAGTAATACTATAGAGAGTATTTGCTCGACAATGTTCAAAGGTATTTGCTACATTCGTGTAGGTTTCAAAGCCCAATCATCTATAAAAATACCCGTAATATTGTGGGTTTATCCCCATAAGGAATTTTGAGCTAGTGTTGCGTTGTGTAAATTACTTTAATTTTGAAAAGCGACAGATAATGCGTTAAAATGCTGTTGCATTTACAATCTCAAGAGATAGATTGTAATTCAACTCAACTCAAATATTTCTTTATTCAAGTAGGTTACATATAACACTTTTGAATCGTCATTGAATACAATGCAAAGTGATTCTACTTCCGGTTCGGAACCTATATCTACCGAGAAGACACCGGTAAGAAACTCAGCGGATCAGTTACAGTAGCAGTATCTAACTTATTGCTTTGTGTAGCTCACTTTGAACCAAGTCATGTAGTTTTGTTTTAATGAGTGATGAAACAATTAAGTACATAAGTAAGTATTTATTTTCGAGAGGTAAGCTGGAGCAGACCAGTCCCCAAAGGAGGCACCTGTTCACAAGCATGACGTATGTGCCGGGCATCACTTCACTCAAAATATCTAACAAAGTTTATAATCTTAGGGTGACATATACATATCAGTACATGTGATTGTACTTTAATCACTAAACCATCGATGCATTGTAAATAATAACAATAATCATAATTTATTACCAAAAACACAACACAAATGCGCACTTAAGATTGGTAGCGATGTGGATTCGGAAAACCAACGAAAACTAAGCTGAAGCGGCTAGATGTGTATGGCTGACAATACCAACAGAAATTAGTAACATTTATCAAGAGCATCGCCGTTAGAAGCGCAGTCGCATAAAAAGGCGTTGTTTAAACAAAAGGCTCTCAAATCTAAACAGAGATACCGTCATTGTTCGTACGGAACTCGCGTCATTTGTATCTCTGCGACAACGGTTGCAACAAGCACATTAATAACGAAGCAACAATGCCGCGCGTCGCCCCGCAACGTTTCTTAGCAACAAGCGCGACGGAACGAGATGCAGTTTGCATACAAAAACGGGCCATCTCGAAAGTGCAGTAGGAATTCTTTTGTGCATCCGGAATAGGTTGAGTCAAATGAGCTGTGAAAAATAGAGGATGTGTGAAGTGGTTGAATTACCAGCGACTTGACACTTGTTCTGGGGAACATTAGCCAGTGCTTCTATGCTGGTGGCAGTTTGAATGAATTTTGTATCGTTTTGACAAGTTTTTTAATGTAAACCATTGACTTATGCCCGGTATTTCACGATTCGTTATGTGTCAAGAATGACTATCCGTTTTCTCCAACCGACTACGAGTCGTTAATACCGCTCCATAATTTACTTTCCATATCAGCTGTCACCAATCGTCGGTTATTTAGCTTACGCCTCGTATAATTTATTACTATCCGTAACTAGGACGATTCGTTTTTACAAATAAAGGAACTGGGCGTTAGTGAAATTGTCAATTGCACACATTCTTTAAATGTTTTCCCATCTAGAGTGAGACGGTATTTACTTTAGCCGGCATTGCACTAGTTTCCACTGCGAGGGAATGATCCCGTTGGATAGGCAATCCTTACTTTCCCCCCAACCACCGTGGGGGGAAGAGACGGAGCCGCGTAACCGCTGGTGGTATTGTAGATGGTCTGGTTGATCCAATTCCCCATAGCGCCACTACTCAGGCGATGAGGTCCAACCGGTAGATTTATTTTCCCTCCCACACACACTGTCATCTCTCTCGGGTAACCTCGGAGCAGCTTTTATTAAAAGGTTTAAAGGTTGCGCGAGAGACGCTTCCAAAGTGGAAAGATGTGCCCCCCCCCCGTAACTTAAAATGAGAGGATGATAAAATTATTTTTTTTATATTGCACTTCGAGATTGACCTCATCCCACCTGATGTTAAGTGGTAATGAGGTCCTAGCTTAAGGGTGATAAGTACAGCATAATTATTCTATTACTGGACTTATCACCCTTACCTTGAAGGCTTGACCCCTGCTTCTAACGCAGCACCTCCCAGGAGCTCTGGAAACCTTACTCACACGCAGAAACACAACAACACAGAAGTGATTGTTATTTGGCTGCGGTATTCTGTAAGGTGGAGGTATTTCACCAGACGGGCTGCTTCAGTTCGAGCTATAAATCGCTATGCCCTACCTCTCTTAAATATGAATATGATGTACATATTGTTCATATTATTATAATTCAGTTTTCTTCCCAAACTAAAAACTTCATTTAACTTGTATTTTTAGGAGTCACTCAAAAAGCGCTAGATGCATATTTCTTACGAGTGTTAATAAAACTTTTGCAATTTCTGATATTGCATCGCAAAGCAACACTTAATCTAGAAAGTTTATTCTATCCTGTCGAGAATTTGTCACAAAATATAGCAAGCAAGTTTCTTAACATTTGTCGCGTAGAACGCAGAGGACACGGCGAGGGAGTTCTGACAACGATGGATGTAGGTCCAGTTTGTAAATAATATCGTCGTTTCCTAGACATTTGTCCACAAACTTACAAATATGGACGCCTTTTGGTACAATATTTGCGGATAAATCTTACTCTTTACCAAGTTTTAACGTATTTCTTATTTCTTTGGTAGCTATTTTGGTTTTGTGTTGATGGTCTATTCAATGATATTTATCTATTTTGTGATTAAATAAATTTTGCCAGTCTTTCAAGATTCTATCAATTAATTATTTAATTAGATTTATAGTAATAGCACGATAATATTTTTGTAGAATATGTTTTTAAAATTTCATCTCTCCTGGCGGTGTGAAGCTTGAACCTACGACCTTCACGTATCGCGCGTGCTGCTCTTCCTACTGAGCTAACCGCAAGAAGTGTAGCGTAAAGCACTATAACGATTGTAAAAAGCTGTTTTTACATAGTTGAAGCATTCAATTTAAAACATTCTCATTTGATTTTTAACATTTAAAATAAATTAATAACATTTTTATCATTAATTAAAACTTACTTGCTCACTATATCTACTGGTTGGGTTGAGTTGCACCAACATTATACGAGCTGATTTGTCTTCTTTTTAACTTAAACCATTTAAACTTGTCCATCGTATTCTCATAAACTATATATCATTGACGTTACTTTGACACACTGGACTAACAGTAAACATCGTGAAACTACTAAAAATGTTATCGCATTCTGACCCATAAACTTATTTTAAGTTTAGAGCTTTAGCATAAACTTAAATAGAGTTTTAAAGAGGATTAGACATTTAAATCAAAGTCTCATCCCCGCAATAGCACTAACATTTGCAACAAGATTCACCGAATAAATTGGCGGAATGCCGACAACCGCTAACTTAAAAATACGACCGTAGCGGGATCAACTTTAAGTGAAGTTACAAAGAACGCTAACTTTGAAATCCTCCACAAGTTTACAATAGTTCGTTGTTTTACATTTTTACGATCGTATTGTTGAAAATACATCTAGACCATCTTTTGATTGCTTTCAACGTTAAGGGATACTTCATTTTTACGTTTGATATTTTAGAATATTATTTAACAACATACTCTTTATATAATATTTACTAGGAAGACAAATTCCATTCGATAAAAAAGCAAAAACACGAAATACTGTTAAAAATAATTTAACGGGTCAAAACGCGACACCATTTTTATTTAGTAGTTAATACAAACTACTTACTGCCCGACGTTTCGGCTAGGTTGCACCAACCGTGCACCAACCGTGGTCACGAGCTGACTGTCAGCACACATATGATTCCCAATAATATTAAAATGTCACGATTTACAGTAAATCCAAACCTGTTTTAGATTAACTTTCTGCAATTTAGAGATAAATTACGTTATGATGATGCCCATCATAATATCCTCAGAATAGGGGGTTTTATTACTAAAAGTAATAAAATGGCAGGCTTATCGTTGATTAAACTTAATTAAAATTAATGCCACATAACATCACATATAGACGTGGGTCTTCACTGAAAAAGTGAAAAATAAAATTTTAACTTGTCAACATGCAATGGAACGAAGTATATTGAAACTGAGAAGGATACAGAAAACGAGAAACGCAGACATTCGCATGAAAACTAAATTAATAGACGCACTTAATTTTAGTTTGAAACAGAAGTGGAAATGGGCAGGACACCTGTCAAGATATGAAGATCAGAGATGGACATACCTAACAACTAAATGGCAGGGCCCAAAAGGAAAAAGGAATGTGGGAAGACAAAAGAAGAGATGGTCGGATGACATAGTAAACACAGCTGGTAAAAATTGGATGCAAACGGCCAAAGACAGGAAAAAGTGGGGAATAATGGAGGAGGCTTTTACCCACAGAGGGGCCACATAACAAAGTAACAATAATAGTAATAATAACTATAACCGTATTGCTAATAACAATTTGCTATGTGGGAAAATAAAGCTGTTATAATAATAATAATAACATCACATACGAATACACCGATCTAATTTCGAAAAGATGAAAACCAGAACTGAAAGTCTTTTTAATTTCAAAACGGAATGCATCGGTTACATTTAAAAATCGTCGCTTGAAACCAAATAACTCCCAGTTGGAACCCGTACCTATCAAAAGAAGAAAATCCCCGGCAAGTAACTTTCAAGTAACTGGGATTTTGTAATAAAAAGAGTTAAACTTACTGCAAAACCTTAACATTTACTTACAAAAATACATTTAAATATCCAGTCCCGTCGCACACATTCATGTTCTTCACAAGAATATGGTGAGAAATATGAAAACTTTAAAAGCTGAGCAGGATCGTAAACTTGTAACAAACTTGCGTAATGATTGCCGGCTGTAAGTAAAGCGAATGTTGAAGAAAGCCCTCAGTGCTTCCACTCGCTGAGACGCGTCGCGACGCCTCACGAGGAACACGCCACACCTCGTTAGCGATGCTACGAGTACATTTTACCCTTCACGATTGACAAATGCTTTGATTTATATATAAGTCGCAGTCATCTGGTTTAATCAGCTATTTGATTGGATCACTAGCGCGTTCATTGAATGATGACGTTTTATTGAATGACTAAAGGACAACTCGTCAAATTGTTTAATATAACGTTCAACTTCTTGACTGAACGTCATTTAGCATAGTCGTTGAATGGGATATAGCTGACTTTGTAATGTTTGATTAGGGTAAAAAATAACTAACTTTAGATAAAAATAATGAGGACATGACATAACACGCCTTAATAAGCTTTTTATTATATTTTAACAATTTTAAGTCTTAAGACACTTAGGCTTAAAAAAATATTTTTTTACGAATAAGTCACTTTTAATCTCAATTTAACTCAAAAAAATTTCATCACAGTGCTATTCGATTAGATCTGTACCAGCTGTTTGACGCCATCTTTGTTTTGATGAGCACTAACGCCGCAGTGGAAAAAAATGAACTAAATTACAATCACCTGACTGATTTTACGTCCGCTATGTTCAAAGGGCTATGTTACAATCCGCTAACTTTTTGGACGTTGAGTGAAGCTTGTTCATTCAACGTTAGGCCTAGTGATTCAATTAAACGTCATCATTTAATAAACGCGCTAGTGATCCAATCAAATAGCTGATTCAACCAGATGACTGCGACCTATACACTAGCCCGCGACTTCGTTCGCGTCGACTACATCCTTTCAAGGTCGGTTTAACACCTATCTCCCCTAATATTCGAAACAAAAAGTAGTTTTTATTTTAATCCCAGTTTCAAGCTATATTTGTGCCAAATTTCACATCTCTGACTTAAAAAATAATCATTTTCTCATATAAACTTTCAAAGGTGGTATTACGAGACAAAGACCGAGGGTAGCAAGAGAATGTGTAATAAACACTATTGATTAAATATTATTCTTATAAGACAGACGTGCACATAAGTACTTCTAAAAGCATTTTTTTAAATGTTTTAGTTCGTAATACACCTGTAAAGCAAATGGATTCTACTATATTATCTATAAGATTATTTATGTATTTCTGTAAAAGTATAATGTAATTCATAATTGTAAATAGACCTAATAAATAAAATAAAATGTAAAATTAACGGTGGCGTTACATCGCGGGTCGTGCCTTGTAAACCGCGCTCGCTAACGCGCTAAGATTAATGCCTGGCCTGACGCGCAATCAATTTGTGCTACACGTCGCCCTGACTGATGACGGATCGTTACTACTTTTTGAGGAATGCAACGTACTTAGCTAATGGGATAGAATCGAAGAGCTTTAGTTGATTCCAACATTTCCAACTGACAAAACGAATTAGTTGACCTGGCGCAGTAATATATATGGCTACTTTATTGCAAAACAAAATTGAAAGAATCAGAATCAGGAGCCAAAGCACAATTAAGGCGGTCTTATCGCAATATAACGACATCTTGAAATTAAGAGAGGTAGGGCATAGCGATTTTTCGCTCGAACTGGAGCAGTCCGACTGGTGAAATACCTCCACCTTACAGAAGCCAGCAGCCAAATAACAATCACTTCTATTTTGATATGTTCCTGCGTGTGAGTAAGGTTTCCAGAGCTCCTGCGGGGTGCTACATTAGTAGCAGGGGTTTAAACCTTCAAGGTAAGGGCGACAAGTCCAGTAACAGATTTCATATGCTGTACTTCTCACCCTTAAGCTAGGACCTCATTACCACTTAACAACAAGTGGGATGAGGTCAATCCTGAAGTGCAGTATAAAAAAAAAATGGATATGAAACAGTCAGTGTCTATTACAAAACACGAAATTTATAATGTAAGCGTTTTAAATAAACATAATATTTGAAGTACCTACGCTAGTGCGGCGTGAATCATTAAAAATTCCGTAAGCTTACCTTTTTGATGCAAAAAAAAACTGATGATAATACAGTGCATAAAAGATCAGTGAGGGCTGTGCCTTCGTCACTAATTTCGTAAAAGCTGTGCAAAGAAGTGACCTCACGCTAAAATTTAACGCAATATATTTTAGTAAATTAACTATGATCTTTTACATGATAAAATAAAAATATGTATCTGATATTTTTTTATAATATAACTGTTGGACATAACACTACATAAACATTAAAATCTACCTTATTATATAGAATCAGAGTACGAGTAACCACTGACATGATATCATGTCGGTGGTTAATCCTAATTGCGGATGAAAATGAGCATTTATTTAAAATAAGGGAAGTATGGATAGTAGAGAAGGAAATAGCCTGATATTAAAACGTTAAAATTTTCATTACGTTTTAAAAGGTTTTGATAATATACTTTTCGTAGGCAGAGGCATCGAAAACGTATTCCCTTAATTTTGAAATTGTTAGGATAAGACAACTTGATGATTTTTTCCTTTATCCATAACATCTAAGCCATCGGTACCTTCAAACAAAAGAGTGGATATTAATAACACAAAACATATTTTACATAATAATGGCGCATACATATATCTGAACCCCAGATACACAGCGTTAGCAATACAAACAGATGACATTGATGCATTAACATTCAGTACGCGAGCATCGTTGGACGCGAGTGATCGATGGACAGGAAACGTGCACTAAGCTAGACTTTTAGACTAAGATTGAAAAGTTCCGGTAAAGATTTATTCAAGTCAAAACAAGAGTCAGGTATTTAGACAACCGCTTGTACATTTGTGCTCAAAATATCAACAGTTTTCCGGAGATGTTGCCGAAGTTAAATACAGTATGATTGCTGGTTAAATATTGCGATTACATTGGTGTTTTGTCAAAGAATATTCATGTATCTAAAACGGCAGTTACTGATGGATAGAGTGCAATAAATAATATGAATATGATATTTTTAAAGTTAGAACTCCTGGGGGGTGCTACATTAATAGCAGGGGCCTTTAAGGTAAGGGCGACAAGTCCACTAACAGTTTTACTATGCTGTACTTGTCGCTCTTAAGCTAGGGCCTCATTACCATTTAACATCTGGTGGGATGAGGTCAATCTTAAAGTGTGTTTTTAAAAAAAAGGTATAGAATTTAAGATCTGTAAAGGAACTATTTACTGCCTGATGTTTTGTTTAGGATGCACCAACCGTGGTCACAAGCTGACTGTTTACAGCTCGTGATCACGTCTCGAGCAACCTAACCGAAGCGTCGGGCTGTAAGTAGTTTGTATGAACTCCTAAAAATGTTGTTTGTTGTTGTCTGAAGTTTTAAATTTACTTATAAGTTAGGAAACATTAAAATTAGCAGTCTTTTTTTTATTGGCGTTAGTTATGCAAAAAAAACCTAATTTGCTCTCTGGGACTTTGAAATTTTATCGAAATTTCAGAAGTTACGGCTTGGTAATCTTCACATCAAACAAGAATTTTGCAATCAAACTGATTCTTCAGCGGAACAAGAACTCATCTAAATTTTACTTAACTCGGAACATTTCAACCCTATCCGACACTCAATTACGTTTGATCTTCTATTTGCTGTTTATTAAGAAATAATTCGATCCACTCAGTAATAGCCTGTTTGAGCTCGGTGCCACAGTTAATACCGAATCAGTGAGATATCTAATGCTGTCTTTTGAGATCTAACATGGTCAATTTCACACTGACGACCTACTAATTTTACTTACTTACTGACTTCCGATGGGATTAATAGTTTCTTGGAGTGTTTCTAGTGGAGACCGTAATTTAGTAAGCGTAGGATGACCTCCGGCTAGGTGGGATCAGGGTAAGGCCCAGCAAGAGAAAAAAAAGCACGCTTTCACGAGTTTCCTTTAGTCTGTAAAAATATTATTTCTATAAGCAGTCTTTAGATTTGCCATTGAAAAAAGCCATGTGACTCCATAAATTGGTTGAAAAGCCTGTGGAAACTTTACGTTAAATATATTTTAGAGGTAGCAGAGCGTAGCTTTGATCTATGGACCTCTGAAATAAATTTTAGCCCCAGGGGCGCAAATATTTTACAGAATATTTTTCTACCGACGCTATTCTTCACCGAACATCGTTTCACCAAACCATACAAAGTTATACGATTAGGCAAAACTATGTTCAGTGAATTGTAGCGTTGAAAAATATCCTGAAAAATGATATAAGCTCAGTTTCCACAGGCTTTCCAATTAATGTCCAAGAGATATAAACTATCTGTATGACTAATTCTTAATTACTTACTAATATTTTAAAGTTAAAGCTTTGTTTGTTTTGTTTGTTTGTTTGATTGCTCTCTAGCAATAAGACCGCCTATATTGTACTTAAATATGTCTGTAAAACCAATTTCTGTAAATTTTCTGTGCAATAAAGTGTATCTATCTATCTATCTATCTATCTAACGCGTTAATCTCAGCCACTGTTCAAATTGAAACATTATTGTTGTATTGTATTGTCAATCTGTCAAAGGAGGCTTTAAGCTGTTTGGCATCATCAAAACGAACGCAGAGTCAGTGGGAAATGTGGAACAAAACAGGGACAGTACGTATGCCAATGTTATGTCGCTAGTAGATTTTTTTTCCCACCCCTATTATTCTGTGACCATACTGTCATTTCCCTATACTGTACAGTTTCGCCCCTATTTAGAAACTTCCCAACTCTGACTGTACAATTATGGCGTCTGTCCCATTGAAATCGCACGACGAAATTATTAGACTTATTCGAAACGGAATGAAAGCAGCTAGTTAGTAAAGTTTATAGCTTGACATTTAAAAGGATACCTCAACGCATAATTGACTTGCATTGACCGTAATGCTTTGCTTGTGATGTTAAAGAATGATCAAAGGGCAACAGAAATTACATTATTCGACTGTCCAGAAAGAATTGAGGTTTGCAATGTTATTGGACAAATTAATGTTTATCGAATGCTTAGTTGGAATTCTTTATTACCTATGCAATTACATTTAGGCTATTCTTTTTCATACGCTTGATATTGTTCATCTTATTACTTGTTCATGGTTCCGTAACCCATTAGTAGACCATATTTCTTTGTCCGTTTGCCTGCCTGTTTGTCTGTCACCAGGCTTTTCCTGATGACCGCTAGTGCTGTAGTAAACATTTTCACATTATTATATTTATGTTACCGCTAAAATAACAAATACTGGAAAAATATATAAAATATCATGGTGGCTTCCACATTAAAAAAGTGCTCGTTTTGCTTAGTATTTATCATGGTAAAGGGTATGTATGTCACAGAGTAGCTATTAAATAAGGGATTCAGTACACTGTTACATAAATTAGTTTGTGTGATTTAGAAATCTTTTAAGTTTTTAATAAATATTATTGTGTTCCAGCTCAAAAACACTTATTGAAAATTCATACTTGAATAAAGAATTATACTCTTGATTGATTAAAATAAATAAATGTAAATAAATATTGTCCAACATCACATACATTGCTCTGATTATGTAGTAAGTAGCTAAAGCACTTGTGTTACAGATATAAGAAACAACGACGGTAACACAACACTCAGATCCGAGACAATACAGAAAAGTTCGTTTCTCATATTGTCCCGACCGGGGATCGAACCCGAAGTCCGGCACGCTCGCCACTCGGCTACGGAGGTCGTCAATAAGGCGGATTATTGAATGCAAACAATTTTAGTTACTACATCGAGTATCACAGTTACCCATATCGAGTATACAATAGGTACTTGTATTGTCTGATGACTGACGCTAATGTTCTCCCCCTCGTCCCCAGGCTTCCCCCCCGGCGTGTGCGAGTGGAGCAGCTCGGAGCGCGCGCCGGCGCCCGCGCCCGCGCCGCTCGTCGACGCGGCTGAGCTGGTGCGGGACGCGCCCCTCTACCCCCCCTTGCAAGTTAGTACTTCTATTTATTATATAGTATACTATACTAGTCAAAAATAATCACAAAAACCCATAGAAGTGCAAGCAGATGGAATAGTAACCCGATGGGACATTCTACCAATATGACAGTATAGTATAATGAGTCTATAGGACACAAAACCAATAGCACAGTCCGACAATGCCTACTAATTCCTACTAATATTATAAATGCGAAAGTAACTCTGTCTGTCTGTCTGTGTGTCTGTTACGCTTTCCTGCTTAAACCTCTCAAACGATTTTGATAAAATTTGGTATAGGTATACGTTAAATCTCAAGAACGGACATAGGCTACTTTTTATTAGAAAATAAGGGGGGGAGGGGGGTAATACCACCTTTGGAAGTTTATATGGAAAAATGTTTATTTTTGAAGTTAGAGATATGAAATTTGGCACAAATATAGCTCGAAACTTGGATTAAAATATAGACTACTTTTTGTTTCGAATATTAGGGGAGAAAGGGGTAAAACCGACCATGAAAGGATGTAGTCCACGCGAACGAAGTCGCGGGCACAGCTATTCGAATATAATTTACATTTCAAGATTATGTGTCTTTTATTAGTGATTAACGTTTGGAACTGGTCGAAACGATATCGTAGCCACCACTTCACTTAGCCCCAAGTTCAATTCTGATTCGTACAAAAATAATGTTTCTCTTCTATTTCATTTTATTTTTATTTATTTTTATTTATTCAGGAAAAAAACAGCATCATTGTATTACAGATAGAATAAATGAAGTAAATAACACATTTGCCTTAAACAATTTCCACCAATAGTTATCTCAGGCTATGTTGATTTTAACAATATACACTCTGGTTTACTAAATAAATAACTACATAATTATTGCTCCTTTAGTTTGTAACGAAAATGACAAAATTTTTCGTGAAATATATCGATGTTTCCATACTTTTTATTATACTTGTCGCAAGTCCGTAAATGGAAAGTGATTTTTTTATAATTAGTACTACAGATGGTTGAATCATTGTTGATGATAATGAGTCAATATTTAGGCTATAGTCACTACATATTGAACAAACTGACAAAGATATGCCGCAAGTTATAACTGAATAAGTTTCGTATAAAACCAACCTTTTATTATTACATATTGAACACTATTCTCCTCCTCCACAGAACACACCTGAAGAACCAAACCCCCTAGATGCACTCGACAATGAACCCTCCTACAACGACTTAGAGACTAGTATCGAAGAAAGTAGGCAGCTGGTCACCCCCGAAGACCAGAGTGCACCCTTAGAGACTGATGACGTAACGAAGGTACAAAAGGAGGTAGATAATGAAGATAGAGCGAAGAGAAGCAGTGGACAGGATTGGGAAAAGACTGCCAAGGTGAGACCAAACACCAAAGCCCGACTGGTGAAATTGGAGGTATTTCACCAGTCGGACCAGACTAGTTTCTAGTAACAGCTTTATTATGCTGTATATGTTGCCCTTAAGCTAGGACCTCATTACCACTTAGCATCAGGAGAGATAAGGTCAATCTTGAAGTGCAATATAAAAAAAACTTAACGCTTCAGATAGTTAAAAAAACCTCAAGTTATTGTTTTTTTTTGCCCGTATCATCTCTATGATATAAATATGGATTCCGAATCGAAGGAAGCTTCATTTAACGTATATCGTGTATGTATGTCGTGGCCATATCGTAGAATAAGCCCTATCAAGAAATGATGAAACATGTCATGGAGTGGTCACATTTACGAAAATTGGCACAAATACAGCTCGAAACTTAAAATATAGACTACTTTTGTTTTGAATATTAAGGGAGATAGGGGTAAAACGGACCATGAAAGTATGCAGTCCACGTGAACGAAGTTGCGGACATTGCTAGTACATAATGCACCTTATGTATGAATAGGCGAAAATTGTATTCCTCCTTCTAAAGGAGACAGATAAAATGTCCCACACAATATTATAACAAGGAGAGCGTAAACGCAATATTAAATGCAAACGAGTTGAGCAAAAACGATCAAAATTCTAAAAAGCAAGACTTACGAACAGTTACTGCGATGTCTTAAAACCTTCAATTCTGTTTGGTAGTTCTCTCAAACACAATAAAGTAATTTTAAATTCAAATAAGTACAGAAATAGGTACTGAAGAAACAAAATTGTATGCAAATGTTATTTTATTTCATTAATCAACCTATGCCGAGGATTCCCGTTCATTAATCATGCCCCATTTTGATATTTTATTCTTAATGTTTCTTGCGGAGGTAGGTACCAATTTAAGGAGGTACAAGGTCTAAACTTTGCTAATAGAATATTACGCCCTAATGACGTCATTCTTTGCAGTATTCTTTGTCACAATATATTAAATGGTGGTTTTCTATATTAGCTGTCAGTTCACTTATTCCTCATCTAGACAAAAATACATAGCAAAAATAACATGTAGCAATCAACTCATGTGTTGATATATCAACGGTTTATTTTTTGATCTTCCATTTTAACGTCTCATGTTATGAATTTATCCGGAAAAGATTTTCGTGAATTTGTAAGAGCCATTAAATTTTTTTTCTCCCGTTACAGTGAGGAATTCAAACCCACGATCTTCACGTATCGCGCGTGCTAGTCTTCCAACTGAGCTAATGGCAAACTTTTGTGGGTGACCATTTTTTCTAAGGCATTTTCTTGTTCATAAACTAAGCAAAATTTGTGGTCCTTTAAGTTTTCTAGTGTAGTTTATTGACATAGATTTACTGTCCGTCCTATCTATTACTTCCATAGCTCGTGGTCAATTGGTGACTCGTGCCAACCATAAATGTTCGTGACGCCATCTTTTCTGCCACTGGGTAATGATTATCTTCCAAAATCTGTATTTCACTGAGTAGACATCACTTAGTGGTCTACTGCAACTTTTCAAGCATTTTTCAAATAGATAGTCTTAATTTGTTCGGGATACTGCCGTCTCGGAGAGCTTAACTATCCCGAAAGCTTAACTACCTTACATATAGTTCAGTTTGAAAACCTTAATGTTAATGACCTAATTCTTCCTCCCAGACGGCGGTAGACCGACGCGTGAAGACTGGAGACACGATCCTGAACATCCGCGGCGCGGTGCGTGACGCTATAGGGGATGCAGGCGCCGCGCCCGGCCCTCGAGCCTCGTCCCGTCTCGACACCTTCGTCATCAGACCCGCCCACGCACGCAGGCCACCCATGCAGGACCAGCCGAGGAATGAGCCGACACAGGTCAGTGAACTTTGAAGGACGAGATGGTCAAAAGCTGAGGAAGAAGTCTAGTAATTTGCTCACGCTGGTTAGTCTTTTCAGGTTGTTTTTTTCGACCTGCTAGCGTTTTCATTTGTCTGATTGTGTGATCTATCAGATATCTACAGATTTTATTTTTTATTTTATTGAAAAAATATAACAACAGCCAACTTATTATTAAGGTTACAATAATTGTTAAAGTCTAAACTTATTAGGCCAGTAAGATAATAATACAAATTGGACATAATATTTTTTATTTTTTATTCTGTGGTTAATAGCTGAAGGTTTATCTGATACCCCGCCAAAATATCTATGTGTACATACATTTAGAAATATTGAAAAACGTTTCAAAGTCAAATCAAATATTTCTTTATTCAAGTACGTTACATAAAACACTTGACATTGAATATAATAAAAAGTGTCTCTACTTCCGGTTCAGAACCTATATTTATCGAAAAGGTACCAGTAAGAAACTCAGTAGATAGGTTTTTTTTTATTGTAGCGCAGTATATTGGCTCCTCCCAGCCTGATTCCACCCACATCGCGATGACAACGCATTTGATATCAAAATATCCTATCCGTTAGCATCGCCATACTGGCCCGCAAGATGTTTCTTCACGCTCCTTTTGAAGGAATCCATGTCAAAGGAAGGAGGAAACACATGAGCCGGCAACGAGCTCCACGTCTTTATGGTCCGGCAGATAAGAGTTACCGAACTGATAAGCGTTTAGAGTGAAGAAACATTATGTATTTATTTTTGCGAGGTAGGCTGGAGTAGACTAGTCTCCAAAGGTGGCACCTGTTCTCAAGCATGACATGGCATTTGAAAATTTTTTTTCAAGTGTACCTATCACGACAACAAGCAGTTTATCCTCAAACCCATGTCTTGCTGAAGCCCTCCTTAAATCACATGTAGAAGAATGTAAAACTTCTTTTAGTTTTGAATATATTAACTATCAGACTATTATTAAGGCTTTCAAAGAGTTAAATCTGAAAAAGACCGAAGATTTGTGGGGTCTTTCTACAGATATATTAAAACACATCATAAACTGTACTGCCCCACACTTAGCTATAATTTTCAATAAATGCATTGATGAAGGTTGTTTTCCGAACATGATGAAGTTCAGTAAAATTATTCCATTATTCAAATCCGGTGATAAAAGTAACCCATCTAATTACAGGCCAATTTCAATACTACCTGCTTTTAGTAAAATCTTTGAAAAAATTATATTCAAGCAACTCCTATTTCATTTTACACAAAATGATTTACTGCACAAAAATCAATATGGATTTACAAAAGGCAAATCCACTACTGATGCAGGAGTAGCACTCATTAAGCATGTGTTTGATGCGTGGGAGAGCAAACGGGATGTGGTTGGGGTTTTCTGCGACTTATCAAAAGCGTTTGATTGTGTTAATCACCAAACGTTGATAATGAAGCTACAGCATTATGGTGTTTCGAAAAATCCATTAAATTTGATACAATCATACCTATCTGACAGAACTCAGAAAGTTAGTGTAAATGGAGTTAATTCATCCGGTGCTCCTCTATGTATGGGAGTACCTCAAGGCTCGATATTAGGACCTTTATTGTTTTTAATTTATATAAATGACCTCCCTTTTTTCACAAAAAACTTGTGTGATACAGTTTTATTTGCGGACGATACATCTTTGATTTTCAAAATTAATAGGCACCAACAAACTTTTGATGATATTAATTATGCTCTTTCTGAAGTAACGCAATGGTTTACGACAAATAATCTGTTACTTAATGCCAAAAAAACTAAATGTGTAAAGTTTACAATGCCTAATGTTAAACAAGTGAACACTGTAATTAAAATGAGTGATGAGCCTATTGAGGTCATCAACTCGACAGTATTCCTTGGTATTACCTTGGACTCAAAACTGCAATGGTCTCCTCACATTGTTGCTCTAGCAGGAAGACTAAGCTCAGCCGCATATGCAGTTAGGAAAATTAGACATCTGACTGATGAGGAAACAGCGAGATTAGTTTATTTTAGTTATTTTCACAGTATAATGTCATATGGTCTACTCTTGTGGGGGTCTGCAGCCGATATTCAGTCTATTTTCATCTTACAGAAGAGGGCTATTAGAGCCATTTACAGGCTTGGACCCCGCGACTCGCTTCGAATGCGATTTAAGGAGATTAACATACTAACAGTCGCATCGCAATATATACTCGACTGTCTATTGCACGTTCACAAAAACCTGCACAAAATTCCAAAAAAATCAGACATTCATCGATTTAACACCCGAAATAAACATAAACTTGCTGTTCCAAATCGTAGACTCCATAAAATTGGAAATTCATTCGTTGGGTTAAGCATAAAAATGTTCAATAAATTACCGCAAACTATTGTTAACTTACCTACGCACAAGTTTAAGTTCTATGTTAAAAATGAACTTATGAAAAAAGGCTATTATACAGTAAATGATTATCTCAATGATAAAGATATTTGGCCTGATATTAATTAACGTGACAACACATGTTTTGAAACGTTTTTTTGTCTTTTTAATTAAGCGCCAGTTTCGATAATTTAATTTATTATTTCACAAAATGACATTGTTAATTTTAATTTTATACTATAAGTAGACATAAATTATTATTTTCTTTTATTTTAATTATGTGACATGTCGATATTTTTAATTTTCATTTGACAAAATGACATTGTTATTGGTAATTTGGTACGATAGACATGGCTATCACGAATTATTAAGTAGTCTCAAATTAACAGAATAAGATGTAGGTAGGTTACTACTTCGTGCTCCGGGTCCTATAGTTGGTTTGATGACTTAAATTGTAATTACTTTCCAAAGGGAGTTGGGAGTTAGTCATGCTCACTAAAATGTCACTGGGGTGGTGGCGCTATGTGGCGGGTCGTTACATTCCCTTCAATATGGTTGAGTGAAGCGATGGCTGGCACATACGTCATGCTTGTGAACAGGTGCCACCTTTGGGGACTGGTCTGCTCCAGCTTACCTCTTAAAATAAAATAATACTTCATGCTTTTTTCACTCATCAAAATAAAACTATATGACTTGGTCCAAAGTGTTCTACACATAGCTATAAGTTAGATACTGCTACTGTAACTTATCTGCTGAGTTTCTTACCGGTGTCTTCTCGGTAGATATAGGTTCCGAACCGGAAGTAGAATCACTTTGCATTGTATTCAATGACGATTCAAAAGTGTTACATGTAACCTACTTGAATAAAGAAATATTTGAGTTTGAATTTGAGTTTTGAGTTTGACGCATGTGCCAGCCATCGCTACACTAAACCATATTGAAAATTGCTTATTTCGTTTGATGAAGGACAATAATTACTATTTGTCTTTTTAATTTAATTTCCTTAAGGTAAGTTGCTGCTAGTAATCTTATTTTGACTTTCTGACTCCGCACCGAATGATGAATTAATAGAAACACTAGCTTTGCCCGCGACTTCGTTCGCATGGACTACGTATACTTTCATGGTTGATTTTATCCCTATCGCCCCAAATATAAGAAACAAATAATTAATATCTAAATAAAAAAATAAATAATAAAAATAATTGTAAAATATTTAGTCCAAGTTTCGAGCTATATTTGTGCCAAATTTAATAGTTTTATCTTAAAAAATAAACATTTTACCATATAAACTTACTTATACCGAATTTCATCAAAATCGGTTCAGTGGTTTAGGCGTGAAAGTCGGACAAGTAAAAATACAGACAGATGGAGTTACTTTCGTATTTATAATATTGGTTGGTATTGACACAAAAAATGTTTGGTATTTCAAAAGTCAGCATTTGTAGCCAACGTCAAATTCGTCAAGATTCTTTGTGAATCTCTAGCACAAAAATACTGATACATTTTCACTTTGGCATAACTGTGAAAGCAATCAATTACTCCAGCCGAAACTCGCTACTGCAAAGCTGATGGAGATCCGTATACAAACTATTTCAGGAATTCCGGAATAGGAACATAGAGCTTTTAAAATGTACTGGCATAAATAAAATTAAAATCGAAGTTTTAGAAATGCGCAACAAATATCGTTTTGTTTATTATTGGTCACATTGGGCCACTGTCTCTGCTGGGGTCATAAAAGAGCGGACGGCGGTTTGGATTCGAAACCCTGACTTAGTATTTGCGGATCTCAAGTGACAGTTTTACAACATTACGTACGACCTCCGTAGCTGTGAGGCGAGCGAGCTGGACTTTGGCGTCGCGCCATCTCTGAGGTCTCGAGTTCGATCCCCGGTCGGGTCGAACTCGAGACCTCAGAGATGACCTCAATATAGGAAACGAACTTTTCTATATTGTCTCGGGTTTCGGTATTGTGGTACCGTCGTTGTTTCTGATTTCTGTAACACAAGTGCTTTAGTTACTTCCCAGCATCAAAGAAATGTATGAAATAAATAAATAAATATTGGACAACATCACAACCATTGCTCTGACGCTGCAAAAGTTAAGTTCCTTATAGTACAAGTTTAAACTATTTAGGAGTATTTGGTCACGTTGTCTGCTCCAATATATAAATTGTAAAAATCCATTTGGATGCTTACGTCCGCTCTCTTAGCAGCCAGCAGCCAGCAGCCATATTTGTTTCCATTTGCCTGGACCCACAGTCGTTACCTTAAGCGGCTTACCAACTCCTAGAGATATTACACTTGGCAAGCGAATTCCTATTACCGGCCTTTTGTTTGCCTTCCAAGTAAAAGGGAAAGAAATAAGGAATAACTGGTTATTAACGTCGGTATTGATTTTGTTGCTCATTCAGCAGCTGAAGCTTTATGGGCGGATAATGAATGGATTGAAGATGAATTTGACTTTGAGATTATAATGGGAATCCGGAATGCTGTAGGTTAAAATGCTGGCATACTTTTTCAATAAAAAATCTTTTATCTAGTATTTTTAGCGTGTGGCGCTTTTCCGACCCAGGCAAATGCGTCCATTTAATGCGATACTGAAATAATTTTGATCAGTCATTAATTACGGTAAAAGTCATTTTACTAATGTTTCGACCTAATTAAATGTGGTCTTCCAGGTCTACTAGGAAGAAGATATAAACAAATATCATCTAACTTATAACAAAGACAGAATTTATATTTTTTAGTGAAAAATTTACACAAGCTGGATCAAACTAACTTCTGACAATGGTTCGCATTGTTTATTGTAGACACTGTCTGAATTTGAGCCTGACGCAACGTGCTTCTAAAGTGGAACTGCATTGAGACTGGTGACCTAAATTGAGATGCACTTACTATTCATACGACCCTACACTGTCAGAATATATTCCACTAGATCTCCTATGAATTGTCCTATGAATTTGCTGGTATTTCAAATATACATAGTTTCCTTCATTTGTCAAGACGATGGATACTGAATAGAACAACTGAATAAAATTTGACAACATCACATACACTATTTTGATGCTAAGGTCAGTAGGTAAAGCCCTTGTGTAAGAGAAATCAGCAACGACGGTACCACTATACCATCTGGGTATAGTGGTACCGTCGTTGATCCGAGACAGTATAGAAAAGTACAATTTCCGTACTGACCCGACCGGTAGTCGAACTCGGGACCTGAGATAGCGCGACGCCAAAGAACAACCCCAGTATACAAAATAACGTCTTGCGGTGTGGGCTTCGAGCCCAAGACCTTCACGTATCGTGCGCGCTGTTCTTTCTACTAAGTTAATCAATAATAAAAATGTTGAAAACCAAGGTATGACCTTAGCTTCTGAATAGATTTCAACAATTTTTAATAGAGCTTCACGCCACAACAACTATTTCTTCCCGAACCCACAACCTTCACGTATCATGCGTGCTGCTCTTCCAACTAAGATGAGGGAGATTAAATATTTATGTTTCTTTGAAAGATTTAGAAGTTGCTTGTGTGAAGCACTACAAAATCGACATGACCGGGACAACGTCCAAAGACAAAATATCAGCTCCGGATTTATAAACTCTGAGTATCTTTATCTTCTAATAAGCTACCGTAAACATTCTCCTGATCAGTAATATCTTTGTTCTCAGGTGCCGAAGATCGAGCGAGAGCTCCTGGTGGAAGCACATTCGAAGGCACACATTATTTGTGATCTTGTCAACGTCACTAATCTACGCTGGTACAAGGATAATGAGGTGATTAAAATGTTTAGGACAAAATTAATCAAAACTTTTAAACAAATTATTATACGGAGGGCTTCACAGCACACTTTATTAACACTGAAAATGTTACTTATACCTGTTGCCATAATCAATCTAAAGCAAAAGAACCACAAATATCACCTTACATCCTTCTAATCCTAGCAAGTCCTAGAAAGCCCTTGCGATGGTTTAGGCGCAAAACGTCCTATTTGCAGAATCTCCTATTTCCAAAACGACCTACTAATCCTACTAAGAATATATGGATGTCTAGATATCTAGAGGTCTTTATTTCTAAATATTTGTAATGAAGGAATCTTGTTGAAATTTGGTAGAAAAATAGATGAGATAATAGATTAACAAAGTCACGAACAGCAACTAGGTTTTGTACATCATCTGTATTAATTTTAACGGCCTAACTATCACGATCCATGATATACAACGAAAGACAGATAAACTGCGTGGTCTTATTATTAGGGTATTGTTTTATCCTTTGAGTATCAAGCCTACCGCGCCTACCACCAAGCGGCCCGCAGCGCTGCGCAAAACTTCTAGGTCCTCCTCTTCCTTCATAATCCACCTCTGCTCCGCAAGGCTTGCCGCAAAGAGTTACCTGTTCTCCGCGGCTCAGCTCGGGATCCGTTTTAGTTTTACCCTGTGTGGTATCGGAGGCTGGGTGACAAGGCCAGCCTCCATGCACTGGACTACATGGTAACTGAGCCCCCCATCGCGACAAGATGTGGCAATCAGCGGAGGGATTACAGTTGGTCCTGGTTTAAGTGCTTAAGCCACTTACATTTGGAATATGGTCAATGTTTTTTTTTTATCATCTGGGATAGTTTTATTTTCAGCCCAAATAACTAGTACTAAATCGCATTGTTTCTGCAGCAAATGGCGGTAGCCTCTGGCCCCGGCAGTGGGGAGGCTCTCTGGGCTGATGCGGGCGGCGTGGTGGTGGCGCGGGCGACCAGAGCTGATGCGGGCGCGTGGCGCTGCTCAGGGGTAGACGCGGGGGGCGCGCCCAAGACTGGCAAGCCGACGCATCTGCTTATATATGGTAAGGATCAGAAAATGCTACACGAGGCACAGTTTCCGCTGCAGGCAGCTAGTTTTTCTCTTTCTGTATTCGAGTTCTTTGATGAAAGTAAGGAAATGGGGGTTGGGTTTTTTGGACACCTCCAATGGGAGCTACCGTGCAAGAAAAATGCAATGCGTTTGATACGTGATCAACTCGGTCAGCACGACGACATTAATTTGTATTCAGACTTTTAGAAAAAAATTTTTATGTTGACCTATGATATTGACTGAATTATTTATTTATAATCCTTCAATTTTCAAATTTTATGTGACTTTCGTATCTTTTGTATAAATTGAACTTGACATGAATTGTAATACAATTTTGTGAATTGTTATCATAATTTAAATAGACCACGCATGCATGTAAGCATTGTTTTTATTTAAATAAATGTAGGTAATGTGGTTATTTTTTTATTATAGTATTTTCTTTTCGTATAGAACCTCATATTCACGATGCCCTGTCTTGTTTAGAACCGGTGCGGTCAGTGTACCTAGCCGTCGACGGGAGGCGGCTGGATGCGGGGAACACGTGGGTGCCAGTTAGGGACAAAACTGTGTTGGAGGTGCGCTGTGTAGCTGAAGGTAAGCTAGCTGTTGCACCCGAGTATGGTCACGTTACTTCGGGATAAAAAGTATCTTATTTTTTTTAGTATCTTATCTGTCAAGCTGTTAAATTTCATCCAACTCTATGCAGTAGTTTTGTGTGGAACTTTTATATACATCTGCAACCTTATAAAACTTGGATAACTAACATGGTTAAAAATCACATACTGGTCAAAAATAGTAATTAGAATCCCACATCTGGGTGCTAGGGGTAAATACATTGAAAAAATTACATGCCAAGCAATATGTCTTTATAATGAACCCAGGATGAAAGAAATTTTTAGAAAAATAATTGAAACTCTTAATAAATATAAGCTAACTAGCTTTTGCCCGCGACTTCGTCCGCGTGGCGTGTTTAGATTTAAATAAAGATTTGATAAAGGTTTAGATTTTTCATACAAAAGGATTTTCCCGCTAATTCCCGTTCCCGTGGGAATTTCGGGAATTCCTTTCTTAGTGCACCCCTACGGTACCTAAGCTACGTCCCTTCCAAATTTCAAGTGCCTACGTTTAGCCGTTTGGGCTGTGCGTTGATATGTCAGTCAGTCAGTCAGTCAGTCAGTCAGTTTCTCCAAAAAGATGTTTCCCATTCCCATGAAGCTGTACATTTGCTAAGATACCCATATACTAAAAAATTTCAAGCCTCTAACTCGCGGTACAAAAGTTTTTCCCGCTATTCCCGTTCCCATGGGAATTTTGGAAAATCCAATCATGACTTAACTTTGCATTCACTAAGGTATATGCATGTCAAATTTCAATCATCTAACTTACGCGGTTTAGATTTTTTCATACAAAAGTTTTTTCCCGCTTACTCCCGTTCCCGTGGGAATTTCTCAAAATACAGCCATAACTAAACTTTATATTTACTAAGGTACCTGCATGCCAAATTTCAAGCGTCTAACTTAAGCGGTTTAGATTTTTCATACAAAAGGATTTTCCCGCTAATTCCCGTTCCCGTGGGAATTTCGGGAATTCCTTTCTTAGTGCACCCCTACGGTACCTAAGCTACGTCCCTTCCAAATTTCAAGTGCCTACGTTTAGCCGTTTGGGCTGTGCGTTGATATGTCAGTCAGTCAGTCAGTCAGTTTCTCCTTTTATATATATAGATTAAAAATGCACACCAAAAAAATTTTCTATGCACTACAAATCGTTGTTTTAGCATTTGATTATTATGCAGATTGTAATGGTTTATTGTGTAAGTATTGCCGGTCGATGATGTATTTTATTTTATTTTTTTATCAGGAGGAGTGCCGCCACCTGAACTTTCATGGCGCCTTTTAGCTTTAGAACCGACGTTGGACCATCGTCCTTACTTGAGGATACATCACACCAACTATTCTGTGGGTAAGTGAATTGTTTCTAGATGTCTTCAAGAAACCTCGTTTTGGTACAATTTATTAAACAAATAATAAAACTAGAACAATCTCCGTAACCGGGCCGAATTGTGGCGCCGCACTATATAAGACTCCACATCTTAGAAAATACTTGCGTAAACCATTACACAACGCGAATTTTTAAGAACTTTATTAGCTAGCAAATTAGAAACTCTTATTCGAAACTTTTTTACCAAAGCAATGGCGCGGGGCGCGGTGGTACACCTTGCTTTCACAGGCTGATCCCAAGGTTTCAGGTGTGCCGAGTTCATTTTATTCTGTTTAGACTCAATACGAGGTCTATACTTAAAAATATGAAATGCTTAAGCTTAGTATACGCCCTTACAAATGTAAAAAGTGGCGTTGTGGTTTTTTTTTGTAAAATCTGATCAATAATTTTTAAAAGTGGAATCAATTCTACTCTCGATTCTGAACAAACACATTTATTTGTATACTAATCGGAAAAAACGTTGCATTCTAAATTTAATTGAATCACCTTTTGTTCTATCGTCCCTTAGAAGGGGTATCGTTATCTCACGCGGTGGTGACAGCTGCGCGTGAGTTGCACAACGCGACGCTGCAGTGCGAGGCGCGGCAGCGCACGCCGCAGCAGCCGGCCGCGCCCGCGCCGCCCGCCGCGGACCATGCTGCTAAGCTGCAGATACACGTCACTTGTAAGTAGTAAGTTCGGTTGGACACCGTTAGATGGCGTTGTTACCATATTTTCGTAAAGTATATATTTTTTTATTGTTGACTAGGCTCGAATATAATCTTATGAGGGTATAATAAGCTGTAGTTATGCAGTACCCGTGATTCACTCTCGAGACAGCATTCGCTGAGCCTTTTTACTTTTGACTCATTCACAATTCATAATATGTTTTTGCAAAAGATTTATATTTGTTTTTAAGTTTCAATACCACAAAATAATTTCTTTCATTCTTTCTCTATTGCTTTTGCAGTGTGATTATATTAAAAACTATACAAGGATGCCACGAAAGCGAATCATAAATCCTTACTCGTACATTAAAATGTACCATATATGTATCATACATATGTATGATCAGATCTAAAGCATTTACGACAATTTGCCAAGTTACTTGAATCTCGACGCGTAAATTAAAAACACAGTACTATTTAACTGATTTGATGTCAACATAATTAGCGCTGTTACTATTTCTATCAAGAATTGTGGGTTTGAATCCCCGTCCGGGACATATTAATGTAAAAAGTATTTCTATTTATCCTCTCTCATTATAAACTCTGTTAAATTGATTCTGATTCCCATAATACAAATGCTTGAGCTACATACTTTGGAATTAGATCAATGTATGTAATTTTGTACCTTATTCTTGTCCTAGATCCCCCTTCTTTTGTGATATCTCGATGGCCCGGCTTTGGAGTAGCTCTGTCGGCCGGCAGTATGGCGGCGCTGAGGTGTGATGTCGACGCCAACCCGCCTGCGAGGGCATGGTGGCTTCGGGATGACGCTGATCCTACCAGGTACGAACGCTAATATGGAGAACGGTAGTATTTGGATGTGGGTAAGTACCCACATGAAACAAAATCTTGAGCCAGGTTTGCGTAGCGGAAAAAGCATTGAAGCAATTTAAAGAATGATTGCGAGATGCTAGCATAAGTGAAAAATTAACATCTACTTTAGAACAAGGGTGCAAAGACATGTGACCCTTGATAAGTCTAATCTTCCAGTTAAATGTAGGCCATGGAAATAGATATGTTCGGAGTCACCCTCTAAAATAGGATTCGTAATTAACACATCCCAAAGAAAAGTAGAGTTATCGTCAGTTTAATAAATTAGGATGCTCATCTTGCTCATGAAGAACTGGCACTGCTAGTACCCTAGTCAACAAAGTCTTGAAAATTCGTTAGCGACTATATAAACGTAAGATGATCTCCGGATGAGTGTGATGACATCTGCGAAAGATTGCAGGCCGATGCTGTATAAGTGAAAATTAAGATAGGGTACATTGGCGCCCATTACGTAGGTCTATTTCCAGAACTTCACTAATTTAGGCCGATAATGATGAGTGAATTTAGAGGACATTGGATGCAACGCGTTTCAAGTCCAAACCGAAACAAAAAAAAATATAACATTGCTCCGCTTGTCTAGTTCCCCACCCCCCGTGGAGGGAGGGGATGAGTCAGCTCGCGGCTCAGCTACCCTCCGCTGGGGGACGCTGAAGGCATCACACGCGGGCTGGTACCGCTGCCGTGCCACTTGGCTTGATGCCGAGTACTCCTCTATCGGGTACTACCTTAACGTCATTGGTGAGTCGGATTTTTAAATGATTTTTTTTTATAAGTATAAAAATATATAGTTGCATGCATCCAAAACATAATGCTTGGCAGCCCCAACAGGTGGTAAAGGTGGTGGTGGCGGTAAAGTGGCAAAGTGCACTAAGGCGGCACTGGATCATGGCCCTTATAAGCCCGCAGTCGGAACAAATTTACTATGTCAATTAAACAATTACCAACAGACGGCTGATGACAGCTGATATGGAAAGTAAATTTGAAATTAGAATTAACAATTTGTAGAAATATGGATTGTCATTTTTGACACATTACAATTCGTAAAATATAGGAACTGGGAATGCCCAGTTCCTATTATTGTCTAATGAGACAATCTTGAAATAATCTAGTATATTTCCATAGCTCCTGAAGACAACACAGAGACAGTAACAGAAGCTGAGTCCGACAACGAGGAGCCGGATCACCAGAAAGTAGAGGTCCCTCTCGGAGGGAACGTGCAGCTGCATTGCCCTAAAGGTAAACTTAACGTTATGTTTAATAGCAAAGAACGTATCAATAGCCATAATCATAATCAATTCCTACATTCATTTTGGTTACAAGTAACACCTTTGCATCAAAATGGATGCAAACCAAAATTGAAGCTACAGCCAGTTCGGACCTAATCCTACCATGAAGAATATACCAAAACATATTTCGGAACATAACATCACATATTTCGATAATAAGATATATAAGTGGATATAGAATATACTTATACTTTTTTTCATCTTTTTTCCATTTTTTATGTACATTATTCATCACAACAACACAGGACGCTTATATCAATCCCTAAATAACATCATCTAGCGTCAAATAGCTAAAACATCTCAAGATCCGTTACCCCAAAACCAATCGACGTATACAAATACTTGCTATACAATTGTATATAAATCAGAATGGAAGAGGTATTGGCAGCACTTCGAAAAATTCAAAATGATTTAGAAGAGCAGAAAACCACTATTACAAAAAGCGCAGATGAAGTGACGGAGAAAGTAACGAAAAATATTAATAAAATATTGGACCAAAAATTAAAAAACTTGGAAAAAACTCAGGAAAAACTCGAAGAAAAAATAGAGAACCAAGAACAAAGGTTAAATCAGCTGGAGAGACAAGCAAGACAAAGAAACGTTGTTTTCTTTGGTATAGAGGAAAATGAACGTTCCTATTCACACCTAGAAAACAGTCTAATCGATTTCCTAAATAAGTATTTTTCTTTAAATATAAACTGCCATGACATAGAAGCTGCCAGAAGAATAGGGAAAAAAAACAGCAAACCCCGTCCTATCGCAGTCACATTCGCCACTTTAGGTTGCAAGATAAAGGTAATGCAACAAAAGAAAGCTCTAAATGATACTGCCTACTATTTAAAAGATGATTACCCTCATCACGTGCTTGAGAAAAGGAAGATGCTTCAGGAACAAGTCAAAATAGAGCAGGAAAAAGGGAACAAAGCTATCATTAAATACGACAAGCTGGTAGTACTCAAAAATAACAAATCAGATGCCGACCACACGGACAACAAAAAAAGGTACCTTTCTATCTCTCCACAACATGGGAAAAATGCAGATAACAATATTTCAAGTACCAGTACACAAACAGCTAAGAAAAATAAAACCGTTCAAAGTCGCACAGCACCTCAACGATCCTCTAGCATCTCAGAAGGAGTGATTAAACCAGGAATGCTTAACTTTTTAGTAAACAAGAAACTTTATCTTTTGCCACACTGGAGAGTCACCGGGTAAATATGGAGTAGGCTTCATAGTAAAGAAATACCTCAAACAATACCTAGAAAGTTACATCGGACTCACAGAACGAGTAGCTCTACTTCATCTGAACTTGCCAGGCAAAAAACTTACCATCATACAAATCTATGCTCCTACAGAAGCCGCAGAGGAGGGAGAAATCGCCACATTCTATGAAACCACATACAAAGCCATCGAAATATCACACAAAGACTTCATTTTGATGGGAGATTTCAATGCAAAAATAGGAGAGCCGCAAAGTGACGAGCAACTAGTAATGAAACAAAATGGATACGGACAAAGAAACATTAGAGGGCAGCGTCTTGTTGATTTTGCTTTAGCGAACAAATTATCAATAATTAACACATTTTTCAAAAAAAACCTAAAAAGAAGGTGGACTTGGCGCTCCCCAAATGGGAAATATAAAAACGAAATAGATTTCATACTGACAAATAGACCACAAATGTTTCACAATATAGAAACGTTAAGCATAAGTTACCCTTCAGACCACAGACCACTAAGAGCAGAAATCACTCTCACAAAACCAATAAAAAGTAGAGCCAGGTACAGCAATACTCAATATAGCACTCTTAAAACAGAAGAAGAAATTAAAGAATACAGAAATTTGATAAAAGACCAACTGCCAGCTCTACACGACACGACTCCAGACTGCACGGCACAAGAATATTACAATAAATTAATCAACATCCTCCAACTTAGCCTTCGTAACGCAAGAAAGGCACACCAGCACAAAAGAAAAGCACACGAGGCTTTGACAGAACATACAAAAAATCTAATAAGCAGAAGACATAATTTACAGAAAAGCAGTAATAAAACACGTTCCATGAAAAATGAACTTAAAGCCTTGTATAAGCTAACCGGCAAGTACATAAAAAGAGATTACAAAAATCACAGAAAAAATACCATCAAAAAATATTTAGAACTAAAGGGAAGCTTAAAAAAAGGATACAAAGAATTAAGGACATACAAAGCTTGGATCGAAAGCTTAACAGATACAGACAAATCGAAACACTCCAGGAAAGACATTATAAATATTGCAACAAACTTTTACAAAAAATTATACTCCGCTGAACATAAAGTCATCTCTGAAACATCTAGTACTAAGCCCTACTTACAAGCAAGACCTATTCAAAATATTCCTCCGATAGAGTGCAAAGAAGTTGTAGACACTATAATGAAACTAAAACCTGACAAAAGCCCTGGCACTGATGGTATAACCAATGATGCCATAAAGACAGCAAAAAATTTACTAACTGAGCCACTGACAAAACTGTTTAATATGATAATGAAATATATCGAAACACCGTCTGAATGGTCAAACTCCAATATAATTTTGCTTTATAAAAAGGGAGATCCTAACGACATTGGCAATTACAGGCCCATAAGCTTATTACCAACAGTGTATAAAATATTTTCTTCAATAATAAACCAGAGAATAAGTCAATCGCTAGAAATAAAGCAACCGGTTGAACAAGCTGGCTTCAGAAAGGGTTTTAGTACAGTAGATCACATCCACACATTAGAAATAATAATTGAGAAATACCAGGAGTTTCAAAGACCTTTATACATAGTATTCATAGATTACCAAAAAGCTTTCGACACAGTCTCACACCACAGCATATGGAACTCTCTGGAAGCTCAAAACGTGGAAAAGGCATATATTGATGTTATAAGAAAAGTATACGAAAAGTGCACAAGCAGAGTCAAATTAGAAAATACTGGTCCCACATTCCCTGTTGAAAGAGGCGTCCGTCAAGGCGACCCGCTCTCGCCGAAGATATTTATTGCCATACTAGAGACGGCACTAGGCACACTAGATTGGAGTAAAAAAGGCTTATATATAAAGGGCAAATATCTGAGTCACCTTCGCTTCGCGGACGACTTGGTGCTGTTTTCCGAATCCAGCTCTCAACTTCAAGACATGATTGAAGACCTTTGTTGGACAAGCAGGCAGGTAGGCCTTGAAATAAACATTTCCAAAACTAAACTCATGTCAAACGACACTAAAAAAGAAATAAATCTAGGCGGCGATACACTGGAATACGTTGAGCAATACGTCTATCTAGGAAAACAAGTCGGTTTCAGTCAAAGTAGTTAATAATTCATAATTCATAATAATTCATAATCTTTATTGTGCATGAAATCAGGTACATATTTATAGATCTTCTTTAAACATTTGGTTCTCCAACTTCTACCTTTACAGGTGTATGCACATTATAAACTTAATTAATTACTAAACTGTTTTGACTTAAAAAATTCACAATTTAACAATATAATTATAATTACGTATTAGAAATTAAATGCAGCAGACATTCCACTAGAAACTAGTTTCATAATTTTTTAATCAAATCCAATTAATGTAATACAATGTCAGATAATATAAAGTAATATAATAATTATTTACGTGATGTCAGTATTATTGTCAGTATTCATTTATAATTTAAATATTCGGATACACTATAAAAACATTTTTCAACAAGCCACAATTTTAACGATTTTCTGAACTGAAAATATTTATCCCTTTTGATTACGTCAGGTAAATTATTATATATTTTTATACACATAAAGAAACAATTTTTTTTTACAACAGTTAAGTGACTAGTTGGTGCATAAAGCTTATTTTTGTATTTGGATCGCAACTGTCGCTTGCTAATTTCGTGGTTCTGTTGGAAGAAGTGCTGGTGTTTATACACAAACAAACACATCTCTAAAATGTAAAGACAGGGCAGTGTCAATAACTTGCGACTTCGGAAAAATGGTCTGCATGACTCAATTTGCCTTAGTCCAAACATTGCACGGATACATCTTTTCTGTGTGATAAAAGCCCTATCAAGTTCCGTGGAGTTGCCCCATAGAATAATCCCATATCGTAAGACAGAATTTACATATCCATTGTAAGCCACAAGAGTGGCTTCAGTAGAAGTAGTTTGCGAAATTCGTCGCAGAGCAAAGACGAAACTATTAACTTTTGCGCAGACATTTGCAACATGTTCTTTCCAATCACAAAAGTGGTCGAGTTTTATGCCCAAGAACTTGAACGTATTCACTTCCTCAACTGATTGCCCCTCAAAATGTATGCTAAGCTTTTGTGGTTTTCCTCTGTTTGTATGAAATTGCATATATTTTGTTTTATCAATGTTTACTTTTAAATTATTGGTCCTAAGCCAGGTAACAGCAGATTCAAGAGTTGCATTGAGTTCGTCCTCGTAATTGGAATTGTCTGTTCCTTTTATGGTGAATGTGGTATCATCGGCGAAAAGAACACAATTACTAGACAAGGCCTTCGGCAAGTCGTTAATGTATACTAGGAAGAGAAGGGGACCCAGTATACTGCCTTGGGGGACACCGTATCTATTAACTGTCAATGTCGATCTGTATTTTTCAATGCTCTGACTATTGTTACAGTATCTTTGTATTTCGACACATTGCTGTCTGTCTTTCAAGTACGATTGAATCCATTCGTACGCTGGTCCTCTGATACCACACCTATACAATTTAGCCATTAGTCTTTTATGACACACAAAATCGAATGCCTTACTCATGTCCATGAAGATTGCCGTTATCGGAATTTTATCGTTGAGGGAATCAGTAATACATTTTACTAGTTTAAAAGTAGCCAAAGACGTATTTCTGTTCTTGCGAAAGCCGTATTGCTCGTCCACCAAAACACCATTTTTCTCCATAAAATTAACCAGCCTTTTGTACATTACTCTTTCAAATATTTTAGAGAATATGGGTATTAAAGTGATCGGTCTATAATTATCCATATTAGTCTTATCACCCCTTTTGAAGAGCGGTTTAACTATAGATTTTTTAAGAGTTTCAGGAAAACTTCCGAGTTTTAGGGATAAATTAATAATGTGTTCAAGTGGACCCGCAATCAACCCAATACTCATTTTAATTACATCAGTAGTTATCTCGTCAATACCCGAGGCTTTAGAATTATTCAGAGATAAAACCGTCTTACATAATTCATCTGATCTTAAAGGATAAAGAAACACACTTTTTTCCACGGCTTTTACATTATTATTAATTTCAGCCATGCCCAAATCTTTGGAGCAGTTATTAGTTACTACTTTTAAAAAATAATCGTTAAATAATTCTGTTATTAGCCGTGGATCGCAAGTTTTATTACCATTGCAGCTAATTTCAGCTACTGAATTATCACAAACGTCTAGATGAGTGTGCTTCTTTATAACATTCCACACTGCTTTACATTTATTATTTGCTTTACAGATATAATTCAAGTTACAACACTTTTGAGATGATACCATACATCGTCTTAGTACTCTTGTATAGGATTTGTACAGATTCTTATTATTTTTTTTCCGTCGGGTCTCCAAATAAAGCTGCCTCTTTGTTGCGATACATTTCAATAGACCTTTCGTTAGCCACTTAGCTTTTATTTTTCTTGCTAGAGTTTTAATTTTAACAACCGGAAAACACATATAGTACAGTAACGTAAATAACTCGTAGAACTCATCAAATGCTTCCGAGGCAGTATTGGAAGGCCCATATACACTACTAAAGGAAAGACTGGATAGGCATTCCAAAAACTTGGATTTATTTTCTTCAGAGTAATCCCTTCTGTACTCATACCACCAATTTTGTGGACGGGTAATGCGTTTATTTATTGGGGCTTGATATGTTTGTGCTGTGTGATCTGACAGCCCTAGGTCTTGTACTTTTGCTTCACCGCCTATTATATTGGTGTAAATATGGTCTATACATGTTGATGTGTCGCCTGTGATACGTGTTGGTTCGTTAATTAATCTTCTTAAGTTATAGTTTTCAAATATTTGCTGTAGCTCCAGTGATATTTTTGACGGTTTTAGCACATCAATGTTAAAGTCTCCACAGATTATATATTTCTTTCTTTTGTGTCTACATATCATATCCAGTAATTCCCTCAATTTTGCAAAAAATATAGAATTTATAGAGGTTGGAGTTTTGTTTGTGTATATACATATCACTGTTATACCGTGTCTTGTTAATTCTATGCCACAGCATTCAAAACTGAATATTTGAGAGAGTTTATCCAGATCTATTATGGGCTTGAATTCCAGATCGTTTTTCAATAATATTGCTACTCCTCCCCTCTTTGACTTTTGTCTTGAATACCAGGCAGCTGTGTTATAGCTCTTGAGCTTCAAGCTGCGCTCCATACCTCTCTCTATATTGGTTTCACAGAGACAAATAATATCTACGGGTGTGGTTTCTTCCCATAATTTTATGATAGTACCATAAAGTTCTTCCTGCTTCAATAGTGCACCTGCAATATTTTGATGCATTATTCCCAACACGGAAGACGAATTATGTTTCATCATGTTTCGTCGGTCAGATTTCGCTCTTTCTGAAAAATCTGCGAGCCAGTTCTATTTTCACCCCTGCTTTCATCAGCAGAATATTGAGTTTTGTAATTGGTTTGAGTTACCCGATTAGTACAATTTGTGTGATTATTTTGCGTACAAATGTCTTTCGTGTTTTGTACTTCAGCGTTTTCTTTAATTATCAGACTCCTTAAACATCTTAATATGTTTTTGATCCCTTGATTATTAAGTTTTCCTGATTTAATCGAGAACATATCATAACCAAGATGCGCGTTTGAGTCAAAGCAAAGGGCATAATTATGTAGTTGTGTGTCAGTCAACAACAAGGAGTTGAATGTCTCGACCCTGCTGTTGTACAGAGGCGCTCCGCATATGTAGGTAGCAACTGCAATAATTATATTCGTACAGACACCCAAGTTCTGAAGACACTCTCTAATGTCTCTTACAAGTATCGAATAGTTTTGGGTGGTTTTAAAGTCTTCTTCTCCTATTATAATAATACAATGGTCTTGTTTAGTGAAATCTTTTAATTTATCTTTAAGTCCCTTTATTACTTGGGTTATACCACTATTTGGGTATACATAGTTACAGAATTCGTTGTCATAATAAAGATCTGAACTTACCATGTTTTTCAAAGTTGCTAATATCTTATTATTGCTAAGGATAAGTAATTTTTTTGTCGTAGTCATCATACTTGTATTCACGTATCTATTTTCTTCATCAAAGTTTAGGTGATCAGTTTTTGTGTTGCTGTTTGGGTTGATGTTTACTTCATTATTAGGGTTGGGATGCCTTGCCAATGGTTGTTCCACTGACAACTCTTCAGTTGTTAGGTCATTTTCCGCTTCTAGGATTGGCATGGTATGGTTTTTATTTCGTTGCTTCTTTGTTTTATTTCTCCTATTGGTTGGGTTAAGACCTAACTTAGTAAGTTGTTCCACCTTTTTTACGTATCTGTTCACCTCTAATTTTAGGTTACAATTTTCTGATAGCATTGTCTCTATTTCATTTTCTGCTGATAGAAGCTGGGTTTTCAAATTCGATACTTGCTCTCGTAAGGATTCTAGTTCATTTTTTTGGGTGATTTCTTTGAACTCTAAACAACTTCTAGCACGTGGAAAGCCAATTGACGTTTCTTTTACGGGATGATACTCATCCCCATCATCAGAATCATAGCTCGACAAAGATTCGAAGGAGTTCTTAACGGGAACATTTACTACATGTCGTTTTCTATATGTAACGTTATCATTTTTATGGATACCCGAAAGTTGTAGAATATCATACCCGCTATTTTGAAAGTCTCTAGGGTCGTTTTTCTTCGTTTCTTCCTTTAAATCTTGGCTTCCAATGCATGAGGGCTTCGATATCATTGCGTTGCTCAGTGTGTCTGAGTCTTTTCTACGTGTAGTACCATTGTCATTGTTGTGAATTACAGATAGTTGGAGAAAATCTTCCGTGCTGCTGTGGAAGTCTGTAATTTTCTTTGTATCTCCTTTTTCTTTTAGGTTTGAGGATTCAATGTTGGAGGGCCCAGGAGTCTCAAGCTGTGAGCTGTTCAGCGGGGTATAAAGACGGGAATTCATAGAAGAATGTTCAAGGCCTGAATATTTTATTTTTTTCAATTTTGCATCCTTGGATATGATTTTTGGTTTTGATGCACTGGCTGCGAGCGGTGTACTCGACTTTGTAATACATTTTCTACACTTCCAAGTCACCCTTCTCTCTGCCGCCATGAGGTCGTATCTGCTCCAGGACACGTGAGAGCAACCATCAATACACAGTATTTGCTTACAGTAGCCGCATTTGAGGAAGTCATTCCTCTTGCATTTTTTTTTACATCCATTGCAGTCTTTATACATTTTTAAAAGTTATGTTGCTTATTGTTAAATTCTCTTAACTTAAAAAGTAAAAAAAAAAAAAAATATTATTCTGGATTCGAACTTAGTTCACACGTACACTGCGCTGGCGCTAATACGCGGTATGCCAACGCGCCACCGAGTCATTTGGTTAACTTATAAAATTGTGGCTGAGTATCGCTTCGCTGTCGCCTCGTCGTTTAGTGAGTCAGCCTCGAGTGGACGGACAGGACAGGCTGTAGTCATAATGAGTCACGATCCTCCCTCGGAAGAAAATGAGCACTGTTGTGTTATTTTGAATGTCACTGCCCAAATTAACGATTTACTTTGCACTGTTTTTTGTTTATTTCACTGCATAGTTTGAACATTTTTTACTTTTACAATCACCGTTCGCTGTCTTATCACTTTGTTCTTAGTTTTGTGTGGTATACATTCTTCAAAAGCACTTTTAATTATTAAAACGATTTAATATTTTACGGAGCTCCGTTAGAACACAGCCGCTCGATTTAGCGCGCGCGCTACCCTCTAGCGCGCTAGTAATGAGTTAGAAGTACAAAGGAGAACTAAAAATACATGGAACAAATATTGGAGCTACAGAGAGCTATTTAAAAGCGATATGCCTATAAATCTTAAAAAGAAAGTAATGGATTCATGTCTCATCCCGTGCTTAACCTACGCGTGCCAAACGTGGAAGTTTACAAATAAAATAAAAAATAAAGTCAATACGTGCCAAAGGGGAATGGAGCGCAGCATGCTGAACATAAGCAAAATACAAAAAATTAAACACACTGACATAAGATCCAAAACAAAAACAATAGATGCACTAAACCACGCACAAAAATTAAAATGGAAGTGGGCTGGGCATATCGCGAGGCTCAAAGACGACAGATGGACATACAATATTACATCCTGGAAAGGACCTAAAGGAAAACGCTGCAAAGGGCGACCTTTCGCACGCTGGGAAGATGATATTAAAAAAATAGCAGGCCCCAAGTGGCAGCGTATAGCTCAAAATAGAGAAAACTGGCAAAAGTTGGAAGAGGCCTTCACCTGAAGAGGGGTTCCTATACAATAAGTAAAATAATTATAATACATATTAAAAACTGTTTAGTATAATACTTAGCATGATAGTAAAACAGTCATAATAATTTATTTAGTTATTAAAAGATTTTGTTAAGTTTTTGCAAAAGTTCAAAAAACCACTTAATGAAATGTTACCTTATTAACTATGTTGGGAAATAAAAGGCTTTTTATTTTATTTTTTATTTATTATAGAATATACTTCAAATATTGAAAACAGTTAAAAGAGGTAAAATAATGGCGTAGAAAATTTATCAGTAACAACAAAATTTATTACAATAAATGTCCTTAGCAATGTCCATCCAGAATCATCAATATTGTTTCACCATTATTAATTTGAAGACACGAGAAAAGTTTATATTGATAGTGATACGATACATTATTATAACAGAGTTTAACATCCTACTTTAATTAGTAAAAGGTTAACAATACTTGTCTTTATATTTTGCATGGTATTGGCTAATAAATGTAGTCTAAAAATTAAAAGGTTTTGATCTGTTATACAATAAAAATCATAGTTTTAAAAAAATGATTTTATTGTTCCTAACCGGAGATCCGTTTTTTTAAATATCAATTTCAAATCATGCCTCTTGGCAAACCATAGTCATAAAGATAATCCGTTACGTTGTTGATTTTCAATATGAAATTGACAGACATTAAAATCACCAATACTAGTACAGTTGAACCTAACACTGTCGTATCTAGTAAATGTTAATGCCTAAATATTCCTTTTAATTTAAGATTTTGAAACGAATTTCATATTTAAAACAGGTAGTGTTGGGTGTTGGTGGAGGCGGGTGGTAGGAAACACAAGTGAGTCTTGGGCTCCCGCAGGATCACATCATGCTCACGGTGTATTAGGTAAGTAGTAGGTATTTAATATTATATTACTTGCAAAGCTATATACAAGCCAATTGTTATTTGTATATTGATTCCAAAATTTTACTAGTTTTAATTCATGGCGTTGCTAGCTTAATATATATTTTAGTCAACATTTGTTTGTTTTACCTGAAAGTAAAAGTAATATTATAAACTTATTTTTATTAGCTTTGTAAATGTAAGCACTTGATTTCCTATTGTAGTAAATTAGTCAGGAAAGGTAGTCTTTTATTACGTAGACAATTTTATGAATGATACAATTAAAAAAAAACACTTTAATCTATTCTTAATTTACAATTAGAAGCCGAAACATCTATTACACGTTTTGTAGAAAATTACTAGTAACCTGGATTGGAAACAATTGGCATCTATGTGGTTCCTAATATTCGTAATTGTATTTACATTTTACTTCTACCAGGTATTAAAGATGCGTTATATCAAGAGGGCGGAGAGTATCGTTGCGTCGGGGCACGCGCGCCTGATTTAAAACGATTAAGAGAACTGAAGAGGGTCACACTTAAAGTCACTGGTAAGTAGAGATTTATATGAGGCATTTGATTAAGTGATCATTTTAACAACTCTAAATTTACAATGTACTAATAGCAGAAGTTTCTAACGTAGCAAGTTAATACTTGACTAAACAATCGGTTTTAAAATATAAAGTATCCTTATAAGCAAAATGAAGCCTCTTGCACTCATAGTAAATAAGTGTTAGACAAGGAAATATTTTATAACCTTTTTTACATTTTGTTGACATTGAACTTCTATCACTTCACCATTTCGCAATTCACTGTTCCCGTTTTAGTTTTCTTCTTCTGAACCATCCAGTGGAGAATTATTTGTTTGTTTTATTTCTGAATACCTCCGAAATTGGAATATTTTTTTTAAGTTTTAAAACAGGTACCGATCTGGATTCTACTTGGGTTATTATGTTTACCACGCTAAAGCCGATATCATAAAGCGAATATAATCTGATGCCTTCTTTCATATTTTCTAACTACTTGAAAAGTAATATTTTTTATATGACGTTGATAATTTATACGTTACCATAATGTTGATTCCTTTAGGAAGCGCCACAGCAACAGCCCTTAGCGCAGTACCCGCGGCGGGAGGCTGGAGGCTCGAGTGCGGTGCCTGCGGGCGGGGGGTGCGGGTCCTCTGGCTGCGGGTGGGGGCGACCCCCCACGTGACCCGAGCGACCCTTAGTCCGGACCTGGCGCAGCACTGCTGGAGGGCGGTGCTGCACGTGGCTGAGCCGGACGAGGTGTGGTGCGTGGCTGCTACCACTGGTAAAGTTTAATCTTTTATTATGATTATGAATCAGTCATGATAATATTTATTGGTTGGTGGTGACGGGGGTTCCCATGAGTCGATGATGCTGTGTCGTTGTGAACTGTGATACCAGATGCTTGGCTGTCATCATGGTCCCAGTGATGTCATCATCGGAGTCTAGAAGTTTGTACTTGAGCCAACATTTCTACATGTACCTAAAGAAGGTAAGCTACCATCTGAAACAACAAATGGATTCGAATTTTGTTGAGCAGAATCGAAAAATCGAGGGAAATTGCTTGAAGTACTGCGCTTTTGGGAGCACTACTGAGTCAATATGTAAAGTTTGCCTTCCGCTGGTGCCGCTGGGCACCTGTGACTTTATTATTTACAGTTTGAAGTATTTTTTTCTAGTCTCATTTTTTAGGTCCAAACTGAACGTTCCAGAAGTGTTTGATCGAAGGTTTTTGATTTCATGAGTTTTTGTGTACAAATTTTGTTGGTGACATGTACAGAGAAGTTTATACTGCATGTTTAAGATCACTGACAAATAACAATCACTTCGGTGTTGTTGACCTCATCCCACCTGATGTTAAGTGGTAACGAGTTCCAAGCATAAGGGCGAAAAGTATAGCATAGTAAAACTGTTACTAGACTTGTCGCCCTAACCTTGAAGGCTTGACCCCTGCTACTAATGTAGCACCCTCCAAGAGTTCTGGAAACCTTACTCAGTCGCAGGAACTCAACAACACCGGAGTCATTGTTATTTGGCTGCAGTCTTCTGTAAGGTGGAGGTATTTCACCAGTCGGGCTGCTCCAGTTCGAGCGATAAATCGCTTTGCCCTGCCTCTCTTACTTACTTTAGGACAATATTTAACACATAATCCTTTAGTCTTTTTAATACTCTGAATGGCAGGACATTACTTCCCACAGATTTTTTTACTTTTTTTAACATGTTGAATAGCAGCACATTACTTAACACGGAATCCTTAACTTCTCTGAACATTTTGAACGGTAGGACAGTACTTTCAACAGTATCCTTTACTTCTCTTAACAATTTGAATCGTAGGAGCGGGCGCGGTGGCGGTGTTCCCCCGGCGCGCGGGGCCGGCGGCGGGCGCGGGGGCCCCGTCGCCGGCGCCGGCGCGCCGCGCGCTGCAGCACGCCGCCGCCGCCCGCGCGCCCGCCGCGCTCGCCGTGCTCTCGCTGCAACTGCTGGCGCTGCTGCTCTGCCGCTGAGGTGACCGCCGACAGGGGCTTGTGCAAGCGTTTTGAAGCAATAATTAGTCATTCGCGAATAATTATAAGCGTCTGATAATCTCTCGATAAATTATGAGTGTTTGCCTTTTTAGTGACATAATTTCATTTTTAATTTTGTTTTTTTTTATATTACACTTCAAAATTGACCTCATTCGACCTGCTGTTAAGTGGTGATGAGGTCCTAGCTTAAGGGCGACAAGAACAGCATGCTAAAGCTGTTACTGGACTTGTCGCCTTTACCTTGAAGGTTTGACCCCTGCTACTAATGTGGCATCACACAGGAGTTCTGGAAACCTTACTCACACAACACTGAAGTGATTGTTATTTGGCTGCGGTCTTCTGTAACGTGGATCTATACCTGCTTCGTCATGTCACTAAATAAACATTTACTTCATTATTTATTCCTTTTTTTTCTTTCTTGCTTTCGTTCTTATCAGTTCCGTAAAAAAGGACTATATCACCGGCTAATGTGTCAAATACATCTGTGTAATTAATTAGGAGTCGAATGAAATGTTTTATGTGATCGGTTTCTTATGTAAGTGATTTGTAATCTTTATGAGGTAGTTAATAACTTTTAACAATTTGAGAAATGACATTTGATATTTTTTTTACTTTTTTTACTTTAAAGTATCTGGAATTCTTTAGAAGTTTTCTTAATTTGTAGATAACTCAAAACAGTGCTGAGTTATAAATTGTTTCAAATTGTGAAGCAGTTAAGTTAGTTCGTTATCTAATCTTGTAGAGCTCGACTTGAAGTTGAACTTATTTAATTGTTGTTAGTCTCTTAACAATTTAAATAAAGTTAATTAGAAATTTGAGAGCGTACTATTTTTTATTTTATTTTCCGTGGCTCAAAATGATTACGAAAGGATATAGGCCGTATATTATTGTAATAAAGTCCTAGTTACATTGGTGATTGGTGAGGTGATAGAGATTGTTGACCACAGGCCCGAGCTATGAATTTTCAAAAATAATGTTATTTTTGTCACATTCCAGATGTTTATTCTGTCAATTTTTCAATGAAATATTATACATGATTGAGTGTTTTTGCATTTAAACTGCCAGAAAAGGGTGTTGTCGGTCCACTACGTGTGTTAACACCGTAACTTTCAACCTTTTGCATCTCAATAACTAGTTAGAATTGAGAAACAATATTATTTTTATTGTTTTAATAAAATCAGATTTTCCAGAAATTATTTTCAATATTTTTTTATTAATTCATCTTGGGTGTTTGAAGGTGATTATTAACCCTGTTAGCATTGTTAGACATATAATATATAAAACATGTTCAAGATGTCTTGCTTCAAATAAAATCGCCAGATTTCAAAACGCGTGCACAAACTCTCACTGCAGAATAAAACTCTGCTTGGTAACTGTAAGATAGATATACTGATTTTGTATGAACCTATCTAATGAATATTATGTACATAGCAAGCATTGATGTGGAGCAGGATAATATTTCGATATATTTAAAGGAAATTACGTATTTTATTATATTATACATCTTGAAATTGGACGGAAAGCTCGAAGACGTTTCAAATAAACATGAAACACTTTATGAACCAAATTCCTTGATAAACATCGAAGGTTAATATTTGTGCCGTAATTTAAATCAAACATACGTTACATAAGACGGTTGGACTTTGATTACATAATATATATAAATTAAATGGTTCGTTTATTGTTGCTTAGAAATTGTAAACACGCTTTTGTTAAAACCATTATACTAACATTCTCAATCGTGTGATTGAAGTCACTTAAAAAATCGAGCCTCTTTTTATAATTGAACATAAAACAATATTGTAAAAGCACAGTTTAACAATTTTGTAGTTATATCAAATAATAACGACGACGAAATCGATTGTGAATCAAAAACTATTGCTTTTAAAGATATCGAAATGTTACCCTGTCGTGTTGTACAGACCTATTAATTCGTGGAACCTTACATTCCCCGTCCTAAAGGGTCTAGGCTCACAACTTAGGCCTCCCTACTCTAGTCTTGTAGCGTATCGTACCCGTAACGATAATTTGTCACTCTAGTACTCTCTTACCTATCTTGAATCTCTAACGAACTGTCTGCTGTGGGGTGAATTTGATGAGACACCATTTATCATCGGCCGTAGGTTTACTTAAGAAACTGATAGTCCAAATTTGGATAACGGAATTTGCTACTTCAAATTAAGTGTTTGTGATGTTGGTTATTCAAGTTAATTAAATGAGAAAGATCACGTATAAACATGTCTACTTAGTTATATCAGTGGATTTTATATGCAAAAAATACAATATGCTACTATTGAAATGTCAACTTTAACACACCGCTATATAATCTAACAACATTAGATAAATATTTATGATGCGTGTGTCAATGAGTCATTACTCATTTGCTTGTGTAATTAATGATTTACCTATTTCTGATCTATTTTAAGATAATACTTTTCTATCTTACTTTAAATACCTATACAATTTGCTCAGAAAATTTAAGAAGTTAAACGGAAGCAGTTTCTTTTATGAAAACTAGCACAAGCTTCTCCCGGTATATTTTATTTCCAAGATCAAATTGAAGTTTAAATTTACTGGCAAGTAAAATACAAATTCAAATACTAGTTTTCGGTATAATATGACCTACTTTACCTAAAACATTATGCTAATAAGTTATCAGAAACAATAACTGTTTTGATGAGTAAAATTTAGAATGACCTAATTTAGTATTATGTTTCATGCAAATAGAGGGAAAATAATTTCCTCTTGAAATTTGTTTCCTCTTGAAACCTTATAAAAGCGTGTTTCGAGTACAAAAAGATCTAATGCTAATAAAATCAAAATTACTCATCATTTTTTATGTAATAAAAATAAATTCTAGCCATCGTGGAATTATACTTATACCCGACTGTTTATTAACTTTTGAACGAGTCATTCTAATGTGAACATTTAAGTAAGCTATTCTTGTAGTCAGGATTAAATGTTTAAACCTCTCATCTCCAGAGCAGACCGTTTCTCCCCAAAACCTTAGCTTTTTTCCCCCCTTTCATATCCCATGTTGTTTCTTTTTAGCGAGTATTCGAGAAACAGGAAGTTGATGTGCCAAATTGTTGATATTTTTAAAAGAGGAATTTTATTAAATTATTGACGAAATTGATGATATTAAGTTTTTGTTCGTAGTGTCTTTCGAATGTGAAAATTTTGTGTAATGTGAACACCAATTGAGATTTAGTACTATTTATGGTAAATGAATACGAAAAGACGATTTCAGTGCTAGTTTAGAGTTACTGAAGTATTCATGGTTGAAAATTGTATGGGAATCTTCAAAGATGAATGTTTCAGATTATGAGCTAGCATATATTTTATATAGATGTCAAATTCTTAATAAATAAAGTGTAATAACATTATGTATCATAGCTTAAATTAAATCATGTAAATTTCGATGTCAATTTTAGACGCCCGTTTAGATCGGGTGACGTTTTGTATGAACAAACATATTTGCTACCACAATTTTTGCAACAATTTAGTAGTGTAAGTGTAAAATTTATCAAATGTTCGATGTTGAAATGTTAATATCGGTGGTTAGTTTTCTATTTAGATTGTGTTTTTTACTATGTTCCCTTCATTATAAGTCATTTGTAAAATTTTCCAGTGATGAGCGATGGAGACGATTATTCATATGCAATAAAACATTCAATGTCAGAGATTAACGAGATGTCGAAGTTATTGTTTTACATCGAATTAGTTCCGTCTAAATTATTTTGAGTTTTATTTGTTGCGCCGTGAGAGTCGTTTTTGATCAATCATCACTATTGTAGTTGGTGTCAATGCCGTTTCCCTTCTTTAGCAGAGTATTATGGATTGTTGTTGTTGTTAAGAATTGTGATACCATGGAGGTGCGGGCGCGCTGTGGACAAAAGCACTATAAAGAGAATTTAAACCAGTAACCGTTAGTTTAGTTAGGTGGTAGTGAGATGTATGTATTTTTGTATATCTAAATGTTACGGTCAATTGTGCAATCAGTTCTAATAAGAACGTTTAATGATAGTTTTGTTTATGTACCTGGGAATGTGGAAAACGTAATGATCCGTCCATTGCGGAGTTAGTTAGTTAAGGAGCTATGTAGTCCCTCTCTTCTAGCCTCCACGCTCGACCCATCCAATGGTTTTAACCAAATGGCATTAGATAAATGAATCACCTTTATTTGTATATAATATCTTCCTGCGTTATTCTTCTCCTTCTCCTTCCCGTACGGGTTCCGGGATATCTTGTTCCCTTTACACTTTGCTGCAGTAGATACATTTAGCTCCACGAGCCCCGCACCTCATATAAATTTACGTCGATGATATTATTGTTTTATCTCTCGCAGTCAATATTATGCTTAGCAAAAGTGGAATTTTTCGTTACGAGCTCTGATGGAAAAGATAACAGTATTGATGTTACTGAAATGTTTGCTGAAGGATTTTATTGAACATCAAAATAAAGCGTCTTGAGCTGATATCGACTGGGAGATGTGAACATTTTTTCTCTGTATCAAAATGATTTGTAACTTTTTGTACTAGCGTCCATTTCGATACAATTGAGTGTCGCGTCTCGGTGCCAATAAATAATTTAATAGATCATAATAATATATATTTACATTTATTAATATACATTTTATTGTTTACTTTGATATTGAATGTACAGAATCCATATATTCATCGCCATGTGTTTATGGAAACTTGTATACCGGATAAATAAACGAATATGAAAAATATTTTCGGAGTTTTCATTCCATTGTTCCTTGAGTTAATGCTGAGAATTTCAATGGAGTAATTGTATGTGAAGGATATTGGACTTCAGTGTTAGGAATTAAGGTGGAATTTTGGTTGGGGCTTTGTGTTTTAATAAAATTAATTTCACTAAGAGTGCGTAAGGAGTCAGCGATGCGTGGAATCGAAGCGGACGAGGTCTGGCGGGCGAGGAGATTCGGGAGCGCAAACTAGTGGTACTACTTAATAGAAGCGTGAATGTGGGATCTGTTTATACTATTGGCCTAAGTATTAAGAATAGCAGACGCCACAATAATTGGCGACAAAGTAAGTATCGGAACTTTCACACTTAAAAATATTACTGAAATTTGGATTACGTAAAAACCACATCACGATAAAAAGTTGCAGTTCCTATACCTACAGCACAAGGGCGGTAAAAAGTATTAAAGTTAATTAAGTTTGTCCAACTAATCACTGCGACTAAAAAAATAAGCTCAAGTCGAAATTCATTTTACATATTTCACTGGCACAAAATAGTGTATTTTAGTGAATTCAAAATGAAATCATCACCCTAACTAATACTATTCACGTAGTAGCTAGCAATCTGTATGGCTTTTACGTCAAAACTACTGAATCAATTGAATTTAAATTTGGTACAAAGATAGTATTAAACCTGAGTACGGATATAGGTTACCTTTTAATGCATTAAGAGGATTGCAAGGGGTTAAACGGAGAGGGAGGGTGAAAGTTGGTATCAAAGTATCGTCATTTTTGAAACTTGAAACTTTTTTTAGGCTATTCATTGTATTTCAAAAACTTGACACTCAAAGAGTATAAAATAGATTTGTATTCAAATGCGATATAGTTTATTGGCTTTCAGACCTTAAGTTAGTGAATGGGGTATATTTAGTAATGTTCATTAGTTATAAAGTAAATGGATCGCTTTCAAACATATTTGCAATTATCTAAAATAAACAAAAATTCCCAATATATTCCAAAATTGTGGTAATCCTAACGTAATATACATTGCCGCTAGTCTCGGTAATACGATCCTTTGTCTCGGGTTTTATTAGCGATTTTTGAGCAGCAATTTATATCTGAGCCTTATTTGGGTCAGCGGCACAGTCAAGTGGGACTCAGTTACGAATCTCGTATCAAGCTTGTAAAACCCAAAAAAACACAAGTAATAAAAAATCAAAATATAACTTCAAAACAATTTTTTTCACCTTCACCGAGCTTGCGGGGGAGCGAAAAGCTCTCACCTCCAGCTTTAAAAAAAACATACTGAACAATCCTAATGAATAGCCAAAATGGAATCTATAGGTGCAATCTTCTAGTAGTGGAAGTTATAGGTTCCGTATCCGAGGTAGCGTCACTTGCATAACATAGACGTTTCATAAATATTAAGTACTGATGTTATTTATATTGTGAATAAAATAATTTTGGGCTTAGAACTTTAGAATCAGATTGTTTTATATATATTATAGATATCAAGATATATTTATTTAAATAGACGTTGTGTATTTGCGTTTTTGATTGAAACATAATTTAGAGTAGTTACCGTTTTATTTCTTTGTATGAATTTTAACATAGACCCTGTATACTTATGGCCGCTTGTATACATTTTTGAGGCATAGCTTTGAAATTAAGTATTTTAATAAACAGAAATAGTATATCACCAGCATGGGATTTGAATTAAAGCACCCTATGGCGGCGTAAAGCATTATTAAATATAAAAAAACTATTCTGGATTAGGTATTTTTTTTACTTTGAATCAGAAACAAAGTCAATATTAAAATAAAAAACTTTGCACGACCCTAGAAAACAATGCTCCTATCATTAAATCCATTTGTTTCCAACACTTAAGAGCAATATTTTTATAAATAAACGCACTGTAACGCACTGTCGGGCTTACGGTGGTTTTACTGTTCTTCATTATACTGTAGAGCTTATGAATGGCAGTTCATAAAATAATGAAAGTGTGTTAGTTAAGACTTACAATGAAACCAAATTTAATATTCCAGTAAAATATTGTTCTACTGTAACGGATGAGATAAATTGTAGACAGTTTAGCCTTGGGAGATAGATCGTAAATACAATATTGTAGGCGTTGTTACAAAGAAACGTTCTTTTTAATTATCATACAGGTTAGGTAAAGCCCGTGTGAATTATAATTTCGGCCTAAATTTGGGAATTATTAAGCTCGTTAGACCCAGAAACTTGTCCATATGGCAGAACCTAAGGTTTGTCTCATAAAAAACTTCACCAAAAATAATTATAACCAATATAATTCTTATCAGATCATGTTTTTTATTTTATTCTTAACTTGTATCCTGGTTTTGCAATAATTGAGGAGATTGAGTTCTGCTATAAAATATGATACTGATTCGCCAAGCCTGGACAACATTGGAGCCAATTATTGTCTGACCTCCTACCATCTATATGCAGACGATTTACAACTATATTCACAGGGTGGCCTTGACGATTCACCGAACTTAACCACATGAATGCTGATTTAATTCGCATCTCAAGTTGGAGCTAAGCGTTTGGTCTCAAGGTCAACTCTGCTAAAACGCAGGTGATTATAGTTGGTGGCTCTCGATTGATCAGCAAGTTTGATTGGGATACTCTGCCTCCTATTACATTTGACGGTGTCCAGATTTCCTACAGTAAAGTTGTTAAAAATTTAGGTATTTACGTTGATGATTGTTTGAGTTGGTATACTCAGGTCAAAGAGGTCAGTAGGAAAATCTTTGCATCAGCTGGGTCTATAAATCGATTACGCAATTTATTACCTATACCCACCAAAATTGCGCTAGTACAGGCTTTACTATTGCCTATTCTTGATTATACTGACTGTTGCTATACAAATCTCAATGAGGTATTTCTTGACGAGCTTGAGCGTCTTCAATATTTCTGCATCATCTTTGGCTTACGCAAGTATGACCATGTCTCCAATTTTCGGGCTCAGCTTAATTGGCTTCCTATTCGTCGTCGACGTGACCTCCATCTCTTATCTCTTCTATATAATATTTTATTTAATCCTCTATCCCCTCCATATCTGAAAGAACGATTCCATTTAAATATAAAATATAAAATTAAAAGATACTTTTTAGAAAAAATATAAAATAACTTTTATAAATAATAATTATAATATTTGTAAATGTTTAATATTAGTTAATAATTCGTAAATAATGTTCTGTTTTGTTTTTGTTTAGTTTAGTTTCGCACTCGCAGACAACCACTCAAAAGTGGTTTGCAAGGCCTTTGATTTTAATTTAGTATTATAAAATTAATAATAATAAATAAATAAAAAAAAAAAATTCTTGCAACCCATTAAAGTGCGTGGTATGCGATCTTCCCGTAAACTTCTCCTAACTTTTCCTAATCACACCTCTGAATACTACTCACAATCTTTCACTGTCCAGTCCATACGCTTATGGAATTCTCTTCCTTTATCTATCAGGGAATCTGAGTCCCTTCCCATTTTCAAATCAAGAGTAAAATCTTTCTTTCTTTCTCTTAACTAAACGTAAACTGGTATCCTTTATCAAGGTATTGTAAATAAAGCATTTGTTGGTATTTAATCTGATTTCATGTATATATATTTTTCTATGTGTACATATGTATTTATTTATTATGTAATTATCTTTAATGTATTTTTTTTTTGTATTAAATATGTTATGGTATTTATGTTTCCTGTTAATATTTTCTCAATAAAACTTTTGCACGTTTCTCGAAATCTACAATTTCCTCTACCTAAAGGTTGTCTGGAAGAGATTGCTTTCTAGCAATAAGACCGCCTAAATTGTACTTGATTATGTCTGTAAAACCAATTCCTGTAAATTTTTCTGTGCAATAAAGTGTATCTATCTATCTATCTACCTCCACATAAAGTCTGTAAAGAAATTATTTTGGAACAAGAGCACAGGGCGCCAGCCATTACTTATTTTGGAACAAAAGCACAGGGCGCCAGCCATTACTTATTTTGGAACAAGAGCACAGGGCGCTAGCCATTACTTATTTTGGAACAAAAGCACAGGGCGCCAGCCATTACTTATTTTGGAACAAGAGCACAGGGCGCCAGCCATTACTTATTTTGGAACAAGAGCACAGGGCGCCAGCCATTACTTATTTTGGAACAAGAGCACAGGGCGCCAGCCATTACTTATTTTGGAACAAGAGCACAGGGCGCCAGCCATTACTTATTTTGGAACAAAAGCACAGGGCGCCAGCCATTACTTATTTTGGAACAAGAGCACAGGGCGCCAGCCATTACTTATTTTGGAACAAGAGCACAGGGCGCCAGCCATTACTTATTTTGGAACAAGAGCACAGGGCGCCAGCCATTACTTATTTTGGAACAAGAGCACAGGGCGCCAGCCATTACTTATTTTGGAACAAGAGCACAGGGCGCCAGCCATTACTTATTTTGGAACAAGAGCACAGGGCGCCAGCCATTACTTATTTTGGAACAAAAGCACAGGGCGCCAGCCATTACTTATTTTGGAACAAGAGCACAGGGCGCCAGCCATTACTTATTTTGGAACAAGAGCACAGGGCGCCAGCCATTACTTATTTTCTGAGACCCAGGTTTGATTCCTGGTCGGATCAATATGGGAAAACGAACTTTTCTATGTTGGATCGCGACTGGGTGTTGTGGTGCCATCGGTGTTCTGATTTCTTCAACACGGCATTTTAGCTACTTACCATGGGATCAGAGCAATGTAGGTATGATGGAGCGTGAAGAAACATCTTGCGGGCCAGTATGGCGATGCTAACGGATAGGATATTTCGATATCAAATCCGTTGTCATCGCGATGTGGGTTCCTCACTTGCTTACCATCAGGCTGAGAGGTCTGTCCAACATTTATACTAACTTTTGCCGCGGTTTCGCTCGCATTAAATTGGAGCTGGGGAATGATTACCAAAAAAAAAATAAGCTGGGTATTTTTCGTTTGTAACAAAGTCAAATCTGTGAACCGATTTAAGCTTCTTACCTTGGAAACTAAGAAAAGACAAATGTAAAATTTCACCCCCTATTGTAAAAGGTTGGGGTAGATTTCTACAAAATATGATTCACGATTTAGATTTAGTCATAAATAACAGACAGACAGACAGAGTTACTTTCGCATTTTACAATATTAGTAGGGAAGTAGGGATTCGTTGTTTAACATTTACTCTCAGAAACAAATACTTTCACCACTAAAACTCGAATCGTAAACCGCATTCGACATGTCTATGTAATAGGCTTTTATCTCAATGTTCGACCCCAAAAGGGTGGGTAATTGGAAGTTGTGTGAAAAACGAGGCTTGACCTGCACCCTTCCGTAGCTCGCCAACTTGCGGATCGACCGAAAACTTTACGTTTTTATCTCGTATCATATTTCGGGTTCTTTCTCCGGAGACCGCTTTTTCAAGATACGTAGTTGTAGGAATACTGTTTCGCAACGCATCTGAAATCTTTTTGATTTATCTTGGAATGGCTGGTGCTCCTAGCGTAGGTTATATTGTAGCGTGGTAGATGAAACAGTTCGGAAACAGGAAATGAGCAATGAAAAATCTTTATTAAGTTATCACCGTTATTACAGTATGAATCAAACTCAAACTCAAATATTTCTTTATTCAAGTAGGTTACATATAACACTTTTGAATCGTCGTTGAATACAATGCAAAGTGATTCTACTTCCGGTTCGGAACCTATATCTACCGAGAAGACACCGGTAAGAAACTCAGCAGATCATTTACAGTATCAGTATCTAACTTATTGCTATGTGTAGCTCACTTTGGACCAAGTCATATAGTTTTGGTTTTGATGAGTGATGAAACAAATAAGTACTCAAGTAAGTTTTTACTTTCGAGAGGTAAGCTGGAGCAGACCAGTCCCCAAAGGTGGCACCTGTTCACAAGCATGACGTATGTGCCAGCCATCGCTTCAATAAAGCTGATTTCTGTGGTAAAAGTCAATACCTACCTTTTTAACAAAACTTTTTGAGCCTTGCCCAATAAGTAAGCAATAAAGTTACATTCATTAATCTTCCAAAAAAGTAAATAAATAAATAGTTACTTACCTATCGACCTACGTAGGTGGTCCCGGTCATTACTATCTCTGATGGTAGTGGTCATCATAACATGAACCATATCAGCGGTCGAAAGGCGGTTCATGAAATAACACTAACACCAGGGTTTCCTTGGTAGGTAAACTAAGCAGCCCACACCATAGCAAGTTGGTATTTTGAACATCTAGTTCAGAAATATTTTAGTACTAGGCAGAATAGCTTTTAGGCCTATTAGACTAAAATAAAAACGTGGGGCCTCTCTGAAACCCTACCTATGGCAGAGCATATCTTTAAATACTTTAGTAGATCATACGCTCGGCGTTCGCTGGTAAAGCCGCTACGGCTGGTTATTGATTGTCAATACGATTCTCTAGTTACGATTAAAGTAAGTCGATGCAATCCACACTTAGTATAGAAGAAAGTAATACAGGAATGGTTATGGGCCCCAAGTTCCACTCTGAAATTGAAACTAACAGCTATGAGCGAGTGGTTATTAATAAATTATAAGGCTAATTAAGATTAGCTTTAAAGTGTGCGACCAATTCCGTTTTGCTGCGAAACTAATGTGTTCAGTATTATTTTACATATATACTTGTGAAACCTAATCTCTATATTTTGATCCAAATTTACGCATTGTAATTACGCATAAGTAAAATATCTACTGAGTTTAAGGTAGACGCTGTGTATTGCTTTCAATGATGATTCAAAAACGTTATAATTGTTTCCGAAATGAATTTTGTAACGCTTGATAGTTACTATTCTCGTGTATTATGTTTTTATTTTATTTTTTAGATTACTTATGCACTTTGTCACTATTACCGCACCCATAAACTAACTCTCCGCATGACCCAAAGGTTGACTGGTAGAGAATGCCCATAGCATTAAGTCCACCTGTTGTACTTTTTTTGTGCAATAAAGTTTTTAAATAAAAAAATAATGTAGCTTTCTCGAACAAATATTTTATTGGATTTCAATTTTGGATTATAGATATGAGGTACTTCCTAACTAGCTATTACAGTATAAGTACTAAGATAGGTATAAAACAAAAAGACCACTCCCATGAATATAGATCTATTCTTGCTTCCTGAGTGGCGGACGTAATGGATTTTAAAATGGATGACCCGAATCTGCTCCAGCAAGATGTAAAATGTAAAATTCAATGTATGCGGTCGCGAGCTTGAAGAGGGAACCATCTTTATGTAGTTAAGATTGAATCAGTGTTTTAAATACGGCTTTGAAAGGAACAGAATGGGTGATTTTTTAATTTACAAGACAGCTCTTTGTGATTTCTTAATGAATCTATTTGGGTATTTTAGTATGACGATTTGAACATTTTGCTTTTCGATGCCCCTTTTTGCTAAAAGTCTCATCGACCAGTAGCAACCTTTTGTTTTGAGGATAAAATGCCTACCGCACCGACTCTCCACGGGAAACTGAGAGTGGTATGTCAGGCTCGCACCGAATAAAACCCCCTCGGTTGCTAATGTGAGCAGTTGTGGGGAAGTCGGGGACCCTTGCGGATGCCAGCTCCCCCACCGTGTCTGGCTTGATGCGTAAATTGTGCCAAGTCACCACTACGCGATTCACGCCTGGTGCGGTAGAGCCTGGTAGTGGAGGAAAGCTAGCAATGAAATATTGGCATTTCTCTACTTCCTCTGCGATCCACATATGCCCTTACGGGCCAGACGGAGAAAACCACTCCAGGATCCGTCTTGGCTTCACCCTGTGCAGTATCAGAGGCTGAGTGGCAAGGCTAGCCTCAATGCACCGCACAACAAGGTGACTGACTCTCCTCGCTAGATAAGCGGAACTCAGGGGAGTAAATTAGTAAAAGGTTTCGCGCTAAGGCATGGCGACGCAAAGTCAAGGAAACCTTGGACTATTCCATGCGAAATCGCGGATATAACTTAGGAACCTTCTTATTGTCCAGCAATGATTTGCACCAGATGTAAGTAGATTTCATAAATTTAATGAGAAAAATCTTTTTATATTTTTCATGGTAGGTAATCCTTATCCAAAAAAATATCTACTAATATAAAAATAAGTCGGGTTTTCCTTCCTGACGCTATAAAACTTGATCGTCTTCAAAACAACTGTATCAGATTTGTTTTTGGACTTCGTAAGTATGATCACATTTCTAATTTTCGCAACCAACTTAAATGGCTTCCGATACGTCAACGTAGGAATTCCAGGATACTTTGCCTGCTCTTTAATATTCTTCACAATCCTTTGTCCCCATCCTATCTGACGAAACAATTTCGATTCCTTTGTCAATCTCACGACCGTTCTCTTCGCTCCACTGACAACCTAAGCTTAAACATTCCTCGTCATCATAGCGACTTCTTTTCAAAGTCTTTTACTGTGCAAGCCGCCCGTCTTTGGAATGCTCTGCCCGCTGATACTCGACAATCCCTGACTAAGGGAATTTTTAAAATGAAAGTTCGTGAACACTTCTTCTCTCTCGCTAATACATAAATCGTAGACATGAATTTGTCAATTGCTGAATCCATCTATATATAGTTATTATTTATTTTATATTTTTAAGTGGTATTCTTTACTTATGTATATATAAGTATATATATATGCTCATTATGTAAATTTAAGTATAGCTTCATATTTTATATATATATTATATTTATTCATGTATGTCTATATGTATATTTAATTGTTTCCGAAATGAATTTTGTAACGCTTGATAGTTACTATTCTCGTGTATTATGTTTTTATTTTATTTTTTAGATTACTTATGCACTTTGTCACTATTACCGCACCCATAAACTAACTCTCCGCATGACCCAAAGGTTGACTGGTAGAGAATGCCCACAGCATTAAGTCCACCTGTTGTACTTTTTTTTGTGCAATAAAGTTTTTAAATAAATAAAACTCCAGAACGCACGAACCGATTTCCACGGTTTTGCATTCGTTATAAAGGTCTCGGGCTCCGTGAGATTTAAAGCAAAGAAAATTCAGGAAAATTTCCAACAGTGAAACGAAGTTCACCGGGACCGCTAGTGTCATATTTTATTTCGCAATTCCTTTCGTTTGGTTCTATAATTCTTGTTTTAGGCGTAAATACTTGTAGGGCGCAGATACACCAAGGGCAGCCAACACTGCGTGGGTAGGTCAGCAGATAATTTAATTCTCGCGCTTTAATCAAAGTTGGAGTTGATTCGCTTGAGCTGACTCCGTTTGGCGAGTGACGGCCGAAGTTAGAAGTTTGATAAGAGCACAATAGAAAAATGGGCAGTGGAAAACATCTTTAACCGACTCAAAAACAAGGTTTTAAATTCAATGGTTTAAATCTACTTACAAAGTGAAGTATAATTCACTGGTTGATTGATTTAATGCGCCAGACAATCACACCTGGTCTCAAACTAAGGTTTCCTCTTGTACTATGAAGACCAGACGACGGATACTAACTGGGGGCGTCATCCCAGCACACCCAGACCCTAGTCAATTTAGAAAAGTTCGTTTTCTAAATGACCTTTCACATGTATACCTTTTAAATGTCAACCTACCATCTTCAAATGTTGTAATGTGAGAAAGTGCAATAAAGATAATTTGAATTTGAATTTGACCTGACCGGGAATCGAACTAGGGAGCTTAGACACTGCGCCACCAACGTCGTCAAAATTTAACGATTTAAACACGAAATCTCAAAAACTAAAAACTTGAAATTAGGCAGGATGATTTCTTTTAGGTTATAGACATCCGCTGAGAACAGATTTTACAATCTATATATTCCTAGGTCTAGAACGTTAATTTGATTGCTAATTACTATGAAATATAAAGAGTTTCAGTATATTTAATGGGTATTCCTGCCTTTACCAGTGCCGCCGTCAACTCCCTTAGTAGGTATGATGCGTAAATGCAATTCTTCCGTGCATGACGAGCTCTGTAGCCGAGAGGCAAGCGTGCCGGACTTTAGGGTCGCACCACCTCTGAGGTTCCGGATTCGATACCCGGTCGGGTCAATATGGGAAACGAACTTTTCTATATTGTCTCGGGACTGGGTGTTGTGGTACCGTCGTTGTTTGTAATTTCTGTAACACAAGTGCTTATGCTACTTACCACATAATCAGAGCAATGTGTGTGATGTTGTCCAATATTTATTTATTTATTTAATTCCCTCTACAAAAAAGTAAAGAAATTTCTAAATTTTACTTCTTATTACTTCATTTGCAAAATTTAATATAAGATTATACACTTATACGCCATGCATAAAAAGCTAATATAAGCTGTCCCGTGTATTCTACAACACGATTTCTATACTGTACCAGAGATATAATCTGGAAAATGATTTATAATTCCGTTCGTGACGCAAAAACTCCGACGTCGGGACTCTGATACTCAGCTCACTTGTTTGTGCTTAGTTTTTTCAAGTTTTTACGCGTTTTTTATGGCATAGCTGGAACTAGATTTAGGAGCGAGCGTGATACGAGAAAAACTGGACAACTTTTTAACCAATGAACTGGATACTCCCAAAAGACGTTTAAAAATTGGATAACTTCACATACATTGACTATGTGGTATGTAGGTACCTAATGCAATAGTGATGCTGCAGTATATAGATGAGTCGTAGGCATTTTGAGTGAATCTTACTATTTTGAAATCAGAATCAAGACCACAACACCCAGACCCGAGAAAATATAGAAAAGTTCGTTTCCCATTGAGCCGACCGGGGATCGAACCCGGGACCCCAGAGATGGCGCGACGCCAAAGTCCGGTCCGCGCGCCTCCAGCTACGGAGGTCAGATATTACAAACAGATACCCCAATTTGATTTACCTGTATAGGTGTTTAAGTCCTTTGAATCTCCTGTATTTTATGTACTCATATAAGTATAACATTATAGTGAGTAATAGGTAGATGAGTGAAGCGATGGCTGGCACATACGTCATGCTTGTGAACAGGTGCCACCTTTGGGGACTGGTCTACTCCAGCTTACCCATCGAAAGTAAACACTTACATAAGTACTTAATTGTTTCATCACTCATCATACCAAAACTATATAACTTGGTCCAAAGTGGTCTACAGATAGCAATAAGTTAGATACAGATACTGTAACTGATCTGCTGAGTTTCTGGTGTCTTCTTGGTAGATATAGGCTCCGAACCGGAAGTAGAATCACTTTGCATTGTATTCAATGACGATTCAAAAGTGTTATATGTAACCTACTTGAATAAAGAAATATTTGAGTTTGCGTTTGAGATGTTTTGATTATCTACATACAATACTGCACATTAGGAACATGTTAGTCTCCTCGAGAATCTTGTAGACCACTCTTTCGATCTTTAAACATCTTGCCCGTTCCATGTATGTATATCTCAGAGTTAGCAAACTTTGTTAAATGTCATAGTCATCTGTTTAAAAAAAGTGGTTCCAGGAATACACGGGATCCTCATAAATTAGTTTACAAAAATAGTCCAAACTTAAGTTTTTATCTACGACAATGTGACGCTATGTGTGTAAAAATATTTAATAACTAGCTGTGCCCGCGACTTCGTTCGCGTGGACTACATACTTTCATGGTCGGTTTTACCCCTTTCTCCCCTAATATTCGAAACAAAAAGTAGTCTATATTTTAATCCAAGTTTCGAGCTATATTTGTGCCAAATTTCATATCTCTAACTTCAAAAATAAACATTTTTCCATATAAACTTTCAAAGGTGGTATTACCCCCCTCCCCCCCCCCCTTATTTTCTAATAAAAAGTAGTCTATGTCCGTTCTTGAGATTCAACGTATACTTATACCAAATTTCATCAGAATCGGTTGAGAGGTTTAAGCAGGAAAGCGTAACAGACAGACAGATAGACAGACAGAGTTACTTTCGCATTTATAATACTAGTAGGGATGTACCTAGTGAACTAAAAGTACTGCCTAATAGATTATTTAAACATAGACTAACAATGTGGCTTAGTGAAAATAACTTCTATAAAACAAGTGAATTTTTAAACCTTTCCAAAATCAGGTTAGACCTTTAATTTTGTCCTGTGTAGGTACAATTAGTTGTTAGGTAATCCAGATATCACCAAAGGATTTGCATGCCAATGTTGGTAAAATATGTTTGTGCTTTTATTTTATTTTTAACATCGTTTGTACCATATTTAATTCAAATAAATATATTTCTGTTTCTATTTCTAGTATCTAAAGATAAAAAACTGAAATTTTCGGCATATATGCAGCTAGAAGTTTACCAAGTTATATGGATGACCCATTTAACGAGATTATTTAATATTTGCGTCATTATCTCGCGCTCGTCGCGACAACTAATTGAATTACTTCACTGTACAACGCTGAACCAACGATGTCACAGTGCACTGGGATACAGTGAGGTAAATATTGATTGTAATGTGTGACTCATCTCTACACACGTGTATTCATATAGTATATATTTTATTAGACCTAAGTTATAAGAGGGACAATAAACAATAATCGAGGAGACAACACGTCTTTTCAATCACTTCTGTATACCAATATTAGACGTCAACATCACATGACACATACATTGCTATGATTCTGTGGTAAGCGGCTAGCAATTGTGTTACAGAAATCAGAAAAAAAACTGTACCACATTACCCAGACCCAAGACAATAAATAAAAATTGATTTTCTATATTGACCCAACTTGGAATCAAACCCGGAACTTTAGAGATTGTATAATTATACAAATTGTAATTAATTCTCAAACAATGATGTTTTGAGAGAGGTAGGGCATAGCGATTTATCGCTCGAACTGGAGCAGCCCGACTGATGAAATACCTCCACATTACAGAAGACCGCAGCCAAATAACAATCACTTCTGTGTTGTTGTGTTCCTGCGTGTGAGTAAGGTTTCCAGAGCTCCTGGGGGGTGCTACATTAGTAGCAGGGGTCAAGCCTTCAAGGTAAGGGTGACAAGTTCAGTAACAGATTTATTATGCCGTACTTGTCACCCTTAAGCTAGGACCTCATTACCACTTAAAATCAGGTGGAATGAGGTCAATCTTGAAGTGCAATTTAAAAAATAAACAAAAAAAAACAAAGCTGATCTTGAGATCTTGGAAAAAGAAAATTCAGATCTACATTATTTTTGTTTTGAATAAAAAATCCAAAATAAAAAAAGTTGGTTAATACACAAAACGGAGGCTTTATATGCGTTGACGTTATTGAGAAATTAAAAAAGTCATATATGTTAATATAGTGTCTCACCTACCCTCCATCTATGTTGTAGTAAGTGCGTGAAAGAAAAACAAACATACATCCAGACATACAAATTTCGCACATAGTTTCACGTCTATAATATTAGTAGACTTAGTTAACACCACATGCATTGACCTAATGCCAACGTACCTTAGCACTTGTACCATGAAAGCCAGAAGCAATGGTGGTACCACTATACATACTTAATTACACACACACACACACACACACACACAAATTCACACTCAATATGAATATCCAATTGTTTTTATGATCTACACACATACAAACTCACGCTCAATATTATTATCCATTGTTTTTATGATCTTGAATGTTTAATAGTATATGTTTAATAGTTTTTTTTTCTCTTGCTTACTAAAGTCCATACCGTGTTATAATTAAGTTTAGATTTGTAAACATGTATAGTCACTAGTTAGATACTGCGATACAGGCCTGTGAGCCTAGTGCAGTATCTATAGTCATATGGAAATTGTTAACTTGATTTCGTTAACCTAATAACCGCCAAATACTTCTATAGAAGTTCAGGATTTTCGTGCCATCAACGCCACTACTTCTATAGAAGTTACTCATTGTACCTACTTTAATTAAATTACAAAAGTAAAATATCGAAAGGTAAACTTACACAAACTATAAAAAGTTATAAAATATACGAATAATAACTTACCATTCATTCTTTTGTCTTACTTTTCACCGTAACATACTTGTTATGATTTATTACTACCGTACAAGAGCCGTCTTTTCTTAATCAAATCGTCTAGAGAGATAGAGAGAGATTCACTCAAGGTGAAGAAAGAAAATCATAGACAACACTTCTATTTGAGATATTTATCTTGCCACGAGCGCCAACGACTTGATAGGAAGTCAACGGACTATGTTATAAAATGAATAGTGAAGTGCCTTTTATAATAAATGTGTTGCAAGATTATGCATGTATTTTTGTCTATGATAATAGATACTCGTTTTTCTTACTAAAAATGTTAAAATAAAACAAATTACTATTATAATGTATCAGGGTTTATTTATATTTGCAAAATTTAAAAATAAATCTTGATTTAGACATCAATTTTCTTTATCGATATGACGTTTTGCCACATCCTTGCTTTCGTACTATAGATACTGTTATACATTTATACGTTGGCGTACAGCGGGCCACTACGTTTAAGATAGCTGGGCTGGGTAAAAGTTAATAAAACATATTATTATTATTATTAATTTAAACTTTTAACACCGAGGACTAAAATAAACACAAATTTTCATTATATTCATGTTTGTTCTGGGCAGGGATCGAACTCACGACCCTTCGTTTAACAAAGTCAAAGTCAATATTTTTTATTCATATAGATTACATTAGTAATACTCATGAATAGTCTCTATATAAAACAAATGAAGCTACCTCCGGTTCGGAACCAATAACTACCGAGAAGATACCAGCAAGAAACTTAGCAGTTTGTTTAACAAAAAAAAAGCTAATCTTATTACTAATTTTGCTCCAAGACATACAGTTAGTTTGTCAATAGAACTGAAAGAAACGATAACCATTAATCCACCAGTTCAAATAAAAGTTGAGTATAAAAGCTGTACACACCGCCTTACTGTCCATTATTTAACTGGTGCTATGGAGCGAATCATTTTAGTTCAATTTTTTAATTAGGCCAATATGGTGATTAAAAATGGATTCTGCTCGTTACGAAATGTTGCCGAAGCAATATTTATAATTTAACACTAGGAGAGTTATTATTTGTTGAGCGAATGAAAAATGAAAAAGTAACTTTCAGAAGTATCTTGGCATGTTATTGACAACGTTTTAAATAACTCCGAACGTAAGTTTTTTTCGATTATTCAAAACTAGCTCCCGCCATCCCACGTCATACGCATGGAGACAAAAATATAAAATATTGAATAAGAGATATTTACGGAAAGATTTTAACATGTTTTAAGAGAGGTAGGGCATAGCGGTTTATCGCTCAAACGGGAGCAGCCCGACTGGTAAAATACCTCCATCTTACAGAAGACCGCAGCCAAATAACAATCACTTCTGTGTTGTTGTTTTCCTGCGTGTGAGTAAGGTATCCAGAGCTCCTGGGGGGTGCTACATCAGTAGATTATACTTGTTTTTTAAAGGGCCTCTACGTGTTGGCTTCGGCCCCATGCACGCCTCCCAAAAGTCCGGGACTCTGTGGTCCCGAGATATTGGAAAAAACAAACATAATAATAATAAATGCGCCAGACAACCACACCAATCACCTGGTCTCAGACTAAGGTTTTCCCTTGTACTATGAGTACCAGACGACGGATAATAACTGGGGGCGTCATCACAGCACACCCAGACTCAAGTCAATTTAGAAAAGTTCGTTCTCCAAATTGACCCGACCGGGAATCGAACCCGGAACCTTTCGCGCTTTGGCCGCCTACCTTAGCCACTGCGCCACCGAGGTCGTCATTATAAAGTAAAACTTCAAAAATGAAACCTTTCGTTAGTTCGTTTCGTTATTTTGCAGTATGCCTACAGATCGCGGCTCATAATTTAAACCAAAATAACGATCATACACGAACGGACGAATAAAATTAACGATTAATTGTCGCTTAATTTTTTACCCAAAATATAGAAATAACTTTACAAATAACTACTGTGTAACTCAACACTTTGATAACATACTCGGTCAGACATAACTGCTTGGCCGCGCGCCAGAACTCTGATAACTTTGCAACGCTATTCAAGACGAACAAACGGACGTACCGGCTGACCTGTACGTACAAACATATATACAGTTAAAGGTACATTACGGCTAATACTTGCAGTTCTCTATAGTCCTTATGCCTAAGATGTGAAGGCGGTTCGAACTTTAGAGTATTCATTTAACTGTACATTTTTAACACGCTTTTATAAACTTGGGTAAACCTACATAGTGAGTTACAACTAAACCTACATAGTTAGTTACAACTAAACCTACATAGTTAGTTACAACTAAACCTACATTGTTAGTTACAACTGAACCTATATAGTTAGTTACAACTAAACCTACATAGTTAGTTAGAACTAAACCTACATAGTTAGTTACAACTGAACCTATATAGTTAGTTACAACTGAACCTACATTGTTAGTTACAACTGAACCTACATAGTTAGTTACAACTAAACCTACATAGTTAGTTACAACTAAAAGTACATTGTTAATTACAACTGAACCTACATAGTTAGTTACAACTAAAAGTACATTGTTAGTTACAACTAAACCTACATAGTTAGTTACAACTAAACCTACATAGTTAGTTACAACTAACCTTTGTTACTTGGTAGTTTACAGACTTAATGACGTATCAATATTCAAAGTGCGTCTTTTTTTGAACACCGAGGTAGCTTTTCTCTACACCCAACATATAAATATTTTTTTTCCTATTTATCATTTATTCCTATATTTATTTTCTACTTGCTGACTTATATAATCTAAATTATAAAATGTAAAATATAAACTTGCTAGTGAAATGGCTTTACGAAGACTTAATGAGTTTATAAAACAGCATTTCAAAGATAATTTTCAAAACATGAATATGTCCAATCTAATAGTTAAGTTCTATTTTACGGCATTGGTACCTTAGTAGTATTTGTCAATGGTTTTAATATCCCAATTTACATTATCAAATATTTTTTTGTTCAAGTAAGTTACAGGTAACACTTTTGAATCATCATTGAATACAATGCAAAGTGATTCTACTGCTGGTCCGAACCAGCAGTAGAATCACTTTGCAACCTATATATAAACTTAGCAGATTAGTAACAGTAGCAGTATCTAACTTATAGCTATGTATAGAACACTTTGGACCAATAGTTTTATTTTGATTAACAAGAAGAATGGTAATATTACAGCTGTAGTAACATCTAGGTACCAAGTAGGAACGGTAAGGTACAAAGGCAGTCAGAGTTAGTGCGTCTGGCGCGGCGCCAGGCTCTCGTTAAGCGATTCACCGTCCTCTGTGCATGTGATAAAGGGAATTTTAATAATGAATACCAGACCATCACACAGAACAACTAACCTCGAACTTATGTTTCCCCTATGAGCACCAGATGGCTGACTATTAAATATGAGGGTCCACACATTTAATAGTCTGTGTGTTGATCACATAAAGTATTTATTTTTGAGAGGTAAGCAGAGAAGACCAGTCACCTGGCGCCTTTTCACAAGCATGACGTATGTGCCAGCCATCGCTTCACTCAACCATATTGAAGGGAATGTATTACATACATTCCCTTACTAGGAAGGTTTCCCTTATTAGGTAGGTACATTCAGTAAAAAGCTGAAGACCCACTTATTAAATGCATAAATAGGCAAATAAGAAAAATTAGGTACCCTACATACCTCTTGTGTCCAGACACGCAGGCACGGGGATCGTCGCACTTGTGACTTTAATTTGCAGATATAAACGACCAATTTTTTATTTTTTATTATTATTATTCTTTTATTATTCAATTATTTATCATTAATATCTTCAAGCGGCCGATTTTATTTTTAATTTATTTTAATATTTTCTCTCGTTTTATTATTTAATTTGCAAACAAGCTCAATAATTGCATTATTTGACATTACAATTGATATCTTATTTGTACACTCATAGTATTTACCGACATTGAAGTTGACTGATTTGTAACTTTTAAGTGATTCACCGTAAATTGAACTAACGACGGCGACTGGATGAAGAGTTGTCGGGCACGCGCGGCAATTGAACACACCTACCCACATACTGCTGTGTTTTTTACAATATTGAAACTACCCACGATCATCTTATGTTTGTGTATCTTAATGTTTTATTATATAAATAAACGATTATTTATTGTTTATTTTTAATCGTATTTAAGTAGGTTTATGACACTGTAACGTCGCCGGCGTCCGTGGTATATCACTCGGCAGGGTCCACTGAAAACCAGCGTCATGGCCTGCGACGTGGGCCATTGTCTGCATCGCCTGGTTGATGAGGAAAACGCTCATTTTTCATTTGTCTTGTAATGTTTTCTGTTATTTTCTTTTTCTTTTTTGTGTCCATCCCTTTACTGTTATTGTTATGTTTACTCATATGGCTGTGTTGTGATGTCTTCAAGTAATAAATGTTTCTTTCTTTCTTTCTTTTCTTTCTAATAACGACCCGCCACATAGCGCCACCACCCCAGTGACATTTTAGTGATGACCAACTCCCAACTCCCCTTGGCAAGTTTAAAACAAAGTATAAAGCCTAACAGGCTTTTGACTGTCTACTCTTAGATTTTTTTAAAATATTGTACAACATCAAATACGTTGCTCTGATTCTATGGTAAGTAGCTTAAACACTTGTGTTACAGCAATCAGAAACGACGACGGTACCACAACACCCAGACCCGAGACAATATAGAAAAGTTCGTTTTCGATATTGACCCGACCGATCGAACCCGGGACCTCAGAGATGGTGCGACGTCAAAGTCCGGCCCACTCGTCTCTCGGCTACAGAGGTCGCCTAAAAGAATAATTTAATTTTACAAGCTTCCGAGGAACCGTTTTTCTTTTATGCTCCTTTGAAATTTAATGCCTCTCGTGTCTTGTGACGTCACTCGCTAAATACTTTAATCCCGGATACCGCTGATACGTGCACCGACGCTCCGGGATGCGGGATTTGTGATGCGAGTTTGTGTGGGAATTATTTATGGAAGAAAGGCGTTTACCTGCTTCCCGGAACACCATATATCCCGGAAAATTTTAATATTGTTTCACTAGTTACTGTCCGTGGTTTTTTTCGCGTTAATATCGGATAATTTATGATCTAATTTAACTGTATTCCAAATAAATATATGTATACCTACATATTTTTGTTGCATCACGCCTAGAGCTTTAAGTGCATTAATTACACAATTATCTTACTAACACAAATGCTTTTTGCAGACATCCTGTTATTTTTAGTTACATTGAGAATTTGCAATCACTCCTATCTAATTAAATGGATTTTGAACCTACAATTAGCTCTAAAATTCGATATTTATAACAGATCATTTATATTTATACCTATAACACACTTAATACCTTGTCACATCTAACCTCCACTCAACTAAGTATGTGAGATAGTCAAGTAACATAGTGAGACAAGGTACTGTGATGCTTACAAATTGAATATGGTGACGCTAGAGGGAATTATTTATCATTATCGTGAACAAATATTAATAAAAATAACAGATGCCATTACTATTCCTCGGGTCACCTTAAAATAGTTAAAGCATTCCTGTTTTAGAAATAGGAATAAGTGATACCACAATATATTTTTTAACATCCAGACACAGAAAGGAGGTAGAACCCACAACTCTTGTTTTAATAGCAAGGAGCGCAGATTTATTTTATTGTGTTCATTTAAATTTAATTTCACCTAAAAACAAAAAATAAAAAGCATTTAACAAAGGTACAAAATAATAAATGGTAATATTTTCTTAATAAATATTTTGCACGGCCGCACCCGTTTCTTAATATCTACTGTTTCCTCTACCTAAAGGTTGTCTGGAAGAGATTGCTTTCTAGCAATAAGATAGCCTAAATTGTATTCAATTATGTCTGTAAAACCAATTTCTGTAAATTTTTCTGTGCAATAAAGTGTATCTATCTACAAAAGGTGACTTAGTACTTAGCCTTCTCTACCAGTCAACATTTAAACAGAAAATGTGGTGAAGTCGCATGAAATTTATATTAGAAAGTTAAAAAGCAATGGTTTAATCTATTTAAAAAAATCAATAACAACTATGCTTACATAATGCAAAACTTTAGAAATGAACCAAATTTAATAATTATTTTTTGGTATAGTATTTGTAACTGTTAAGACAAGGTTTTTAAGGAAAACAGTGTTTGCAATGCAAAATTCACCGGGATCGTACTCGCAAAACCGCAGCTCGCCACTAGTTAGTATCAAAAAACATTAATAAACATTACATAATTTAATACGTACCATTAAAATTATTCGACGAAGACGAAGCTAACCTATTTTCTTCTACTTAGAAATAGGGCACCACTCAAGTCTAACACAAACATCTCCGCTAATTAGGCCTAGATAAGTAGTAATATGATTAGCAACGAACAAACAACTAACCACACATACTCTGCCTCCTGGCTAACCTAGAATTACTAATGAGGTTAGATATGTACTTATGTTCAAGTTCAAACGTTCTCGACTGGTTAATAATGTATAATGTGTATCAAAAATTGCATAGCTATTTTTCTTTAAAAAATTAGATTGTATTCTTAGCATTAACACTAGAAATGAAAATGATTAGTTTAAAATTGGTTCAAAAACGACGAAATTATCCTGGATGCACTTATATATTTCAACACTTTAACAGCCTATCAGAGTTATTTCTATTAATATTTAAATCCAAACTAATGTTCTAAATGCGAAAATAACTCTGTCTGTCTGTCCAGCTTTCAGACCTAAACCACTGATCTGATTTTGATAAAATATTTTATTTATTTTATTTATTTATTTAAAAACTTTATTGCACAAAAAAAAAGTACAAAAGGTGGACTTAATGCTAGGAGCATTCTCTACCAGTCAACCGTTGGGTCATGCAGATAGTACGTTTATGTAAAATAAGGTAAAGATATACGTTGAATCTCTAAAACGGACATGCAATTTTTTATTTATAAAATGGGGGTAATGCCACCCTTGAAAGTTTTTATGGGAAAATGATTATTTTTTATTTTTTATTATTTTTATTTTTATTTTTTTTTTATTTTTTTTTTATGATTTTTTTTTATTATTTTTTATTATTATTATTATTATTTTTTAACTTTATAAATTGAAAATAATAATTATAGAAAAACAAAATATATCTATACTAATATTATAAAGAGGAAAGATTTGTACCTATTTTTGTATGTTTTTTATGTTATGATGGTCGTAGAAACTAAACCGAAACTCGTGTTTTTGTCGAAACTTATTCGAAAACAGAACCGAAACCGAACATTCAATTATACTTTTTGTTTCGAATATTAGGCGACATAATGGTAAAACCGACCATGAAAGTATGTAGTCCACACGAACGAAGTCGCGGGCACAGGTAGTCAGAAATAAAAATAAGAAAATCAAAATTCATATAGGAAAAGTTATCCTGAACTTTACGTTGACAAATACTCGCAAGTTGGCCAAATTCTTATTAAGCGCAATGTGCATTAGGACCTACAGTTTGTTAAATTTAAATATATATTATGTTACTGACGACCTCCGTAGCCGAGAGGCGAGCGTGCCGGACTTTGGTGTCGCGCCATCTCTGACGTTCCGGGTTCGATCCCCGGTCGGGTCAATATGGGAAACGAACTTTTCTATATTGTCTCGGGTCTGGGCATTGTGGTACCGTCGCTGTTTCTGATTTCTGTTACACAAGTGCTTTAGCTACTTACTACTGAATCACAGCAATGTATCTGATGTTGTCCAATATTATTTATTTATTTTTATTATTTATTAAATTTTTCTTATTACTTTGAACTATAATCAATTAATTATTTTTTACAATTTACACACTACACTGTGTCTTAGTGCAAAACTAGTTGTAAGTTCAGCTATATTTGTAATATGAACGACATAGTTTCTTGCCGGAATCTTCTCTGTAAGTTATAGGTTCCGAACCAGAGGTAGCGTCATTTGCATTACATAGACGTTTAAATTATTTTTTCTTATTAAATTATTCTATTTATTTTAGAAAATGTATCAACAGAATTATGTACAAAAAAAATATTATAAAATTATCATTATAAACACAACACACACAAAATTATCATTATACAAATAAAAAATTTGTCCCAGGTCACTGCCAAGGGGCATGGTGCCAAGAAGGCTGGCTGCGTTTCCTCTTTGTATAGCCAGACTTATTTTCTGGCCTAGGAAAAAGCCAGCCCTTTGGCCTCCCGAAGCATCTTTAAGCCGTTTGACTAAAGCGTGAAAGAGGCTATGTGCGCCCGGTCCCCACGGCCCTAGTAAATATTACTGGTGTAATTTATATGAATAAAATAATATTGAATTTGAATTTGAAAAGCTCCCAGGGGTCCTTTTAATCTAACACAAGACAGACACAATCTTAATGAAGCGATTGTGCGGATATCTCCGGTACATCGTCCGCGTAGATCAAATTGCGGATGTCCCCTTCTGAAAATTCGGATGAAGAGAAATATTGTTCGGACCCCACTATGTGGGAAGCGTATTTGCGAATCCCTTCTAATGGTATAAACTCGAAAGTGACAAAAATTTATGTATGTATGGATGCACTTACAGTTCGATATAAGTTCTTATGCGTCTGATGTATGTGGTTCGTATAGAATAGAATAGAATAGAATATCGTTTATCTATTACTACATCTACACTAATATTATAAAGATGAAACCTTTGTTTGTTTGTATTGAATAGGCTCAAAAGTATTGGGCGGTTTTTAAAAATTCTGTCACCTATCGAAAGCTACATCCACAAGTAACATAGGTAAAATTTTATTATGAAAAACAATAGGGTTCCGTAAAACATTTGAGTTTTTCGGACACAAGATGTACGCAAGCTACTTCGTACTTTCATCCCCCATTTAACCCCCTTTGGGGTAGCACCAAATAACAATCACTTCTGTGTTGTTGTGTTCCTGCGTGTAAGGTTTCCAGAGCTCCTGGGAGGTGTTACATTAGTAGCAGGGGTCAAGCCTTCAAGGTAAGGGCGACAAGTCCAATAACACATTTATTATGCTGTACTTGTCACCTTTAAGCTAGGACCTCATTACCACTTAACATCAGGTGGAATAAGATCAATCATGAAGTGCAATACAAAAAAAAAAGCGGATGCCTACGTCATAACATGCCGAATTTCAGCCAGATCCGTCCAGTGGTTTGGGCTGTCCATTAATAGATTACTATGTCAATCACCTTGGAGTTATTTAAATTTCTGCAGGACTTCATTGTATGTAGTCCTTCGCGTTTCGCAAAATCGCTACCAAGTGACATATGACGCGTCATATAGCAAGTGTCATACTAAAGTATGTATGTATATCTGGTGACAAATGCTACGGGACCCTTCGCCGGCCATCCCCTCCGATCAGATTATTGATGAGCCACCTTAGATATGCATCTGATGATGAAGACGACTTCCGTTGCTGAGAGGCAAGCGGGATTGACTTTAGCATCGCATCTTTGAGATCCTGGGTTCGATTCTCGATATGCAAAGGTTTAAGTCTGATTTTCAAAATTGTTTAATAAATAAAAGCTTGTAAAAAGGCTACTACAAAATTTATGAAAAAAATACTTGTAAAATATATTTTCGAAAATCATCCCTTGAAACCCTTCCTTTCTTCAACGGACTTCTCTGATTTCAATAAAATATTATGTTGTCGACTTCGAAAAATGCGTCTAGATATTGATTATTTTTATCTTCATTTACGTGTACAGAACTAACTAAACGCGTACAAAACCATGGGCGCCTGCTATTTATTTATTTTTCATTTAAAAAACTTTATTGCACAAAAAAAGTACAACAGGTAGTGTTTATATAAACTGAACAGTAAGTAACTGCTAGTGGTGACACCACGGACAGGCAAAGCGTACCTACACGCGGAACTAGAACCTACGATCTTCGGATTTTAGTGCCCAACTGTACCCACTACACCATAGAGGCAGCACATGTAATATTATGTATATCCTGTGACAAATGCCACGGGTCCCTTCGGCCGTCCCCTCCGATCTTATTGATGGGGTACCATAAAGATGCATCGGGCGTTGATAAACTGGGCGACGATATTAGGGAGTGATCTGCAAAATATATGGGATACGCGCATAATAGCATATTGGAACAGAAGGTTCACCTCCGAGATAATGCCAATAATTTATCAATCTTAGAGCAGTAAATTAGATTTGTGCCGACCCTTACCTACAAGTCGAAACAAATACAGCGTCAGCAGAAGAATGGTAAATGCTCCATACGTAATGCACAATTAGCCGATCAATACATCGATCCTACATCGCGATGTCAGAGTTTTCGTCGCCATTAACTATATATACAACAAACCAAGAATGGTAGTTGGGCCTTTGTCCCCGAGCAGATAACACCTAGCTCGGTGGAAGTACTTCCACTTTTAGTAAAGAACATACGTTCCTTACAGAGTTATTATAACTTGGCACTTCAAATTAGAAAAAAAATCATAAATTGATGATCGAATATACATATCCTACTAGAAATAGGGAACTGGAGCAGTCCGACTGGTGAAATACCTCCACCTTACAGAAGACCGCAGCCAAATAACAATCACTCCGGTGTTGTTATGTTTCTGCGTGTGAGTAAGGTTTACAGAGCTCTTGGGGGGTGCTACATTAGTAGCAGGGGTCAAGCCTTCAAGGTAAGGGCGACAATTCCAGTAACAGATTTATTATGCTGTACTTGTCGCCCTTAAGCTAGGACCTCACTACCACTTAACATCAGGTGGGATGAGGTCAATCATGAAGTGGAATAAAAAAAACTGTAAGCTTATAAGAATATATGGATTACTAGATGTATGTTTGTTACTGTTACACACTTTATTACATGAAAATACGGAGTTGCATGAAAATTATTATAAATAACATTTTATTTATTTATTTTTATACGTGGGTAAGGTAAAGGGTAACAGTAAATTTCAAATATATTACTTTTTAGCCCCAAAATCATGCGACCGAACTAGAAAGCAACAGCTAGTTGTACAATAAATAAGTATTCAAAAACATTTTTCACACACCTATATGCGTAAATTTCATAACTAAAATCCGAAATTAAAACTGAATACACAAAGTCTATTTTCAATTGGCAAGACCAAACTCCAGACAAACATAATAGTGATTCTAAACAGCGCGGCAGCAATCTTATCTGAATCTAAAACAAAGCTCACCCAGTCTGTTATAATTAACGTCGTCCAATCAAATGTTCGCATTCGCTTCCGAGACACGCGGCTAGAGGTGCGCCGCTGGTATCAATGTCGATAGTCGACAAGTTGAATTTTAGGGATAATACTTAGCTGAAAATTTGAATAAATTTGTTCTTACCGAATCTAAACTATTTAGCCAATTGACAAGACTTTGTATCAGCCAGTTTATTTTTCATATTTTTTTTACTAAAAGTTTCAAACTTTAGGTACCTCTTCCAGGTACAAAATCTGAATATTTATGATTTCGGGCAACTTATTATTCCATCTTCAAGTAGTAAATAAACTAGGTACTTTGTATTGAATAAGGCCAAAACCATTTAGGAATTATATTTATTTATTTATTCATGTTGAGTCATCGAATAGATATATTATTAAATAAAAAACAATACCTTACCGTAATATATTACTATATTCCAAGTTATTTGACATTGACAATTACTGATAAAAAACATGTTAAACGCCACATGTTCAAAATACTGCATTCTTGATGTTAATTATATATTTTTAACATCGTTGAGGCTCTTAATAATTATTTATTTACTTCCCAAGTCACATTTGATGTAATAATATGACACAGGGGCACAGGAATAGAGAGATTTTAATTCATATTTCAAGTAATTGTGAAAAAAATTCCAATCTAATATATTTTCAATAATATTTATAAACGTGATAGTTTGTATAATGTATAGAATGATGTCTGTATGTATGCTTTCGCGCAAAATACAAAACAGATTTGGATGAATTTTGGTGAGCCGAGTAATTACATAGGTACTAGGTACTCCTACAAATAGGGTATTCTTTTTCCTGAAAAAAAACGCGGGAAATATGATGGGCAACAACTAGCTATTAACATTTCTATCGATACAATGCAGTGACATCCTTACGCGTGCTAAGTCAAACAGAGACGCGATTACTGCAGTGTGCACAGCTGGGCTCATCTCGTCGCGAGCGGCACAAACCTAGAACTTGTCTATCACTTTTACGATACTTGTAGAATAGAATAAAACTAAAGGGAACTACTGCATATTACAGGTGCAAGAACATAAGTGTTCGTACTAAAAGTAGAAGTTCCTACGAGCGTAGCGAAGCGAAGTGGGGACCGTTGAGCGAGAATAATGTGAGAATAAGAATGAGAAGCTACTTTTTTGCACACACAATCAATTTGAATGACAAGAACGTGTGGATCACTACCTAGTCTGCTCGCCTGTACTTGCGTGTTTTATATTATATTAAAAATATAATATGACACATTTTCTCAATCAATGTCAGTATTGGGCCACGATGACGCATGTAAGTCCTACAGTTAATTTAATTTATTTTACAAATACTTTTGTTTTATTTTTATTTTTTCAATAATTGATTTTTAATTTTTATTTTACAGTTGACAAACTAACTGTGTGTCTTAGTGCAAAATTAGTAATAAGTTTAGCTTCAATTTGAAAAAAAAAACTACTGAGTTTCTTGCCGGTATCTTCTCTTTAGTTATAGGTTCCGAACCGGAGGTAGCTTCATTTGCTTTATATAGAGACTATTCATAAGTATTACTAATGTAATCTATTTGAATAAAAAAGATTGACTTTGAATATAACAGAGGCAGGGCAAAGCGATTTATCGCTCGAACTGGAGCAGCCCGACTGGTGAAATACCTCCACCTTACAGAAGACCGCAGCCAAACAACAATGACGGTGTTGTTATGTTCCTGTGTGAGTAAGGTTTCCAGAGCTCCTGGGAGATGCTACATTAGCTAGTCCAACCTTTAAGGTAAGGGTGGTACTGCTGTAACAGCTTCATTATGATGTAGGTACTTGTCGCCCTTAAGCTAAGACCTCATTACCACTTAACATCAGGAGTGATATGAGGTCAATCTAAAAAAGAAACAGTAGACAGGCATTAAAGTGGCAGGAACTAAAGATATGAATAAACAATAAAAAAACAGCTAATAAGGTCCTGTTACGTACTCGTTTGTAAGAACCTTTTTAAAGTTTTTGTAATACTTTTAATATGTCTTATTGGTTTGTTTTTTTGACTTGTCATTATACGTTTCTACCAAAAATGACCCTTTCATTACAGTCCACGTAAAAAAAACATTAATTTTTAAAAGTCCCAGCCTCAGCATGAGCTGCTATGACATTGGATCCAATGCTGCAGCAGCGCTGGTATTCCTTAAGCTGAGCTTAAGGTCCCGTCGTGACAAAAAATAAAGCACGGAAGAGAGTAGAAGAAGAATGACAAATAAAAAAGAAAAGAAGGGAGGAAAGGAAAAATAAAAATAAATTCACAAGAATGTAGGTATCTTAAATTGATCTATAGTTCGTTGAGATAGTACGATATTTAATTTTTGCGCCTTGTACAGTCAACATACTGCTTTTCCGCGGTATTTATTGCTCTTCCGCTTATTTCACGCGTTAGTGGTTGTTGTGGTTGTTAGTAAGTTTCATACACTTATCCTACTTATTAACTAATTATTATTATTTTTTTTTAATTTTTGATTAAAAATACTTTACTTCATTTTATATTTGACTAGCGATCCCGGCGAACTTCGTTTCGCCTTAAAGGATTTCCCCGCTTTACTGTTGAAATATATCCTGAATTTTCTTTGCTATAAACCTCACGGAGCCCGAGACCTTTCCAACGAATACAAAACCGTGGAAATCGATTCGTGCGCTCTGGAGTTATAGCGTCAGGAAGGTAAACCCGACTTATTTTTATATAGTAGAAAATAAGCATGTTTATTTGTATATTATGTTATATATCTATGAGTTTATGTATGTTTATCATGCTATACTATAAATATAATTCAAGAAATAAAACTTTATTTATGTTGCACGGCCGTACCCATTTCTCGCCATCTACTATTTCCTCTGCCTTAAGGTTGTCTGGAAGAGATCGCTTTCTAGCGATAAGACCCCCTAAATTGTACTATAATCAATCTGTGAAACCTATTTCTGTAAAGTTTTGTGCAATAAAGTATATATATCTATCTATTTCACGCGCGTCGACTATAGGTATGCCATTACCAGCTGAAACTTGTCAACCCCACAATTTAGCTGGTACTCAGCAAAATATTGTTTTGTTGCCGATAAAGCAACAACCGGTAATTTTCCGGTAATTCCCGACAATTCCCGGTAATGACGATAAGTTTGGGAAATATTTTGTTCTGGACGTTGAGACTTGTTACTCGGAATTGGATAGGGGTTGAATTTAACAGGTTTCACGTTACTAACGAGTAGAATAAGGTAGACAAATAAAAGTGTATTGGTACAGCAGTAGCTTTAGTTCGTGAACAACTCTGTACCTTGTCACATTAAGTACCAACCTACTGGCGAAAACTCCACTTATTCGCACATTACATATCATTAACATAGTTCATGATACAGTGGACATATTTTCATGTTCATTGAGTGAATTCGCAAAGACTGTATTAAATATAATTACATACAAATCAGGATAGATTAAATTAAGCATATTTTAAAAATATAATTTAAAGTTAAAGCAAGATTTTATATTAGATGAGTATTTTATTTCTAATAGATATCTAAGATTTTAGTATTACTTTTTTGCTAAATTTGTAAACAGTTTCACAGTTTAAATAGAATAAGTAAGTAATAATTATAAAGATGGCTATACTATCGCATTAGGTTAAGTTAAATATTAGAAACAGAAAATTTTTATCTCCCCTTGCGGTGCGTGAAATGAACCCACGACCTTCACGTATCGCGCGTGCTGCTCTTACCAACTGAGCTAACCGCAAGTTATCGTAGGCGATGAAATTTTTCTGCTGTATCAACCGTTAGCCTTCCGGTTTCCCGCACCGCAAGGGGAGATAAAAAATTTCTGTTTCTAATATTTAAAATTCGCTAGTACGGCGTATAGTACTATAAAAATAATAAAATCGATTAGGTTAAGTTATCTGTAATGGTAGTATAAGCTTGCAATAAATAAATAAGTCGCTGTGTATATGACTTGCTAGTTACGTGGAAATTTGGTATGACCCATGTCATACCAAATTACTAGGTATACAAACTACATAATGATGCTGGCTGTACAACAGGTGGCGATAATAAATAATAATAAATATAAATAGTGGACAACATCACACACATTGCTCTGATTCTGTGGTAAGTAGCGAAAGCACTTGTGTTACAGAAATCAGAAACAACGACGGTACCACAACACCCAGACCTGAGACAATGTAGAAATGTTCGTTTCCCATATTGACCCGACCGTGGATCGAACCCGGGACCTCAGATATGGCGCGACGCCAAAGTCCGGTCCGCTCGCTTCTCGGCTACGGAGGTGAGGATAAAGGAGATGGGTTTATAGAATTAAAGACTTTCGCGTTCCATTTCACCAAATTAAAACAATTGAATCGGTCAAAATACGACAACCTTTTTAAGTAGTTTAAATATAAAATATAAATATAGGACAACTTCACATACATTGCTTTGATTCTGTGGTAAGTTTATACGAACTACTTAGTCCTCGACGTTTCGGTTAGGTTGCACCAACCTTAACTTACACATATTAGCATTAACTTATTTAAAATAGGTAAATAATCAAAAAAAATGGATAAAACACGTATTTTGAATAGATTATCGCTAACAAAAGTTCACTCAGATAAATTTTGTTATAATATAGCGCGACGTCACTTCTTCGCACAAATTTTACGAATTGGCTACTTGACAGTTTTTGAAAAAGTATTGTAAAATGTGCGCCTGTTCATTTTATATCCCAAGCAATTCGATTTATCTGGAAAAAATGTAAATAACCAGAGAGAAATAAGATATTGTGTAACACATTTAAAAACGCGCAAAAACTTCAAGTCACGTCACTGCTGCAATTATGACGTCAACGTTCTAGACATTGAACTGATACGCATAGGAACGACTTAATTTAGATAAACGGAAAATGTTTGAATAAATTCTTAATACGGTTAAAGACACCATAATTCAATTTAATCGGTATAATAATCATTGTTTCGCCACCTTAAAATAAATTGCAATAGTGGTTTCCGTTTCGGTTCTTTTGTTCCACAGATAAAAAAAGTAAAATTAACTATGCTTTTAATTAAAAAATAAAAATGAAAAATTATTGCTTTACTAATAAGCTAACATATCTAACACTTTTATATTTTATTGTTTACACTGTCAAGTAGCCAATTAGTGCCATAAATACACCCCACCACCGAATTTCGACGTGCTGGAATTAATATTTATTTACTTGTTGAAGCACAAAATTCATTGTTATAATATATTGAATCTTACTCTGCCGATTATGTTTGAACTACGTACTTATCGAGTTCTTAGGTCCACACTGCGAGGGGAGGTGAAATTATTCTGTTTCTTTAAAATATTTAAATTTCGGTTCGGTTCGGTGCGGCGTGAAATACCTACTATAAAAATTGTGGAAATCTAATAAGTGTCTAATATTTATAAGTAAGTAGCGGTCCCGGCGAACTTCGTTACGCCTTAGAGGATTTTCCCGCTTTTCTGATGAAATTTTTCTCAAATTTTCTTTGCTATTAACCTCACGGAGCCCGAGACCTTTTCAACGAATGAAAAACCGTGGAAATCGGTTCGTGCGTTCTGGAGTTATAGCGTCAGGAAGAAAAACCCGACTTATTTTTATATAGTAGACTAGCGGTCCCGGCGAACTTCGTTTCGCCTTAGAGAATTTTTGCCGCTTTTCTGTTGAAAATTTTCAAATTTAACCAAGGATCCCTAATTTTGTAGTCAATGTTAAATTGGAAGAATGTAGCATTCTATTGGTGAAATGTTTTTTTAAATCGGCCCAGTACTTTTAAGCCTATTCATTACAAACATATAAACATACAAAAATAGGTACAAATCTTTCCTCTAATATTAGTGTAGATATAACTTTGGACTAAAAAGAAAATTTTGTTATCTACTCTTTTTTATATTGGAGTTTTGAAGACGGTTGGAACATTCAGTTTAACTTTTATATTACCATTTTCTAGTTTCCACACTGTAGCAACATCTAGATAGTGCTAGCCTTGTACGAAACAGAATATTCCACTTCAAAAATGTAGAAACCCATTTTCCCAGATACGTGAGAATCCTCGCAGAGATAAGAAAAACTTTGACTTTCCCCCACAGTAGCTAACTAGTGCGGGATATATTATGGCGGCCGGTAAAGTGTGAAACAGGTGACGAATGAAGGGTTCCGTTTGTGTATTATTAGTAGCTGTGCCGGCTACTTCATTCGCGTCGACAAAAGGTTTTTTCCATATACATCCTTACAAGGTCAGTTTTACCCATTCTCACTTAATATTGAAAATTTAATCTAAGCTTTGAGCTATTTTTGTGCCAAATTTAAAATGTCTAACGTAAAAAAATAACATTTTTCCATATTAACCTTTAAGGATGGTATGACCCCTATCTCCCCTTAATTTCAAAACAAAACTAGCCTATGTCTGTTATACCTGTACCAAATTTCATCAAAAGCGGTTTTGTGGTTTAGGCGTGAAAGCCGGACAGACAAACAGGCATACAGACAGAGTTACTTTCGTGTTCATAATATTAGATTAGTTAGGATAATTGTATACATGAACCTGTAAATAGATGAGATAGATAGATAGTTAGTTATTAATTTCAGTTATGTGGATTAATTCATTTCTCTATTGCAGTGCCCCAAACGGAGTGTCATGTGTCCAATGTACTTCCTAAATTGTAGTGACCGACCAAAACATGTTATTTTGCCGAAACCGAAACCGAATACGAAGGTTCGGTTTCATCGTAGTTTCGGCCGAAACCGAAACCGAAACCAAACCAAAAAGTCGAAAAAATGTTAGTAAGCCCGTTTTTTTCTAAAATTAATATCTCGTCGACGTATAATTACAAAGATTTATCACAATGAAATTTCAGCACAGTTACAGAGGTTCTGTTTGAAAATTTAACTACCCTATAAATAAAGTGAAACAAATACATTATTTGTAAGTTTCAGCGCAGCCGAAAGGTTCGGCTGTTTTTGGCAGAAACCAAAACTCGGGCCGAAACTTGATTTTTTGGCCGAAACTGGCTGAAACCGAAACCAAAACCGAAATTTCGGTCGGACACTACTAAATTGTACCATGTGTCTAGCAAATAAATAATAAATAAATAAACAACAACGATACTAACAGTTATAATTCCGATATGGGTAAATAAAGACATTAATAAAGATAATAAAAGCACCAAAGAGTTTCTAAAAAATGTCCAGAATAACAATGGCGACGTTTATTTTCTATCTCAATCCTCCATTTTACTTTCGCCGAAGACACTAAATACGGTGGCGTAGAGGGAAGCTCATTACACTACACGTCGTGCACTATGGCGTGCATTAATGAGGGGGGGGGGGTGCACTTTAGGGGGTGGATCAAGGCACGAAAGGAAGCCATTGACTTTACTTTTTATATTGCACTTCAAGATTGACCTCATCTCACCTGATGTAAAGTGGTAATGAGGTCCTAGCTTGAAGGCGACAAGTACAGCATTATTAATCTGTTAATGAACTTTTCGCCCTTGCCTTGAAGGCTTGACCCCTGCTACTAAGGTAGCACCCCCAAGGAGCTCTGGAAACCTTACTCACACGTAAGAACACAACAACACAGAAGTGATTGTTATTTGGCTGCGGTCTTCTGTAAGGTGACTAATAGGTCTAAGAAGTATATTCTTATCTCTTTCACACAAAAACTTTCGAACAGATGAATCAACTATCCTGTGGTATAATGTTTATTTACAAATGGTAAAAAAAAAAATTTTTAATAACTCTAAGGAAGTTTTCAGTCCGAAGTCTAAATAAAATGTCGTTGTCGAAACATTATGTATTTAACTTATTTTTTGCAATAAAGAACATTGAAAATCAATCTCTGAACGATTCAGACGAAATTTAAATAGGAAGACTGATTACAAAGTAGATTAACATTAAGGTTAAAAAATTTAATAAAAACACTCACATTTCAAAATGTTATTGAAGTCACTTCGACACACTACACTGACAGTATCCGGAATTGTTTTTGATCGTTCTAAGTGCGGTAAACATTTGAATCGTAAAGAATTAAAGGCGGCAATCTGTATATGGAGTCCGCAAACAGATTGCTTGCTGCCTTTGATTCTATACATTCATTTGTTAATCATTGGATTTTATACTGATGATAGCTTGTATCCTTCTCTATTACATTTAAGTAGTTCATATTAACTTTTAAAAATGTTGTCAAGTTTACATCCGCTAACATATAACCTCAAAAGACCAAATGTTATTTTAAAAGCCAGAGACAATTGATTTTCTATTAATATAGTACTGAGTTTTTTAAAAAATAAAGCAGCTCTTCATTAAAATCAAATATTATTAAATTGTGCACTCCAGCTCATGGCTTGCACCACAATCGCTATCAGACAGTTCCTAGAACTGAACAAAGACGTGTACATTTTATTCCCCGAGTTCCGGGCTGTTGTTTAAACTTACTACCTCCATAATTAAGAACACATTTTTATTTCCAAGAAGATTTTATGAAATTGTTCGCTGAAATATTAGTCTGTTATTTTAGCATAAATAGGATGATAAATATTCTAAGGAAATATATTTCCGCTTCAAATATTTTTATTTCCTGTAATATATTTACTGAAAGCTAACAGCTGTAATCTTTTAACCATTATTTATCATCATCAACAGCCTTTATAATTTGACTCGGGAATATAAAGAAGAAAATAATTAAATAAAATATTTAATGTAAATAACATCAGTTATACTTATAAATCGTCTATGTAAATCCAATTAAGTTAAAAATCAGGTAAAATTAAGAAATCATGGTTTTTTAATACAAAAGAAGCTGGACTTACAAGTAACTGACTGTGCCCGTGACTTCGTTCGCGTGGACCCATTTCCATATAAATATGCTTTAATGATCAGTTTTACCCCTATCTTTCCTAATATTCAACACAAAAAATAGTCCATATTTTAATTCAAGTGTCGAGCTACATTTGTGCCAAATTTCATAAAACTAACATTCATACTAATCCATACTAATATTATAAATGCGAAAGTAACTCTGTCTGTCTGTCTGTCTGTCCGTCTGTTACTCTTTTACGCCTAAACGGCTGAACGGATTTTGATGAAATTTGGTATAGGTATACGTTGAATCTCAAGAACGGACATAGGCTTAGAAAATAAGGGGGGGATAGGGGTAATACCACATTTGAAAGTTTATATGGAAAAATGTTTATTTTTGAAGTTAGAAATATGAAATTAGGCACAAATATAGCTAGAAACTTGGATTAAAATATAGACTACTTTTTGTTTCGAATATTAGGGAAGAAAGGGGTAAAACCGACCATGAAAAGATGTAGTCCACGCGAACGAAGTCGCGGGCACAGCTATAATAAATAAACATTTTCCCATATAAACTTTCAAGGCTCATATTTCACCCATCAGGCAGACAAACAGACAGACAGGGTTACTTTCGCATTTATAATATTAGCATGGATATTTAAAACACAAAAGAGTCCCTTAAAGCGAATTATATTAATATGTGAAATAAAAACTATTTACAAGTACGTACTCAATGTCTTCGATACTTACGTTAGTACAAAAATAGTTTCAGGTCTGGGTTAAAGAACCATTCAGCTTTGATAGTAAACTTTACCACGGCTAATATTGTACTGGGTACAAGGTTCTTTCGCGAAGTTTGTTTGCTGTAGGTACCTAACTAACTGCGTTACCGGACGAATCAGTGCACTGATGCGTATTTGGCAAACACATTGCTCTGGAATGATCTATAAAGTCTCAAATATAATCGATTATTATATTATAATTGTTTAGATTAGACAATACTATCGATTAAATCGATTATTATGTTGCAATCTATTCATTTGCAATTATTTTTAGATTTAATCGTCATTCATATTATGTCTTCTTATACATAACACATTCAAAATGAAACCGTGAAAAAAGTTATTTGTACCCTACTTTTTATTCATAAAACGTGATTGCTAAGTTGTGTTCATTGATACTTGGTACCTAAACTGTACCATCATAGTGATACTATCTTATCCGATAGGTAAATAATATCGATTATATCGATGTAATCGATTTCATTGGTAGTATCGCTTCAAAACTTGATATCGATACTATCGATTATATTATATTTGAGTACGCATTATAATCGATTATATCGATACTATCGATTGTCATATCGATTATTAGATTATTTGGGCCCCTTTTGCATAATCGATTAATAATCGATACACAATCGAATCGACGGCAACACTACCTCAAAGTCACTGATACGTTTTGCAGTGTTGTTCGTTCGAAATGTCTTTAACCATAAAGTATTTTATTTAAATAAAGTATTTTAAAAATACATATTTTGTATTTAGTATTTAAATACAAAAGGCAAAAGTATTTTGTATCTTGCATTTGAAATACTATATTAAAAAAGTATTTGCATTTTGTATTTAAATACTTTTCGAAAAGTATTTTGTACATCTCTGACCATAATACCAGCGCTGCAGCAGCCTTGCGTCGCTGCAGCATACAGCTGAGGTGTGGCCTAGTTGACCACTTACCCATTTAGTCTTTTGTTTTGTTTTTTGTTTTTGTTGCTATTTATTTCATGTTTGTTTTTGTTTTTACTTCTTTCTGTACTTCTTCTTGTTTTTAGTTTTTATTTTATTTGTGTAAATTTGTATTTCTGTGTAGTGGTCAATAAATGTATTTTCTTTCTTTCTTTCTTTCTTTCTTTCTTTCTTTCTCTGATGACCTTCGTAGCCAAGAGGCGAGCGGGCCGGACTTTGGCGTCGCACCATCTCTGAGGTCCCGGGCTCGATCCCTGGTCGGGTACGGGAAACGAACATTTTTATATTATCTCGGGTCTGGGTGTTGTGTTGTTGTCATTGTTTCTGATTGCTGTAACACAAGCGATTAAGCTACTTACCACAGAATCAGAGCAATGTATATGGTGTTGTCCAATATTTATTAAAACATTTGGTGGGGAAGCCTGCGGAGACTTTAGGAGTGAGAGCCTTCCGCCCAAGCTCGGTGAAGATGAAAAGGCCATCTGAGGTCACCTGAGGCTAATATACAGTGTGTAACAAAAAGGTGAAATAAAATTTTAAGGGCGTGTAGGGTAGGTAGTGTGTAGTTCCAATGCGAAACCACAACCTCGTACAGCTATTAATTAGGGAGTAAATCGATGTCAAAGTTTTTACTAAAACTTATCGTTGATAACCCTATTAGATGTAAACAAATCATAAATCAAAATGAAGCAAAAGATTAAGTAGAATACAGATGTGCAACTTTGACAAATTTCAGTTGAGTGTGCAGTGATCGTGATCGTTAAGTACTTATTTAACACTACTTTTTAGGGTTCCTACGTGTGGTGTTTAAAGTAGAAAAATGTATGCAAACTTCTACAGAATGTAGTAGTTTGAACAAGATCTAGTAAGTAATTTTTTTATACGTCATAAATCGTAAACCACAATTTACCTTTAGTAATACAAATATTATCACACTTGCTTCTATGGAACCCTTCATGGGCGAGTCCGACTCCCACTTGGCCGGTTTTTAAATATGACATGTTTGGTACATAAGATAACCTAACAGAAATAGTCAATATCAGCAAGCACAGTTTTGTAATCGAAAACATGATATTTACATTTATTATTTGTACTATCCATTCATACTTTTAAATATTACCTAAGGAATATTATTAGATCACAAAAGCAGTAAATTTATTAAATACTCCTACCTACCAATCATTTCAACTTGGTGACCTTCTGCGCTTATTATATCAATGACTAATCACGCACACAAAAATCACGACAACGGGTGTCCACGTGGACTGCGGCACCTTTACGTCAAAAGTCTAAGCGCCCGCACCAATCAGCGATCATTTCGCAAACATTGCAACAATGCGCTTAGCCAATAATATTATCCTGTCGCCTGTGTGACTGTCACCTTCGGACCGCTTTCCGGGTAGGGATCTAGGGATGCTAATCGATTGTGAAATAATCGATATTTTGGTAATTGAATATTTGCGTAGCACCGATACTAATTAATCGATTAATCTTAGAAATGCCGTTACATTAGAACGGTTTCTTCTAAACTTTTTCGTTGAGATCCTGCTAAACATGTTAAAAATGAAACACAGAATTCTCGGTAAAATGAAAAAATCTACAAATAAAAATATTTATTAAGTATAAAAAAGTGAAAGTTTGAGATTACTAAAACTTTAGCTATGTTAGCTTATTACTTAAGTAATATCTTTACATTTTTATTTTTTTATTTTAAAGTATTTTATTTCTAAAAATTAAATTTTACTTTTTTTGTCTGTGGAACAAAAGAACCGAAACAGAAAGCACCTTTTGTGTGACGTCATTAAACACTACAATTCGCAAATGACAGCTGTCGGCGGATTTTATTCATTTTAATGTGACGGACCGATGATTTTACCGAGTAAATTGAATTATTGTGTCGCTAACCATATTAAGGATTTATTTGAACAATTTCGATTCATTTAAAATTTGATATTTGCATAGAATTAAGGCGTTCCGACCAGTATCGTTTTGGTGTAAAGTGACGTGACTTGACGTTTACGCGCGCTTTTATAATCTGTTACACAAAATCTTACTTTCACTGGTTATTAATGTTTTTTCGAAAATCATAAATAGCGTTGCTTGGGATATAAAACACACATTTTACAATACTTTTTCAAAGACTGTCATTATCCAATTGTTGTTATCAGAAACAAAACCTCAACATTTTTTTTATCACTGCGTGTGACTGTCGGGCCAACATTTTTAATTGTTGTAAATATTGACTTTAAACATAAACTTAAGATAATTGACTTTCTCGATTTTTTCCATTTTCGATTAATCGATTAAGTTACAAGAATCTCAATTGCGATCGATCGATTTATCAAATCGATATCGAGCATCCCTACGTACCTACGACTCGAGAATAGTGTGTTTTTTAGTTGCTCGTATTCGTTCTCGTTGGGCAGTCGCTATCTAAACTTTCAAAATCTCATTCTTCGTCACTATGTCTCGCGAAGATCATTCTTTGTATTCAAATAGTGAATAGTATGAAACGATTTTATGTCGGGGTGCTTCATCCGGGAGCATCAATGGTGCTCGTGATCTGTATCGCCAGCGATTCATCGATGGCAGACCCTTTGCGGAGCAGCGGCTTTTAAGGTCGTACACCTGCTTCAGGAACCTGTGTCTCCGACTGCAGAGCACTGGCTCTTTCCGACCGTCCACAAGTGAAGGTCGTCCTAGCACACGGGAGCATCCAGAGCTCGAGACCCCGATCCAGATCAGTTTACGCGAGTTCAAGTACGCGAGTTCAAGAATTGATTCCTACGGACTTTGGTCCAAGGGTCACCTTTTGTGAGTGGTATCGAAGCCGAATGAAAGAAGAAAACAGTGTCAGTGAAAATGTTCTTTGGTTTTTAGTGTATCCTTGTGCGCATAAGTGTTGGTGATAAGAAACTTAACAGGTAGCACATACATAAATTAACATTTTCCAAGAAACTAATTTGTTTATTACACAAAAAATAGTAATTGGCAAATCGCGTCAGTTAAGCATATCAAAACAATAAGGTTAGTAAATGACTGCCATTTCCGATAATCATTTGATACCTACATGTTGATTACATTGTAAGTTGTCCCTATTATGTCTTAATTATTTACTGACTCAAATTACGGGGTGCTGACAATTAATGAGAGATTTTTTCAATTGTAAAGTCATGTAGTTCAGTGGGTAAAGTCATACTTGGGGTATTGTCCTAAAAACTAGACATTAACTTTTACGTGTACCTACATATGTAGTTATAAAAAGAAATGTACCTAACAGATTATTTCTATGTACTGTTTCTAAATAGTATTTTAATAAATGCATTTCGGTAATTATGGTTTGATTATTCAGTCCTATTCCTAGTAAAATTAAGTATTAGTAGTAGGCGGGTGGGCTGCGCGGGCGCGTAGCGGGGCGGCCGCGCATCAGCTGATCGCGCGGCGCGTCTGTGGTTGAGCGCGAATGACCTCACCTCAATCAGGGTTGTCAACATTTTCAGTAAAAAAACAATTTATTTAGTTAGTATGGAAGAAAAAACTTGTTTGTAATTAGCTAATATTAATACAACTGAATGTACACCTGCTATAGATACATACCCTAAAATATTATTTCGCCTTTTTGTTACACCCTGTATGTGTTAGTTAGAAAAAAAAGCCTGCACAGAATCCGCGCGTGATCCCGACTCCCCGACATCTGCACACGTTGGCCTGAGGGGGTTTTAGTCGGTGCGAGCCCGACACACCACTCTCTGTTCTTTGCAGGGAGTGACGGTTCGGTAGGCTTTTTCCCCTCGAGAGAGTCTAATAATCACCATTCCTTCATGATTAATGTCTTTAATTTATTAGACCACATGACATACATTGCTCCAGTTATATGGTAATTAGCTAAAGCGCTTGTGTTACAACAATCAGAAACCAATAAGGCACCTCAACACCCAGACCCGAAACAGTATAGAAAAATTCGTTACCAATATTGACCCAACCTGGAATCCAACCCGGGTCTACCGGAATGACGGAGGCATATTATTCCAAATCGAAATTGTTTCTGACATTTGTGAACCAGTCCTCTAATCCGGTGGTACCAAAATATACAGCTTAATTCTCTATAAACACCCTAACACAGTACAAATATGTTTGTGTTATTTTATTCGACGACCTCCGTAGCCGAGAGGCGAGCGTGCCGGACTTTAGCGTCGCGCCATCTCTGAGGTCCCGGGCTCGATCCCCGGTCGGCTACGGGAAACGAACTTTTCTATATTGTCTCGGGTCTGGGTGTTGTGGTACCATTGTTGTTTCTGATTTCTATAATACAAGTGCTTTAGCTACTTACCACAGAATCATAGCAATGTATGTGATATTGTCCAATATTTATTTATATTTATTTATTTATTCACCACACGAACCCACGATCCTGTGTTCAACAGTCAGAAGCCCTAAAAAATACTGTACCAAACCACTCTAAATAGAAATACTTTATTCGGTATAAGTGTTAGTAAATACGCGTCCTAACTAACGAAGTGGCCAGTTCTTCTGTTCGAAGCGGAAAGTATGTCCGAGACGCAGCAGTAATGCGTTCACGGCAGTGCGCCCGCCAAGTCAAATACTGCCTGATAAGATACAGCTCATGAGTTTCCTCCTTTCTTTGACATGGATTCCATCAAAAGGAGCGTGAAGAAACATCTTGCGGGCCAGTATGGCGATGCTAACGGATAGGATATTACGATATCAAATCCGTTGGCATCGCGATGTGGGTTCCTCTCTTGCTTTACCATTAGGCTGGGAGGAGCCAATATACTGCGCTATTATAAAAAAAAATTTTTGAAAACCTTTGAATCATTTAATGGATTTACAAAAGACTGGACTTCAAATGTTTGGACAAAAAGCTTTAGGTTTTGTAATATCAACAACCTTACTAGTATATATTCGCTAACTAGTATATATTGGAAAAAGTTATCACCATTGTTAAAAATCTATGTCCTTGCAAAAGCAATTTATTTAGCATCTGGTGGAAACTTGAATATACGTTTGCAATCGAAATTTATGACTCAATATGTTTAAATTGATTTATTAGCAGATGTATAAAATACAAATAGTTGATTAATTAAATGGTTACTCACTATGGACTATCTTAGCACTGAACATTTGGTGAATTGATGCCCTAAGTTATACGGAGTAGGTAAATTGGTTTAACATTGTTTAGATTTAACTTCTGTATTAAGTTATACCTCTATTTAGTTTTATTACGTGCACTACATGAGCAAATTACTATCTTGAGTCTTTTGCTCATTTATTAATCATTAATTTGTCTAATTTTAAGTTTTATAATGATTTGCGACTAATGCAACATTAATATTGGATAGGTTCACCAAGATACAGGCACTGCCTAGTTTGGGAACCCCTGTTATTTCTTTCGCAGCATTCTACTATGCACAACTGTAAATTGAAACATTGTAAACCTTTTGTGCAATAAACGATTTATTATTATTATTATTAATTGTCTACTGGCAGCCTGTATCAGTCACACGCATTTAAGCGGAAAATATAGTTGTTTTCCATGAAAATTATTATGCATTCACGCCACTATTTCATTAGTGTTATTAAACATACATCAACAGAACTCAAAGGCCGTATTATTATTAAAAAGGAATAAAATCGCTATCCATATATTAACTTATAATTACCTACCTTTGAGAAAATATTTCATACTCTACAACATGGTAAATAGGATTGCAATAGCATTCAATAACCGATTAAGAAATTGTAAAATGGGCACGCAGTGATATTTAACACCAAAAAGACACGCGTTTCCGAGTTTCACATCACCAGCCTTTAAAATTATTATTTAAAATCACAAGATCTAAATTCCCTAATTCCTAAAAGTGAAGAGCTGGTGGGGGCGGGGAGGGGGGCGAATAGTGGTCCGCATTGCATTATGCAGGCGCCAGCCGTTTGTCTTATTTGAAATGTTTTTGTGAGCACGCGCGCTGCATGCTAACATTGGGATTCTGGAAAGCTTATTTGCGAACTAGGAAATGTGCATCTGATGCACTGTCCTTAGTAAAATACCGGTCGGGAGAGAAGTTTGAAATGGTTAACTGCAAAACAAAACTTGGCTGCAAAAAGTTTGGAATACCTTAAAGAAGGTAAAATTGTCTGTCACCTTAATCCGTCTCTGTATAGCAGCTCTCGATAAATATAGATAAAAAATGGCCGTCAATATTTCGAGCATTCTCGATATCTTTTGTTCCTCCAATTTTAATAGTTCACAAACAGAATTGGAGCCTCGGAATAATGTTAATGAACTGCAAATTTCTTTTGTTTGTCGCGTACGTTTTAACGAATTGTTTTATACAATTTCATGGCTTCAATCATTGGACCTACATCAATTAGTGAATTAATTGGCCTCTCATATTTGTGGTGCAGATTTTTCAAACACTTTTGTATCCTGAACACTTTTACACCGTCCATTTGACGTCTAGAACGCTCAGTGTCCCAGGTATTCACGGCAATAACGCTGAGTTTTGTGCAACGCTTATAAACTTAAAAAACCAAAATATCTCAAAACAAAAATCAAAGATGTTGTTTAGGCGCGTAGCATTTATGCTACTAGGGGTTTAGCCTACATTCACCTTTACAACAATTGTATTGATTAGCAACTTTGCTAGTAAACTTGTATAATGTCTCTAGTCATTCTTGAGTTGACAAATAGCATTCCGTTCTCGACGGTCACTCTGTAAAAGATCCTTTTCATTATTATATCAGTTTTGTTGTTGTTTTAATGGCACCTACCTGTACACCTAAATATACAGATGTTAATCATTATTGCTGTGGACCTTCCATAGGTTAATCTAGTCATTCATTCATTCATTCAATTGTTTAATGTTCTGTGGTTCGTGTGGACTACACGCTTTCATGGTCGGTAACTTCTTTAATATTCGAAACAAAAAGGATTTTATATTTTAATCTAAGTTTCGAGCTAATTTTATGCCAAATTTCATATCTTTAACTTAAAAAAACCGGCCAAGTGCGAGTCGGACTCGCGCACCGAGGGTTCCGTACAAACCTGCAAGGTTTACAAAGTTCGTTCATTACGACAATCGAGTCATAACTATGGTATTTTTATTGCAAAATGAAATTCATAACATTACAATGGGGAAAGATGGAGAAGCATAAATATTTTGTATTGTAACTAAAAATTTAAGGTTTTCGGAATTTTCCCTTTATGTGTGCTATAAAACGTTGCTTCATGCCAAATTTCAAGATTCTAGGTCGACTGGAAGTACCCTTTAGGTTTTAATTCCCTTGCGAGTACTTGCGAGTTTCAAAATATGCAGCTTAAATTGCTGTTTCTTTTGATTGCGTTGACATAGAAGTTTGATTTTGTTACAGCTTAAAGGTATTATAGACTCAGGTCTATAAAAATTAAATATTAAATTGAAATTCATACCAAATACTCAGGTATTTGGTATGAATTTCAATTTAATACCTTTACGCGTTTATGAGGAAATGGGTAGTAAGTTTAAAATTATTAAAAAAATATATATTATGTGATGTAACTAAAAATTTATGGTTTTCGTAATTTTTCCTTTATCTATGCTATAAGACGTTGCTTCGTACCAAATTTCAAGATTCTGAGTTCACGGGAAGCACCCTGTAGGTTTTGATTCCCTTGCAAGTGTCGAAAATTTGCGGCATAAACGGCTGTATCTTTTGATTGCGTTGGCTTAGAAGTTTGATTTTTTCACAGCTTCAAGGGACAGTAGACCTGAGTAATTGATATAAATTTCAGCTTCATACCTCCACGCGTTCCTGAGAAAAAGGGTCTTGACAGACGGACGGACAGACGGACAACAAAGTGATCCTATAAGGGTTCCGTTTTTTCTTTTTGAGGTACGGAACCCTAAAAATGAACATGTTCTCATAAAAACTTTCAAGGGTAGTATTACCCCCATCCCCTCTTATTTTCAAAACAAAAAGTAGCTTAGATTGAACCTATACAAAATTTCATGGAAATCAGTTCAGTTGTTTAGGTGTAAAAGCCGGACACACAGAATTAGTCATCTATACTAATATTATAAAGAGGAAAGATTTGTACCTATTTTTGTATGTTTGTAATGAATAGGCTCAAAAAGTACTGGGCTGATTAAAAAAATTCTTTCACCAATAGAATGCTACATTCTTCCAATTTGACATAGGCTACAAAATTAGGGATCCTTGGTAAAATTTGAAAAATTTCAACAGAAAAGCGGGAAAAATTGTCTAAGGCGAAACGAAGTTCGCCGGGACCGCTAGTGTGTAATATAAGTATGGATTATTTTTTTGTTATTCTGTCTCCATTGTAGCTATGTGTACCTACTTATATGACCATGTTGTGATGTTTTAAAGTAATAAAAGTATCTTTCTTTTTTTACTCTTAAAAAAATATTAAAACAAAAACCAATAAATCGGAACGAGCATATTCCTCTTTTCATATCTCTTTACCGCATCGTAATGTCATTTGAAGTATGCGCCAATTTTTGAAAATCAAATTGTACCCACAAAACGTTACCTGCAATACCAACGCAACGTTATTTAAAATGTTTTCCAATAACAGTAGAATTCCTTTGTACAATCAACCTGGTGTCCGTTCCAGTTAAACAACTGATATTAATTTGCTGTATGAATCTTTTAGGTCCCGGTATTCCCCGACATAATTGGAGTGGACAAAGGAATAGCAGGCTAGTATTCACAACTGTGTTTAATGATACAGCGTACGTATTTTAAAGAATAATTGATGATGCTTTGACGTGTGAAAATTGTGGATGTGCGTTTTCTTATGTTTTTTATATGTTAAAAGTTTGAGGTTTTGTTCACGAGTAACGTGTCGCATCGAATCTTAACCTATTTACATGTATTATATTTAAATTCAAATTCAATAATTCAAAAATACTTATCAACGTTACAGGAGAGCCAAGGGCTGGCTGCTACCTCGCCCAGCATCTTTCAATCGCAATTCAACGAGGTAATGCAGCCAGCATTTTGGGTACCTTACCACAGGGACCATCTTTGTTTATTTAAAATATTTATTTTAGTTTGAATATTTCGTAAGTTATTGTAATCTTAAGTTTATTTGTTTTGTTTATGTAACCGTATCTATATGAATAAAAATAAGATGGATTATATTTGAAATTAAAATTGAAAAAAAAATATAATTCAATATTCTTTTATTCATGTAAATTACACCAGTAATATTTATGAAACGTCTATATAATGCAAATGACGCTACCTCCGGTTCGGAACCTATAACTTACAGAGAAGATCCCGGCAAGAAACTCTGTCGTTCATATTACAATTATAGCTGAACTTATAACTAGTTTTGCACTAAGACATACAGTTACTACACTGTATGTCTTAGTGCAAAAGTACACTTAGATAAAATAATGTAGTAAATTGTAAAAAATAACACTGGTCAACAAAAAAAATAAAATCGTTTGTTTCCTTTAATTTTTTTTTTGTTTCTATCTCAAAATAACGTGTATTTTTTAAATATGGTAACAATTTTTCTCTCACAGCTTTTGTTTTTGAGTTACAGCTAACTACCCTCCATTACTATTTTTACTTAAAGTTGCGTTTTTTATTGGACATTGATATATATATTTAGTTGTTGTTTTCGATATGGCTTCGTCAAGAAGGTGTTGTGTACTTAATCCTCGGCATAATGAAACAGTTTGTGAAGGCGCTTGACAAAAGTGGCGATTGTTTCAATTTTCTTTCACGCAAGTTTCCAGGATTAAGTACAGAAAAATTAAAAGCTGGTATTTTTGATGGGCCACAGATTAGGCAACTCGTGAAAGATCCTAATTTTGTCAAATCAATGACTGAAGTCGAATCCAAAGCTTGGAAGTCATTCGTTTTGGTTATGAGTAATTTCCTAGGCAAAAAGAAATCTGACAACCACGTCGAGCTTGTTGAGTCCATGCTATCGAACTTGCAAGAGTTAGGGTGCAACATGAGCATAAAAATCCACTTCCTGCACTCACATTTAGACCGATTTCCACAAAATCTAGGTGATTTTAGTGAGGAGCAGGGTGAAAGATTCCATCAGGATCTTCGAACAATGGAAGAGCGGTATCAGGGGCGGTGGGACTCACATATGATGGCAGACTACTGCTGGAGTTTGCAACGTGATCTACCTAAAGTCGTCCATTCAAGAAAATCGTATAAAAGATCATTTGATAGTGTTCAATAGAAATTTTGTGAACATCATTTATTAATTTTCTGTACTTTTTTAGCAAAATAATAAAACTCTATATTTCAAAAACTGAAGCTGTTAGCAATCTTCCAGTATTTTTTTCATACTCAGGGCCATATAAATACCCAATAACAGATAAAAAAATAAAGGAAACAAGACTTGTGTTGACCAGTGTAATTAATTGATTCAAAGTAATAAGAAAAATTTAAAAATATATATATTTAAAACAAACTGTAGGTCCTAATGCACATTGTGCTTAATAAGAATTTTGCCAACTTGCGAGTATTTGTCCACGTAAAGAAATAGGTACCTCTTGCTGAGTTTGTATAAATTGAAATAACTAAGTAAATATAATTAATAACTGATTTCCAATTTTTTTTTGTCACAACTCCCTCAATATGATATGTATCAAATAAAAGGGCTTTTTTCACACTTTTTTGTATCAGAATATTTTTAAATGTAAATTTTTTTTTTAAATACCTATTCAAAAACATATTTACCTTACTTATGTTAAGACTTGCAAAGAAATGGAAGAGACATAAGATGTTTAAAGAGGACTTAAAAATACCATTTTCACCGCTCGAATGAAAGGAAAGATTATTTATTCCCAGCGTTTAGTCCCCATTGAGTTTCTTCTAAGTATCCTATTACGTCCTCTTCAAATATACGATAAGTATTTCGCGTCTATAGTTTGTCCCTCTCACTCGTATGTGATTGTTTACTTTGCGTCTCTTTCTCGTTTTCAATCAGACCCATATTAGGGGCTATTTGAAAAAATACACGTTTGTAGTCCCGGGGAGCGGGTGGTTTCACAGTGAGGTGTTACTTTTGACATCGAGTGAATACGACAGTGTCCAGGATTATTTTATACAAAAAATAAATCAAATTAAAAAAATAAATAATTACACCAGATCAAAGCCACTACAAAATTAGAACAAATAAAAGTTTTTACTGAATTCAAGCAGGTCATGTATTATATTTATTTCAAAGTTACAAGTTACAAGTACAGTAAATAAATAAGATTAAAAAATACTATGTAATACAAAATACATTATATTTTGCTTTGACCTGCATGACATGACCTGCTTTAAAAAGTTGATGTTCACGTATCTTAGATTTGAAATTTGTCATACTGTATTACACTTCTTAAATCCTTTTATTTGATACCTTTATTAAAAGAGCTGTAAAACTATGTTATCCAACATTTAAATGTTGGCGGCCATCTTGGATTGATTTTTATCAAACTTAAGTAAATATTTACAACTTATTCACCTTTTAAACAATAAAAACTTTATCGAAGAAGGTTCATCCGTTCAGGCGTTACGATGCCACAAATAGCTAAACTGACGGATACATCAAGCATTATTATATCCCGTGGGTTTTGCGTCTGTGTATAAAAACTAGTCAAATTATATTTAAAAATGAATACTTCCCTTATTTTTGCCGTTCCGACCCGGGTCCATAATTAGTCTTTATGAAACTACGTAATATTACAGTTTTATGAAAAGTAAATCAAATTGATTCTTTATTTCTAATAAATCAAAACACATTTTTATTAAACCGCTAACTTATATAATAATTCATTTAATCTTTGCATGTATTAATTTCAAAAAGTTCAGTAGATATGCGTAAAATCCGGCCAGATATATATAGAAAATTTTGCATTCATAATATTAGTAAGGATTTGAAGAAACCCAGTCAATTATGATAGGTCACGAGTTTGAAAGTTCAGCCCTGTCACTGGCATATTAAACCTTCCCGGGCTCACGTCGATTTTAATTACTTGCTTGTTTACTTAGCAGCTCGCATTATAATCACACCAAGTTTGATGGTTGCATACGTTTCTGACGAAAGAGTTTTAGGTGAAGTGACGTCAGTGATTTGTTTAAAATGACAGCCACGTATAAAACATTATTATTTCAAAAGAACTTAACATTTTTATAGATAATAAAAACTTGATATTTTGTATCAAGTTTTACGATTTTCTTAGAACATTTAAACTAAACAGCGGTTAATAAAAACTTAATTGAAAAGACCAAAAATGAGAGACTTTTAATGATCAAAACTTCAGTCTCGATTTTTAATGACGCCGATAAAAGTTGCTGAATTCATAATTATTACACTTGTTTCTTTTTCTTTTTTTATTTTCCAGACCAATTGGAAAAATAATTCTATGTATTTTTTTTTGGCTTCAAATTCTTAGTGACTTGGCTCTCATCTCTTAGCCTATAAGACGGACGAGCGGAATGATATCTCCTACCTCCATTCCTCATACCTCTGCAATCCTCCATAGAATTGAATGATTGAAGAAAGTGACCGTCAGCAAATCACTTGGAAAGGGGTATGTCAATAAATTGACGTTGGCATACAAACACCAGCTTGAACTGACCCCTCAAAAAGTAGCCCAGCACTCCAAATCTGAGGTCTTTTAAATCTGGATGTATTTCACTGCTTACTAGCTAGCGTAACATGAGCTGTGAAATAAAAGATTATGAATTCCTTTGGAGATCTTGTTGCTTTGGCCTATTTCCATTCAACGACCAACGGAGGTTGATCTCCTGTATCCAATGTTGTTATAAAGAAAACTGCCAAGTTGACAGGTCTGGATAGAATGGTCATCGGACACCGCGTGCCGGATATTTTCGTCAAATATTTTATTATTATGAAAAATCGTCGTCTCCTAAGATATGAACTAGATTCGAATAATACGATTTCTCTGTGTTCACTCTACCAAGAAGCACTGACATGTATTTTTCTTGATCATTTTTCCAATTTTCGTCGATCCTTTGGGTCATTTTTTTACGTAGGTAACTAACGAACCTTGTCTATTAGTGACTTAAACGCCTTAAATTTTTTTCATGTCGATACCTTATTACTATATTGCGTATCTATTGCTTGTGTGCTTTACATTTGTGACGGGAATTTTTTCATGTTTTTTTCGTTCACTGGTACTTTTGAGTTCTTTATTTCAGCAGTATCTTCCCGGCTAGTGTTACTTAGATTGCGTCTTCGCGTCAAATGCGTCTAACGCGTGCGACGCATAAATTGCGTGGTGACGTCGTGATATTGAAGGCCGGGGTCCGTAATTCACGAGGGCTTGTTTTTTGGACCCTTATGTCGAATAGTTGGGGCCATAAATCTTGTCGCTTCGGAGCGAGTATAAGAGTAGGTAAGAAATATGCACTTTTTGTAGGAGAGTTTATCAGTTCTTACTGGAATTACAAAAAGTAATAAGGATAGAACAAACTATGTTGTGTTGTTCTGAAAATCAGATTTTTATTTCATTAGTTAAATAAAATTAACACGAAACCATCATTACAACTTTGAACACAATAACATACCTGAAAATCAGATAAACGACATTCAAAGTCTATTTTCCAATATGCGAATTCATTCTAAATGATAAGTGTAAATAAAATAATTTTAGTTTAATTTGCGAATTTAACATTTACATTTGACATCAACAATCTTTGGTTACCTTAGCAACGTGTCAAGTTGAAATGTCCTCATAAAAACTATAAGGCTTTACATATTGTAAAAGAGGTTAAAATCAGGAATTAAAGAAATACATTTTCTTTACATATTTATTATATTTATACTAGTAGGTTTCTCAAAAGTCACCCTTAACGGGATGATAAGACGTTCCAATTTCAAGCATGCAAAGTCTCAGTCTCAAGTCATCTACTAATTCATAATATGCCACTTGTCAATTATTTCAACTTAAATCGTAAACATGCAAACAGTAGGAAACATTTTTTATTAAAAATAATTTTACCGTGGTTCCATGTTTTTGTTGCAATTTGAATTCTAAGTAGTCTTGATACGATACATTTGCGTACGAAATGTCGTAGTTAAGAGTGCTCTGGTGAGGTATCTGGTCTTATTTTTTGGATTGTAAAGTATTTTAGTCGAAGAATTTAATTCAACATTTTTATTAAATTATTTTAATGATTTTTAGGTAAACACTTAATGAAATTAATGTTGTAATTGTGATTTCCCAATATTTTTTTTCTAATTTTCTAACCAAAGTAAATTGGATTAAATATAACTATTTATGTACAATTACGATAAATATTGTAAGCGAATAAAAATCGATACGATGAAACGGCAGTTAAGTCAAAAGTTTGTGTTGTCTATTCTCAACAAAACTAATTGAGGTCTGATGAGAATATAAAACGTAATATCAAAAATGTGTCATTATGAATATTTTTGCTAGTCAAGTCACATTATTAATATCAAATTATTTATAATACCAACGACGAAAATCAACCCACATATTATATAAAAAAAAAATATATATATTTTTAATAATCATGAAAACAAAGCAAATAGTGGGACAACAAAACTTTTTTGGGTTCAATGACCAACATAAGGGATAGAGTCACTCATTTCTTCTCAGTGTCCACCAGAAGGATCCAACGGAAATATTTCAGTAGCGTCGCCCCCCAACTGGTGTAGGTATATAGCAGTTTTTTTCCCAATGTCCACCTTCCACCCAAGGTGGACAACTAGTGGGGTACATCGGAAAAAGACTAAGTTAAGACATGTACCAAATTCTAATTGTAAAATTATAATACTTAAAAAAAGTGTAAAACCAAATATCATAAATTCAAGCGCAGTAGCGTTCCTCACTAAGGCAGGCGCCTCTTAACGCGTGTCACTTAGCTCACGTAGTGTATGAGGCACGCAGCCGCCGCTGATTTGTAATCCGCTCCGCTCGTGATTTGTGACGTCATCAGACGTGCAAGACGATGCATTTTTAACGCTAAGGTGTTACGTGGGACATATTGCTTTTTTAATGTGCAAGGGGATGAAACAGACGAGTCTTGGGGTGGAAACCGCGTTCTAGTAAACGTAGGTCCATATTAAATCACTATATGCCCGCAGCTTCGTGCGCGTGGGGTTAGGTATTTAAGAGGGGGTACCACGGCAAATTGACAATTTTTGATTTGATTTTGTACAAATCATTTTATTTTTTTAATATAAATATTAGACCATATTTAGCAGGGACTGGTCTGAGCAGAAACCCGAATTGTAATATTAGAGAAATATCACAAATTTCGGTATAATTTTATTTCATACTAAATAGAAAAAATATATTATCAAAGGACTGTACTAGCGATTTTTGATAATATTATATACATATAATAATTCATTTTGCGATATATTAAAAAAAACTCGTTCGGCGCTTACTGCGTTTTTATTCCGCGTAGAAAATTTGTTTTCTATTTCACCTGACACGTGCATGTTTTGTTTCATCACTCTTGGTTGCTCTGTTGAGACGAGAGGTATATGCATGGACCTAATATAATAAACAGGACTGATAACTCTGAAAATTTTCATTATGAAAAATGAACACTATTACAATGCAATAAAGTATTCATTCCTGTGCGCTTAACACAGATGTAAATCCGAGCCGACAGAGATAGCCAGGACGGAGGCGTGTGTCTCGTTCTTTGATCTTTCTTAGATCTTGCCAGCATAAAATAATATTTCTGATCAAAATTTTGCCTGATCAAAAACTCAGTTTATGCACTTGTATTTAATTGATATCTCAACAATTGTAAAATAATAAATTATATTTTAATTTATTTATTTGATTTTATACATAAACTATAAAGAATACGTAAAAAAGTATTTGCTTATTTCTAATTTCCTAGTCATCATCATGAACTGTCATGGCGTCAGTAAGTCAAACTGTCATTGATTGAGTTTATCAAAATAAACAATTCTAAGGCACCTCATAAGATAAAATGGTGAAAAAATGTTGCGTTTATACTTGTCCCAGTGAACCATATAGTGATTGCAATATATCGTTACACAGGTAAGCTTAAAATAATCTTACTTTAAATCTTACCACTAGGGTACCCATAATTCTTGTAATATTTCAATTGTGTGCTCGAGTTAGTTCCTCACTGTTCTACATTTATTTACAGTTACCTACCCTAAAAATGAAGTAATGCGACAAAAATGGCTCAGCAGTATAAAATCACAAAGCAATAAATCACTAAAAATTATGTCGTATGCAGCCGGGACTTGCTATACCTACGATTTCTCCTGTGGTAAGAATATTACAATTATAACCTACCTTACATTAGTAATTGTTTATCGTGCTTCAACGCAACAACACACAACAAGATTTAATTTTAGTATACTTATTCTAAACACCTAATCAAGTATTTTAAAAAACACTATTTATATACCAACCGTTTACCCAAGGGGTAAAACGGAACCCTATTACAAAGACTTCGCTCTCCGTCGCACTGCCTTCAGGCTGTATCTTGTGAACAGTGATAGTTATAATTTTCATTTTTTGATGCCATTATAACAACATCAAATACTTAGTACAAAAAAACAAGATAATATACGTATGTAAAGGGCTCCCATACAACATAGGTGATTTTATAGCTTGCCGGATATTGATAGCTATAACAGTTAGACACTTGAAATATTGACGGAATTTAATTTATTTAAGAAGGATATATTTTACAGTCAAATATAGTAAAACCCTTACGACTTAATATTAATATTGGCACTGAAAACAATCTGTTGCCCACAGTGATCAGAAGTTAACTAAAAAATCGTAGACATAGACTGGCGTTCAATTATTACAAAAGCCATTCATTAAATATGTAGAAGAAGCGGCTGTACTTACTAGCAATTATTTTAAGCATTGTTTCAGCTGTATTTTCTTTTCATCTGTATCAACCAAAATGCTTTGGTTGATACAGATTCTAAGGTATCTATTTATTTGACGCATGTCAATGGCTAAATAAATAGATACCTTTGACAATTTGTATTATTTATTTCATAATCCTCTCCTTATTCCCAAAAATTTAGGGTTATTCTCGTTGTCCCTACCAGGCGCGTCTCCAGCAGTGGTGACAGCGGAAAATTCAATAAATGATTCAAATTTATTGCCATTGTAATGCTGTCCCGGTTGTTTTTAACAGTCAAATCTGTCCAGACGATAACTTTGGAACATGACGACCTCCGTAGCCGAGAGGCGAGCGGGCCGGACTTTGGTGTTGTGCCATCTCTGAGAGTCCCGGGTTCGATCCCCGGTCGGGTTAATAAGGGAAACGATCTTTTTTGTATTGTCTCAGGTCTGGGTGTTGTGGTACCGTCATTGTTTCTGCTTTCTGAAACACAAGTGCTTTAGCTACTTACCACTGAATCAGACCAATGTATGTGATGTTGTCCAATATTTATTTATTTTATCTTGTTATATTTATTTTACTAGCTGTTGTGGGGACAAGGGCTAAATTTTAATTATTTAATCAAATGTCCGCTGTCAAAATAAATCTTGTTGTCACCCTATTAGAAAGGGACACACGCCTCTGTGGTAGCTATCTCGCTCGGCTCGTTTTTTGGCTGCGAGTACTCGGTCCTGTTTATATATTAAGTCCACGGGTATATGCCATCATTTTGTCGAAATATTGTTGGGCTCCAGCCCAACAATATTTCGACAAAATGATGGAAAACTTAAATGATAAAAGAAAACTCTTTAGAAGAGACCAGAAGAAGTTAAACTTCATGACTTATTCCCGAAGGTTTGTATTCATTTATTTTATTGTTTGTGTTGTCAAAAAGCGCTCAATTAATAGCGGTGCATATAGTATATGCAAAATAAATATATACTTCAACCATATGTAATCACGTGATGATGGTGAGTATCCATTATGTATTTGTTTACATAATAGTAGATACCGCCATAGCACTAATAAAATAATATTGTGACACAAACTAATTATATTATTTTCTTTTTACAAACCTTTAATTTACTAATTTATACTTACTAATAAAACCAGAGAGGTGGGCCAAGGTTGTTACCCTATGGACACCAGAAGACGGACGACGTCCAAGAGGAAGGACGAAAATGCGTTGGCGCGTCGACCTGGACCGTTTTTCTCAAGATTGGCAAGACTTGGCACCTGAAAGAGAGCGCTGGAAGTGTATGGGGGAAGCATTTGCCCAGCAGTGGGACAGTTTATAGGCTAAGTAAAAATAAAAAAATACTTCTCTCTTTACCTATTTTGATTCAGTATTCACAGCACTGGCAAGCGGAGAAGTAATCTCTCTTAATTGTTTACAACTTATCAAAATCTGTCTTTCTTTAACTAATCTGTTTTTCTGTTCTGTCTCTGCTTCCTCTAAAGTCTATTTATATGGTTTTCATTCAATTTCAATCGGACATTCGATCTAGTGAAACGGCACAGTTGTTAAGGGATTTGCAGCTATCAAGCTACTTAAATTATCTATTTCCAGTTTAGTGTATGCCAGTGCACGCACGCATTAAATACAGCATGCATTACCGCATCGGAGAGACGCTGAGCCAGACAGATGGCGCCACCAGCGCGCAGGGCTGTGCCTGAAACAATATCGTACAGTTAATTTTGGTAGAGTCGAAATAGTGAAAAGTGATGAAACACCTTACTTTACTGAACTTTGTTCAGCGGCGTCAACATCTATTTATTTTTTGAAACAATAATAGTTTTTGTTGTACTTTGAAATTATAACGGATTTCATCTTAATATATCTTTCAAAATAATGTTCATCAACGTCAATTTATCCTACACCTGATGAAACCACTAAGAAAAGCTTTTTCGTCCTTAGAGGTGTCATATTTCTTGAAGTCTTTCTTGTATTACACCTCCACCTTACAGAAGACCGCAGCCAAATAACAATCACTTTTGTGTTGTTGTGTTCCTGTGTGTGAGTAAGGTTTCCAGAGCTCCTGGGGGGTACTACATTAGTAGCAGGGGTCAAGCCTTCAAGGTAAGGGCGACAAGTCCAGTAACAAATTTATTATGGTCTACTTGTCACCCTTAAGCTAGGACCTCATTACCACTTAACATCAGGTGGGATGAGGTCAATCTTGAAATGCAATATAAAAAAAAAACTCGCAAGGAGTGCCAGCCCTGAGGTAAGCCTTGGTCGCATCGGTTGCAGCGTTATCTATCTACCCCGGTCTATTTATCACGGTAACGGAATCCCAAAACGCATTCAACCAAATGCACTCAATGGGACCATTTTGCTCCGGTTGTTGTGAAAATCTTTTCAGTTTCATCTTGTTTGATTCAAAGTCAAAGTCAAAGTGAAATATTTATTTATTCAAGTACGTAACATGTAACACTTTTGAATCGTCATCACTTTATACTTTATTTCATATTTTCTACTACTCTATATCTACTATTTCCTCTACCTTTGGTTGTGTGGAAGAGATTGCTTTCTAGCAATAAGACCGCCTAAATTGTACTTAATTATGTCTGTAAAACCAATTTCTGTAAATTTTTCTGTGCAATAAAGTGTATCTATCTATCTATCTATAAAAGTTTCAAATATTGATGCTGTCAATACGATGACTTTTTCTGATGTAATCGTCCAAGCACTCATTCAAAAGCGAATCTAATCAAAAACCGGCCAAAGTTTAAAGGCCACTGACCCCTCCGTCTCATTTCCAACTCGGTTCAAATCGTAGAAGAACCGAAATTGAATCTGGTCGATCAGAATGTGTATATCCAATTAGGGAGGTCTGTCTGTCGCACAAAGGGCCGCGGTGGTTGGTCGCGAAAAATCGCACGGAAAATTGAAACGGGACTGTAGTTTAGGGGACGTGAACCCATCGGATCTATTTATGACTGAACCGTGTGATTCTCTAATGCCCAGTTTCAATATTTGAAAAACGATCCGATCTAGTTACGGATAGTTATAAATAATACGAGGCGTAAGCTTAAAACGACAAACTGACGAATGATAAACGCTGGTGTGGAGAGTAAATTATGGAACGGTTTTAACTACGTAGTCGGTTGGAGATAAAATAATCATGGTCATTTGAGGTTATTTATGACTTAGTACGAATCGTAAGATATTGGAGCCGAGCATAAAGGAAATGTTTAAAATAGTTTGAATATAAACTATAACTTCACATAGAATTCAAGACTTTCGCGTTCCATTTCAAACATTTAGCTGCTCGTGACCACGGCAGGTGTGACCTAATCGAAATATCAGGCAGTAAGTAGTTCGTATCGCGTTTTGACTCGTTAACTTTTTTAAATATAGCTTTACATTACGACTTTGAGTGTATTAGTAGGTGCGTGAGAATCAAAATTAGTAATTTTAATATCTTTACAATTATTTCACTATAAACAGGTTCATTACTTTTGAGATACAAGATGGGGTATTTTTCACAGGTCGGTGGATCGTATATTCTAGTAAATGCAGGCGCAAGCGAGATAGACTTGTGCGTAGCGCTATCTTTGAGGTCCCGGGTTTGATCCCAAGTCATTGCAGGAAACAAACTTCTAAATAGTCTCGGGTTTAGATTTTATGGTACAGTCATTGTAAATAGCTTAAATTACTTACGGTATAATCAGGGCAATGTATATGATGTTGTCCAATATATATAATTTTTTTTATATAGTACTCAAAATTGACTTCATCCCTCCTTATGTTAAGTGGTAATGAGGTCCTTACTTAAGGGCGACAAGTTTAGCATAATAAAGCTCTTACTGAACTTGTCGCCCTTACCTTGAAGGCTTGACCCCTGCTTCTAATGGAACACCTCCTAGAGGCTCTAGTAACTTTACTCACATGCAGGAACACAACAACACAGAAGTGATTGTTATTTGACTGCGGTGTTCTGTAAGGTGGAGGTATTTCACCAGTCGGGCTGCTCGAGTTCGAGCGATAAATTTGCCTTACCTCTCTTAATAACTGTGATTTCAAACTCAAACTCAAATATTTCTTTATTCAAGTAGGTTACATGTAACACTTTTGAATCGTCATTGAATACAATGCAAAGTGATTCTACTTCCGGTTCGGAACCTATATCTACCGAGAAGACACCGGTAAGAAACTCAGCAGATAAGTTACAGTAGCAGTATCTAACTTATAGCTATGTGTAGAACACTTTGGACCAAGTCATATAGTTTTATTTTGATGAGTGAAAAAAGCATGAAGTATTATTTTATTTTAAGAGGTAAGCTGGAGCAGACCAGTACCCAAAGGTGGCACCTGTTCACAAGCATGACGTATGTGCCAGCCATCGCTTCACTCAACCATATTGAAGGGAATGTAACGACCCGATTTCTTTTGTGTATATGAGGATCTTATTTGTTTTGTGCTGTTTACATCAGGATGTCTATCCCTTAGGCTATAGGATGGGTACAAAGCCCGTATCAGGCATTCCGACAAATCGACATGGACAGCCGCTGATGGCGCGTCGTTGACAATCATGGGGGTGCAATGGGGCTGTGAAAACATGGGTTAGGAACGAATTAGAGTGACAAGCTACTGTTTTCAGGGTTCCGGAATAGGATCGATAAAGATGGGGGGGTTTAGCTGGTGCCGGGGTCCTAGTTGCCGAATGATTTAACTAATACTAGTGTTGCCCGCGACTTGGCCCGGGTTTTTTTAGGATATTATTTATCATATATTTTTCTTATTTATTGTAAGGAAACATACAGTACTTGTCACAGTGTAGGTATAACAGACAAACAATATTTGAAACCAATCAAGTATATATAATTATGTTACAATACATTGATCCTACATTTTAAACGGTGGCGTTTTTCGCGTAGTTCCTTTTTAATGTGTTTTTAATGAAAACGTTAACGGCTGTACTGAACCGTATATAGTTAGTCGTTTGAAATAATTTGTTTGCGGTGGAAAGAATAAAAAAACATTAAATAACTAAAAATTTTAAAGTTAAAGATATATTTTTGTACATAATGATTGTTTTATTTTTTTATTAATTTTATAATATCATTAAAGTTTACTTGGGATTCAAAGTATTAAAAACTACCTAGCTTTAATTTTTAAGTAATAAAATATTGTTTATTCATTCATAACTTAAACATACAAATGGAACCGTTGAGAATATTTCATTTGCCGAAACCAATTGATAAAAATTTACCGCAAGCCAAATCCAGCCTATAAATTTTGGAATAAGGGTGAATATCGCTTCACAGCTTAAATGGGACAATTTCAAGACTCTCCCTAAATTATTGTTGACTCTAAACGCCAAATATCTCGTCCTGTCAAGTCTGGCTTAACCTTTATCGAAACCGAAAGTATTTCCAACAATTTTGCTCTTACATTAACCCGTATTCCTTAAAGAGCAAAGGTTTTATTCGCCTGGCAAATGTTAGCAATTTCGAGAGCCACTTGGGCTTTCCAATAGAGAAAGGTGGATAGACCGTATTAAAAAGGCGTTGAGGTTGAAATTGCTACAATCTAAGTCCAGTTAACACAAAGTGTCGAAGAAAACGCCAATAATGTTGTAGGTAATACCTTATTTATACGAGCATAAGGCTTAAACTGCCTCAGCGTAATGTCATGTCAAAGGTGACAAGATCTTATTATTTCTCGTGATGTTCTGAAGTTGCTTGGTATGTTTTGTACTAAATTGAGATTGGGTTTTATATCTTTGAACATGAGTATTCCAGGGTTTAAGATTGGATATTTATTTAGGAGCTGATTATTTATCCTCAGATTAAATACATATTATTATGTATTTATTTTATTGGACGAAATAAGACATGTTTGAGACAAAAAATTGGTTGTAAATTTGTCATTACTGAATTATTTTATGAAAAATTAACAGACAATTACTTTAGAGACATGAACGAAACCAATATTTCGATTTTACTGATGTGAGAGCAAAAAAATACTAAAATATTGCTTCAGCCAGGAATATATATCGATGGTAATCAGGTTGCCGTAATAAAAAGTAACTATTGAGTTTCTTGCCGGTTTTTTTAAATATCATTTACATACATGCCGAACTTGATGGTAGTTTAATATAATCTGACGATTTATAAATGTTTTTTTAAAGTTTATATCAAAAAAAGGCATTTTCTAATAAAGTCTACAATACTGTCGTTATTTCATATCATTTTTTCTTTCCTGATCCCTCAACAATTGCAAAAGATACTTTAAAAATAATTGTGAATGGTTTGAAGATCCTCTTTCAGGGCGTATCATCCATTCACATATGTATATATGTAGGTATTATTATTATTTACATCATTTGCCCAAAGTCCAGACGAGTTCAATGACCTGTTATCCCTTTACGAGTGCGTTAATATAGCTTATTAAGGCCCTTTGCACACGGTTCAAATGCGCAGTCGTATCGTAAGCGTATCGTTAAATCCTGTTCATGACAAAAGGCTACAGTAAACTTGATTTTTTTTGTATTACACTTCAAGATTGACCTCATCCCACCTGATTTTATGGGGTAATAAGGACTTGACTTGTCGCCCTTACCTCGAAGGCTTGGCCCTCGTTACTAATATAACACCCTCCCAGGAGCTCTGGAAACCTTACTCACACGCAGGAACACAACAACACAGAAGTGATTGTTATTTGGCTGCGGTCTTCTGTAAGGTGGATTATTTCACCAGTCGGGCTGCTCCAGTTCCAGCGGTTAATCGATATGTCCTACCTCTCCTAATAAATAATTTAATGATAAACATAAATATTGACTTAATTGTCTCCTCGCTCGCACACTCTATATTAAGTTCTCTCTAATAATTTATTGTTGTAAGTGGATTTGCAAAAAAATATTTTGCACGTCAATATTTTTTTCCTACAAACGCAACCAATTCAACAGATGTCCTTGACGGCACAGTGGTACGACAGCGTGACTCACGCCGGCAGCACGTGCACCAAGACGTCATCGCCTTCCCACTTCGCTTTAATCCCCACCACTTACCTATAAAAGGGCACGGCAGCGCTCAATCGGCACGCATTTCGAATGGATGCGTCTTGGTGTACGGACTGTGGTCTTTAGTACCCGGACTGTTACCAGCCACTCTGAACATAGGCTCGCCTACATACAGAGACTAGATATTACATAATCGTTGTAAATTATTAGATTATTAATTAGTTACTTTAAGTAAATAAGGTTACTGATATTATTTATTAACCTGTAAGTCTGCATTTACTTCTGATGTCTACCCCCTTTTTCCGACATCAGAAGTGGGATCTCACCCACCTCTAACTTTAAATCAACCACCCCCGCATTCTTTAAGCGAACAGATGTCGTTTTTTTCAAACAGTATGGAAACTATCTTTACTAAAATAGCTGAAAACCTGTCATCGGGATCCAAAGCACAGAATTTTACGCCATTAGTTAAATTTGATCCCGATGATCCAGATTCAGACATAGAAGGCTGGTGCAAACTATCTGAAGTTATAGTTTTGAACCGAAAACTAAAAGGCGTAGAGTTAATTATGGCTCTGACTCATTGCCTTAAAGGACGAGCAGCCACACTTTTGACTAAAATTGCCCCAGATCAATTCGAATGGCCAGCAGTAAAAGAATTAATGATATCCCAGTTCTCTCGCCCAATGCTTATGCAGGATTATTTTGACCAGATACTAAAATTCCAAATTAATTCTGGGGAGTCTCCAGCCCAGGCTTGCTTACGTTTGTGGCAGCTAATTGAGAAAATTCCAGATGCAAATTTGCCTGATAGTGTAATTACTGGATTTGCTATATCTGTAACTGTTGATGAAGGCTTAGACCGTCTAGATAAGTTGTTAAAGATATTGTGTGAAGCAGGATTTTCGTTTAACATAAAAAAATGTTCTTTTTTAAAAAATAAGAACTGAATACCTGGGTTATGTAATATCCGCTGGGGAAATAAGACCGAACCCAAAGAAAGTACAGGCTCTTGTTAACGTTCCTACCCCAAAAACAGTTACACAAGTTAGACAACTTATAGGTTTGGCAACTTATTTCCGTCAATTTATTCCAAATTTCTCTCAGGTAATACGACCTTTGTGCCCTTTAACAAAAGGTAAAGGTGCAGTTAGATGGACATCGGATCATGACTTAATTCATCAGAAAATAATTCAAATATTGACTTCAGAGCCAGTTCTTAAAGTTTTTGATCCTTTTTTGCCAAATAAATTGCATACGGATGCCAGCACTGAAGGATACGGGGTAGTTCTTATACAAAAATACGATGATGCACCTCATGTAGTTGCCTATTTTAGTCGAAAGACTTCAGATGCTGAGAGTCGTTATCACTCCTACGAGCTTGAGACCTTAGCTGTCGTTAGAGCAGTTGAACGTTTTCGTCATTGTTTGTATGGGCGCAAATTCACTATCTTTACTGATTGCAATTCCCTTAAAGCATCTCATTCCAAACGAGATCTAACTCCGAGAGTCCATAGGTGGTGGGCAATGCTTCAGGCTTTTGATTTTGAGATTTCGTATAGGGAGGGTCGTAAAATGGGTCATGCAGATTTTCTATCCCGAAACTTATCCAATACTAGCGCAAAACCTATAAATGTAAATTTTCTGGAATTTAATAAAGGATGGCTTATTGTTGAGCAAGAACGTAATTCCGAGCTTTCTGATTTAATAACAAAATTACGCAATGCCCAATTGCCGGATGATGTATCTCACACTTATGATTTACGACAGGGCATTTTATATAGAAAAATCCAGCGCGGAGGAGTTTCTAGTTGGCTACCTATTATGCCACGCTCTCTTGTCTAGTCTTTAATTAGTCACGTTCATAAATTAGTCACGTTCATAATGAGTTGAAACATTTGGGTGTCGATAAGACCCTCGATAAATTATACGAACTGTACTGGTTTCCTACTATGACAAAATTTGTCAAGAAGTTTATTAATAGTTGTGTTGTCTGTAAAACCTCAAAAGGCCCATCAGGGGCACAACAAGTGCAGTTACACTCTATCCCTAAAAATCCTATGCCCTGGCATACTATCCACTTAGACCTCACAGGAAAGTTAAGTGGCAAGAGCGAACGCAAAGAATATTGTTCAGTTTTGATAGATGCTTTTACGAAATTTGTGCTTTTGGAGTATGCCCCCAACCTTAGCTCTTCTCGTGCAATAAGAGCTATAAAAAAAAAAGCTGTTGATCTCTTCGGCGCCCCAAAACGTATAATCGCAGACCGGGGACGTTGTTATGATTATAGCGAGTTTAAAAAAATTTTGCAAAGATAATAACATAGATCTTCACTTAATTGCTACTGGCACAAGTAGGGCCAATGGTCAGGTTGAAAGGGTCATGCGAACTTTGAAAAATATATTTACTGTAATAGAGTGCAATGCTTGGCAGGATCAACTGGGTGAAATTCAACTGGCTCTTAATTGTACAAGGTCTAGAGTTACGGGATTTACACCCATAGAACTCATGTTTGGCGTTAAAGCCAATTCATTAAATCTTGCCAAAATTTCACCTTGTTCCTCTGAAACAGACAGAATTGATGTCGAAGCGGCCCGTTTATCTGCATCCGCGAATATTGAACAGGTAGCAAATTATGACGCCATACGATTTAATAAAGGTAAAGCAAAGGTAAAGCCATTTTCGGTAGGAGATTTTGTGTTTTTGAGATGTGAAGAAAGACATCAAACTAAATTAGATAAAAAGTTTAAAGGTCCTTCCAAAATTGTAACTGTTCTAAATAACGACCGCTATGAGCTTAAGCATATTAATGGTACAGATAGAATATACAAGTATGCTCACGAAAACTTAAGAGCAGTACCTAAAGGACAGAATGGGTTTCTTGAAATATCGGAAAACTATAGTAGTGATGATGGTGATGATGATTGGTATACTGTTGTTTTATGGATCTCTTTTCGGTGACTATCTTGATATGTTGTGACTTTATTATGCGATTATAGTTGTAGAGATCTCATTTACACAATGGATGACGATCTAGACCAACTTTGGTATGTTGTAAACTAATTGAGTCATTATAGTTGTAGGGGTCTCATCTACGTGGTGGATGATGATCTAGGCCAACTCTGGCATGCTGAAGGGATCTACCTTAAACAAAGGGTAATGATCTAGTCCAGCAGTTTCTTTTGCTGTAGGGGCTATCTCGATAAGATAATCTAGACCAGTTTTATTTGCTGTAGGGACCTCATCTGCTTCTGTGGATGACGGTTTAGTCCAGCACTGATAGTGATGCTAATGGGGTTTAGCCCAGTCCAACGCATTCGGCTGTAGGGACCTCATCTGCTTCTGTGGATGACGGTTTAGTCCAGCACTGATAGAGTGAAGGGATCTTGCCTGCTTTTGTGGGTAACGATCTTGTTCAAGATAATAGCCTGGCTAAAGGGATCTTATCTACTTCAGTGGATAACGATTTAGACTAGCATTTTTTTAAGTGGTTTTCTGTCTCACAGATACTCTCGAGGACGAGTGATCGTCAGAATGGCCGTGACGGCACAGTGGTACGACAGCGTGACTCACGCCGGCAGCACGTGCACCAAGACGTCATCGCCTTCCCACTTCGCTTTAATCCCCACCACTTACCTATAAAAGGGCACGGCAGCGCTCAATCGGCACGCATTTCGAATGGATGCGTCTTGGTGTACGGACTGTGGTCTTTAGTACCCGGACTGTTACCAGCCACTCTGAACATAGGCTCGCCTACATACAGAGACTAGATATTACATAATCGTTGTAAATTATTAGATTATTAATTAGTTACTTTAAGTAAATAAGGTTACTGATATTATTTATTAACCTGTAAGTCTGCATTTACTTCTGATGTCTACCCCCTTTTTCCGACATCCTCTTTTAAAATAAATTATAAACAAAACAACATTCCATCTAAATTAACAATAAAAATTACTTAGGTGCAGGTGGCTATTTTAATTGGTCCACATACTTTACCTACTATTGGGTAAGTGTTGCCTTGTAACGATACGACTACGGTAACAGCCAGTGTGTAAAGGGCCTTTGCGTGAAACAATAGATAGGTAATTATTGGCCGGTCAATACGATGGGGACCGTACAGCCACCACACGTATGTGTACATATACAATGTTTGTGACAGAATACTTGACAGTATTCAAAAATAAAATATAAAATATTATATACCCTGACAGTATTGTGTGTAAATTTTATACAAAATAAATTGATACTATGAATTTATTTACAAAGCATCTAAAGGACCACCTGCTTTTAAAAGCCCAGTACCTAGATAGATAGATACATACACTTTATTGCACAGAAAATTCACAGAAATTGGTTTTACAGACATATTTAAGTACAATATAGGCGGTCTTATTGCTAGAGAGCAATCTCTTCCAGACAACTTTTAGGTAGAGGAAATAGTAGACATCGAGAAACGGGTACAGCCGTGCAAAATTTTTGAGAAAAATTCTAACAGAAAATATCAATATAAATACCATAACAAGATAAAAATATAAAAAAAAATACGTAAAGATAAATAAAACTATAATAAATTAATAAATACCTATACAATAAATAAATATATAAATTTCCATAAAGTATTTACGATATAAACAAATAGAAATAAATATATGAAATTAATTAATTACCAACAAAGCTTAGCATTATTTAAATACTTTGATAAACTAGTAGTAGTAAATATAATTTAAAGTATAGGTATACTCTAAATGATTTTTTGATGATAAATCTTAATTAGATAGATACATATGTAGAGATAAATATTAGAACCAGAAAATTTTTATCTCCCCTTGCGGCGCGGAAATCGTACCCACGACCTTCACGTATCGCGCGTGCTGCTCTTCCAACTGAGCTTACCGCAAGTTATCGTAGGCGATGAAATTTTTCTCCTGTATCAACCCGTTAGCCTCCGGTAAGTGCCCTCTGCCGAATATGTTTAGAACTACATACTTATCGGCCCGTGGTACATTCGTTGCAGAAATTATTGAACACCACGGAATCGAAGACACCTTGGCATTTTTTTATTTTTATAGTACTTTACGCCGTACTAGCGGACTTTAATTATTAAAAACAGAAAAATTACGCGCGATACGTGAAGGTCGTGGGTTCGATTCCTGCACCGCAAGGGATGATAAAAATTTTCTGTTTCTGATATTTAAAATTCGCTAGTACGGCGTATAGTACTATAAAAATAAAAAATATGTAGACATATTAAGCTTTTACTAACAACTTATGGATCTTAGTTATCTGGAATAAATACATTTTATTTTATTTATTTATTTATTTATTTATTATTATAGATAGATAGTTAGTTAATAATTTAGTTATATAGATTAATTCATTTATGAATTTCTAGTGCAGTGCCCCAACGGGGTGTCATATGTCCAATGTACTACCTAAATTGTAACACCTTATATACCAACTGACTTGAAATTGATAAAAAAATACTATATAGCGGCAGCCCTCGACTTCATACGCGTGGAGTTAATTATTTACTCATAAAAAAAAACTTCACCCCTTTAAGGGATGATTTTCGAAAATTATTTTACACGTGTTTTAAGCATGCGATTTTAGAATGATTTTGAAAATCAATCAACTTTCATAGAAATGCAAAAAATATACATATATATCCAATTCATAAATAATTACATGAATATCAATGAAGAACTGTCATGCTGATCTCATTCAACTTCAGAAATGGTAAAACACACACTTTGAACTCCTGTTTTTACCCGTCAGATGGTGAATTTACCCAAATCTTTACTTAGTTCTCCCCTACAAAAGTTAATATATACAAAATTTCATATTTTCAACCCTTTAGCTTAGGCCCTGCATTGATAGATTAGTCAATCAGTCAGTCGGTTTTCCCATATAAAGATTTAGATTAATTCATAGGGTAATAACGGGACCGTGCCCAAAGGGTAAAAACGGGACTCTTATTATAAATAGTTTTCTGTCTGTCTGACCTTTACCAGCCACCAGAATGGAACCATTCTTTAAGTCTACGTGTATGATTGTAATAAATCTGTCAGATAATTCAAAAAACAAATCAACAGTAGCTTAGCAATAAATTTTTGATTCATTCATTTATACGTAAAAACTTACATTAATTTACTAAACCAGTCAGAATATCATAACTTTAACACGAGAAATATACACAACTTGCAAACATCTAAGACTTCATAAAATTAGTAATTAGTAATTATTTTACGGTGCTAAGTCTGAAGATGTTGCTGCCAGAAAAGATCACTGCATTGCCTGTGCATAGATGTCTCTCTGATCAAAAATTGTCTCATGAAAAGGCTATATTTAAAATAGAAGACTATGACAAACAAATATATGTGGGATAGCAGATGTATCCGAACGTTGTGCATGTGCGATGCCTGTACGTTTGAATATCCGAATGGTGAGAATGTTAGTTTAGATTTGAACGACGAACGACGGAAGACGACGTGTGTAAAGGATTATTTAATTTTTATTTGGTAAATATATTTGGCTTATTCCTATTTGCTTCTTTCATTTCCCATTCCACTACATATATTTATTAGTACTTGATATCATTCATTATAAACACTAGACATAAGCAATATTGTTTAAATTTTGTGCATGTTACCATATTTATAAGTTTTCAAAAGAGTAACTATCGAGTTTATTGCTGGTGCTCTTCGATATAATCAACAAGAGAGGTAGGGCATAGCAATTTATCGCTCGAACTGGAGCAGCCCGACTGGTGAAATACCTCCACCTTACAGAAGACCGCAGCCAAATAACAATCACTTCTGTGTTGTTGTGTTCCTGCGTGTGAGTAAGGTTTCCAGAGCTCCTCGGGGGTGCTACGTTAGTAGCAGGGGTCAAGCCTTCAAGGTAAGGGCGACAAGTGCAGTAACAGATTTATTATGCTGTACTTGTCACCCTTAAGCTAGGACCATTACCTTAGCATCAGGTGGGGTCAATCTTGAAGTGCATTACATAAAAACATTACAATCACGGCGGTAGTTTATCATAATCTGACGATTCATAAATACCTATGTAAAAGTTTTTTTCTAATTTTAGAATTTTAATACAGTTACTAGCTGGTTCATTAACGTTTCAGCTGAAACCACTGAGTCTTAAATAAAAGGATAGTTTTAAAGGGCTCCTTTGTACCGGGTGCATTCACTTGAGTGCACTTAGAAAATTATTTTGTGAAATTCTTTATCCTTAAACGGGCGGTAAAAGTTTTCAGTAATTTGGTGTCTTTTGAAGTTGTTTTTTGAGAAATATATAAGTTTCTAAATTTTGTTATTTAATTAATTATCTTGCATAACGATTCTGTTGTAAGAACCGTATGTTATTTACTAAAAGTGGAAGTACTTCCGCCGAGCTAGGTGTTATCTGCTCGGGGACCAAGGCCCAACTACCAATCTTGGTTTGTTGTACATATTATTATGGTTAGTGGTGACGAAAACTCTGACATCGCGATGTAGGATCGATGTATTGATTGGCTAATCGTGCATTACGTATGGAGCGTTGTCTACTATGCCAATTCTGCTGACGCCGTATTTGTGTCGACTTTTAGGTAATGTCGTAGGTCGGCACAATATTATAGGCAATTAAAAGTGAATATTAGAATCAGATTAATGTAATTTCAAACTCGACTAAGTCGATATAAAGCTGATAAGTTTGTTTGTTTGTTTGTTTGAAGTCGCTAATCTCAGGAACAACAGGTTCAAATCATAATAATATTTTTGTGTTGGAAAGTCCATTTATTAAGGAAGGCTTTTGGCTATATTACATCACGCAGCGACCAATAGAACAAACAAATTGGCAAATGTGGAAAAAACGGTTTTTTTTATAATGCACTCCAAGATTGACCTCATTCCACCTGATGTTAAGTGGTAATGAGTTCCTAGCTTAAGGGCAAAAAGTATAGCATATTAAAACTGTTACTAGACTTGTCGCCCTTACCTTGAAGGCTTGACCCCTGCTACTAATGTAGCACCCCCCAGGAGCTCTGGAAACCTTACTCACACACAGGAACACAACAACACAGAAGTGATTGTTATTTGGCTGCGGTGTTCTGTAAGGTGGAGGTATTTCACCAGTTGGGCTGCTCCAGTTCGAGCGAAAAATCGCTTTGCCCTACCTCTCTTAAAATTATAGTGTGCAAAGCCGTAGCGGGCCGCTAGTATAATAAAATAATAATTAATTACCACTTTATATTAGGTGGGATGAGATCAATCTTGAAGTTCAATAAGACAACATACATTGCTAAGTAGCTTAAACACTTGTGTTACAGAAATCAAAACCAACATGGTACCCAGACCCGAGACTAAATAGAAAAGTTCGTGTCCCAAATTGACCCGACCGGGGATCGAACTCGGGACCTTAGAAATGGCGCGGCATCAAATTCCGGCTCGCTCGCCTCTTAGCTCGGTCATCAAATATCACTAATTATATTTACTAATTGTATTTCTATTTATACAAACTCAGCAAGAGGTACCTATTTCTTTACGTATTTGTCAACTCGCAAGTTGGCAAAATTCTTATTAAGCACGAATGTGCATTAGGACCTACAGTTTCTTTAATTTAAATATATATATTTTTTAATTTTTCTTATTACTTTGAATCAATGAATTATTTTTAACAATTTGCTACATTATTTTATCTAATTACTACACTGTATGTCTTAGTGCAAAACTAGTTATAAGTTCAGCTATATTTGTAATATGAACGACAGAGTTTCTTGCCGGGATCTTCTCTGTAAGTTATAGGTTCCGAACCGGAGGTAGCGTCATTTCCATTATATAGACGTTTCATAAATATTACTGGTGTAATTTACATGAATAAAAGAATATTGAATTTGAATCATTTATAATCTCTTAATAGCAATGATTTTCTTGTTAAAGTTATCCGCACACACAACTTACATGCGAAATGGAGTAACCTCCTTTTCTTGGAAGTCGGCTAACAATAGTTTCGTTTGTTCAGATATAGATTTTTAAACTTTTTGTTTTGGCTGCCTTTGTCTGCCTTTGTCAAACAGTTCGTACAGCAAAGGTCACATTTGTACTTTGTTTCGTCCTTATTGTGTTGGTATAAGGACGAATATCGAACAAGAGTTTACAGTAGGACTGTAGACGGTGCAAAGTGTTGTAGTTGCCTGTTTGAAATGCTAAATCTTTGTGATTTGAAATCAAAACTTCACGATTCGCTGGATATCACGAAGAGACTTTGCCGTTTGACGAAGCAAAGAGTTTCGATTTAGTGTCCATCGGAAATAGCAAGGAATATTCAATTGAACTTATACCTGGTTCCAATATTTGTAACACGAAGTCAAAGTCAATCTTTTTTATTCACATAGATTATATTAGTAATACTTATGAATAGTCTCTATATAAAAAAAATGAAGCTACCTCGCTACTCGGAGAAAAACGGAAAGTAATTTTTGACATATTACGATTTTTTAAATATTGGAACCGAGTGTTAGAGCGTTGAGAAACTTATGGAAAATACAATATCACGACATGAATACTTTGGAAAACCAACTGTTAATAATATTTCAAAGCTAATATAATGTTTGGGTTTTTTTTGCATGTTTCCTTAATTGTATATTTTGAAAAGAGTAACTATCGACTTTCTTGCCTTATCACTCCAAACACGGAGGTAGTTTAACTTAATCTGTCAGTTCATAAATATTTTAAAGAAACAGATTTTTTTTTCTCCCCTTGCGGTGCGGGAATCGAATCCACGATCTTCACATACCACGCGTGCTGCTCTTCCAAATGAGCTAGCCGCAAGTTGGAAGGCTTATATGTGTAATATACACAACTGTTACTCTTATTATAAGAATCAACGTTGAAATAGCGAAGCGCCTACATATATGTAGTAAGTATTTATTAAAGAACTAGTAAGCAAAATCGTATGCAGGATGCGCGTCATTACAACTAATAGTAATTAATGCGAATATTTAAACCAGTTCTACTGGTTTACGAACTAATCAATATTCTGACGTGCTTATTCTGAGAGGACACTGGTCTAATGTGTAATTTTGCAATGATGAAGGTGGGTGAGTTTGCTCGTAGTAAAATGCGTACAATATGGGATGTAGAAACAGTGACAATTAGAAACCGGTAGTTTATTCTGATAGTGTCTTTAAGGCTTCTCTGTACGGAACAGTTGAATTGTCATACAATGATCATCTGACCAACTCAGACCCATCGCATACGGCGTCATAGCGTAAACGTAGCATAAGAGTGGTGTATGTGTGGCATATGCGTGGCGTTAGCGTGGCGTTAGCGTGGCGTATGCGTGGCGTATGCGTGGCGTATGCGTGGCGTATGCGTGGCGTGTGCGTGGCGTATGCGTGGCGTATGCGTGGCGTATATGTAGCATATGCGTGGCGTTGCAACGAGACATATGGGTGAGGAAGGTTAAGCTAGACCGAATTGTTGTTTTAAAGAAATGAAAAAATCATCTCCCCTTGCGTTGTGGGATTCGAACCTACGACCACCACGATGTGCTGCTCGTCCAAATGTAGTTGATGGTCTGAGGCCGAGTGCTTGTAACGTATGATATACATTCAAGAATGCAGGAAATCTCAGAATACAAGTCAGTGTCTAAGGACAAAATGTTTTATTAAATTGCTTATTAATTATCCATGCGCGGAAAATGTATATAAAACTACACGTAGGTATTTATCATGATTCACTTAAAACGCATCTACCACAATGTCTTTACGATCGATTTGTTTCTTACTATGTTTGAGTATAGTATGTATAAGTGCATTCCCTGGACCCCAAGATGTATCTGACGACGAATTTACCACAGAAGATCCGAGTTTACAAAGTGAGGAGCTATTTTTAGGACAAGAAACAGGGATTGATGAAGCTGTTGAAGGTGAAAATGAACAAGATAAACCAGCGGGCACAAATGAGTCTGAAAATGAAGAGCCGAAGTCTAACGAGGACGAAGAAGCGACTACTGGCGAGCCGATTCCAGTTGAAGAAAACGCTGAAGCTGCAAACGCCGAAAATGAGGACAGTGATACAACATCAGAAAAGGAAACACCTGATTCCGACACAGATGGTAAAAAACCGGCTGAAGAACCAGCAGTTGATGATCAGTCAGACACGAAACATGAACTAAGTGACGAAGAATCGAATGGTGGTGATTCTGGAAACCGTGCTATAGAACTAAGTAGCATAATTGCGTATGGCTATCAATTGAACGCTGTGGAAGAAGATAGAGGCAATGAGAAGATGGGTTGCCAACTGTTGCTGGGTAAAAATGAGGAAGTCATCGATAAGAAGTGTGTCGTTTTGAAGTAAGTAGTTTTATATTAAAACCAAATATGGTTAAATTCAATTTTTTTCTTTTTCAAGTAGGTTACATTAGAACAGTTTTGAATAATCATTGAATACAAAACAAAGTGACTTTGCCTATGGTTTGATACCTGTTTGTTATAAGGAGATACCGGCAAAACACTCAGTAGGTAGGTTACAGTACCAGTATCTAACTTATTTCTATGTGTTAATTACTTTGGACCACATTATACAACTGAGGTTGAGTCCAATGAGTGATTTAGTAATTTGGTAAGCGGGAGTAGATCAGTCTCAAAATAACCATATTTCGAGACTGATCGATACAGTCAGTAGCTTTAATTCGTGAACTACTCTGTTCCTTGTCACATTAAGTCGCTGTCTGTCTGACTTGCTTACTTACGCAGAGATTTGATATGACAAGGTACTGAGGCGTATACGAACTAATGTTGCTGGCTATACTAGTGGCAAGCCGTGGCTTCATACACGTATTATCCCCGGTTTTTTTTTCACATTTTCCACAGATCGCTCCTATTGGTCGAAGCGAAATTTGACCTAGCCTAATAAAGCCTTTCCTGATAAATGGTCTATCCAACACAAAAAAAAGGTTCAAGCCGAACTTGTAGTTCATGAGATTAACACTTTCAAACAAACTTTTCAGCTTTATAATATTGGTAAAGATGTGTCAGCCATTTATCTAACTTCAAAAATAAACATTTTTCCATATAAACTTCCAAAGGTGGTATTACCCCCCTTATTTTCTAATAAAAAGTAGCCTATGTCCGTTCTTGAGATTCAACGTATACCTATACCAAATTTCATCAAAAGACAGACAGACAGACAGACTTACTTTCGCATTTATAATATTAAGTATGGATTTTGCATTGTTGAAAATGAGTACATAAATGTTATTTTTTTTTACCAGGTCATCATACTTCGTCTTAGTTGACGAAAAGATAATAAATTCTCCAAACGTAGCTGGTGGAGATAAATATGTATGTCAGGAAATTGTGTCAGTATCAGATGGACCTATACAAGAGCTGTGTGTTACGTAAGTATTTACATTTGACTAATCTTTGATGACGTTCTTAAAAGTTGTAACATTGCCAGATTAAAAGTAATGCAAACTATGTTGACTGAAACTTAAACTCAAATATGTAGGTATGTATGTATTCAAGTAGGTTACATATAACACTTTTGAATCGTCATTAAATACAATTCAAAGTGATTGTACTGCTGGTTCGGAACCTATATCTACCGAGAAGACACTGGTAAGAAACTCAGCAGATGAGTTACAGTAGCAGTATCTAACTTATTGCTATGTGTAGCTCACTTTGGACCAAGTCATATAGTTTTTGTTTTGATGAGTGATGAAACAATTAAGTACTCGAGTAAGTATTCACTTTCAAGAAAAAAGCTGGAGCAAACCTGTCCCCTGGCACCTGTTCACAAGCATGACGTACATGCCAGCCATCGCTCACCCAACCATATTGAAGACTTTTTTAATACGTTACCATATTTTAAACTTTATTTCTTGTTTCAGATATGACGGCTGGATATTCAACCCTGTAAATATTCAAGATAATTTGACGTTCTTTTGGTGAAACTAATGTAAATACGACGACAGACTTTGTAAGCTCTTATAAGGTCGTCATAAGAACTAATATGAACTGCATATGTTTACTGTTACTAGCTTCGGGTTCGTGACAATAAAAACAGCCGATAAACATTACCAAAAGTCACACTTTAATTGAACGCCACTAATTACAACCTTAAAACGCACTAATTAAAACAACAATCGCTCCCAAGTCGCACTTCAAAATCGCTTTCGAAGTAATCACTTGTATCGCTAATTCAATACTGTCCCGGTCGCGGTGAATCCCGGCCTTTAATATTGCCGCGGCCGTTCCCGAACCTTCCAACGCAGAAACATCCGGAACATTCGCGCGCAGTCCGGCCTTGACCGAGCGTACGGCCATAGTTCTAGTAAATTCTGGCGTACGCGTCTCGACTCTCTGAAGTCCCGCCTTTCCAAACTAGATGGCGCTGTTTACTAGGACACCATCGATCGTGGCGCGTAACATTACTAAGATGTGCTGTTGACTAGGCAAACAAAATCACGGCAGACTATACGATTCGCAATTTGCAACGGTCTTATGTCGAGGGCATAAGGACGAATAACGAACTGTTATTTTTAACTAACTAGTTACTACTCTTAACTGTTATTACCCAGTCTTTTTATACTCTTTGTACAAACTTTATTTTAGATAGATAGACTTTATTGGACAGAAAAATTTACAGGAATTGGTTTTATAGACATAATCAAGTACAAATTAGGCGGTCTTATTGCTAGAAAGCTATCTCTTCCTTAATGTAGATATTTTTTTAATGGTTTAACCCTCAATATACCGTCGTTGTTTCTGACCTCTGTAACACAAGTGCTCAAGCTACTAACCACAGAATAAGAGCAATGTATGTGATGTTGTCTTATAAAAAATATAATATTTTGTCGTAAATTTGTACAAGGGTAACCGCCAAACAAATCATAAATTTAATAAGTCAACTGTTTTAATTTAGAAACAAATATCTCTTAATTTTTTAAAAACCAAAAAAAACACAATTTCATAAAAATATGTATGTTTGTTGATTGTTTTATGCAGTTTATGATTTCCAATTAAGTGTAAAATGTTTAGTTATTATTAATTTTGTTTATATTACTTATTTATTTGTTAGTTACTAACGACGTTATTCTAAATAAATCTTAATGAAATACTGAATCTATACATAAAAATATTAATCCCTTTTTCCCTTGGTCACGCCATTACGCGTGAAAGACTTCAAGATTGACCTCATCCCACGTGAGGTTAAGTGGTAATGAGTTCCTAGCTTAAGGGCGAAAAGTGTAGCATAGTAAAACTATTACTAGACTTGTCGCACTTACCTTGAAAGCTTGACCCCTGCTCCTAATGCAGCACCACCCAAGAGCTCTGGAAACCTTACTCACACGCAGGAACACAACTACACCGAAGTGATTGTTATTTGGCTGCGGTCTTCTGTAATCGCTTTGCCCTGCCTTTATATACACATAGTGCATATGGCTCTCTTTTGATAAAAAGATAGACTGCACATCAGCTGCAGACCCCAATAGTAAAATCCTGTACGACGTGATTCTATAATGATGCTGACAGTTCCTTCTAGACGTCAGTTTCCACCGAATCCCCTATGCTCTGTCCATCGAATAAGGTACACATAGCTTCATATTGACAAATCACAAAAGTAATACGCAATCCTATCTTCTTCGAGCAGTAACGTTGAGTTACGCGCACTAACTCACAAGCTCAGCGTGTTTCTTTATTTATTGGATAGCCGTTACCTTTTGGAGTTCTAACGGGTTTGTTTGAATCTATATAAACAAAAACTGACTGACTGACTGATCTATCAACGCAGTGCCCAAACTATAAGAGTGTAACTTTAACACTTAAGAGTGGTTTGCGAGGCCTTATGCTTAATTTTAAAGAAATTTCCGTCTCCCCTTGCGGTGAGATGCTTGAACCCATGACCTTCACGTATCGCGCGTGCTGCTCTACCAACTGAGCTAACCAAACTAAAAAGTAAAAACATAAGGTATCAATGAGAGTAAATGAGACAATTTCAAATCCACGGAACCCCTTAACATGGGATGCAATATTTGCTCTTTAACGTTTCGTTCACCTATGAATACCAATAAACTGGTATACCGTAGGACTAATAAAAATAACTCATAGAGAGTACGGTCGAGGTGCTCCGAGCCGAGTGAGTTACTGTACCTATTGTTTACTTTTACATATAGAAACAGTGTATATGATTCTGTGGTAAGTAGCTTAAGCACTTGTGTTATAGAAATCAGTAACAACGACGGTACCACAACACCCAGACCCGAGACAATTTAGAAAAGTTCGGTTCTCACATTGAGCCAACCGGGGATCGAACCCGGGACCTTAGAGATGGTCCGACGCCAAAGTCCGGAACGCTCAAGCGCTCGCCTCTCGGCTAAAGAGGTGGTCAATAAATGAATGATGGAAAAGAACAGATTTTAGGTTTAATATGATATCTAAATGTTGTGGATATGAAATTATTTCGGAGTATCCGTTAGTTACGGATAATTTCGTTTATGGATATTACATTTTTAAAGGATTTCTTCTTTTTAATCAATCAAACAATCAATCAATAATTTATTTGCAAGAATACAATTTCACAATTACACTAGCTGACCCGGCAAACGTTGTTTTGCCATATAAATAATTTTTAATTTTTTTTTTGATCACTAAGGGGTATGAAAAATAGATGTTGGCCGATTCTCAGACCTACTCAATATGCTCACAAAGTTTCATGAGAATCGGTCAAGCCGTTTCGGAAGAGTGCGGGAACGAAAACTGTGACACGAAAATCCCTACTAATATTATAAATGCGAAAGTAACTCTGTCTGTCTGTCTGTCTGTCTGTCTGTCTGTCTGTCTGTCTGTCTGTCAACTCTCAACTCTCAACCGATTGTGATGAAATTTGGTATAGGTATACATTGAATCTCAAGAACGGACATAGGCTACTTTTTATTAGAAAATAAGGGGTGGAGGGGGGTAATACCACCTTTGAAAGTTTATATGGAAAAATGTTTATTTTTGAAGTTATAGATATGAAATTTGGCACAAATATAGCTGAAAACTTGGATTAAAATATAGACTACTTTTTGTTTCGAATATTAGGGGAGAAAGGGGTAAAACCGACCATGAAAGGATGTTGTCCACGCGAACGAAGTCGCGGGCACAGCTAGTTTTATATATAAGATTAGGTCTTAAAATTAATGTAGTAAGTAAGTTGTTAGTATTCTGCCTGCAAGCAGACGTGCAAATATTTTTCATTGTTTATAATAAAAGAAAAAGTCAAATGTATTAAATTACAAAATAAATAATAATAGTCAATTAGAAACATTTTTTACTGAAGTCAAGAAATTCCCTGACACTATAAAACAATTGCTTAGAAGCCAGTCAGATAGCTTTGATTTAAATTTATTAGCTACAGCGAGCGCCATCTCTGAGGTTCCGGGTTTGATCCCCGGTCGGGTCAAATGGGAAAGGAACTTTTCTATATTGTATCGGGTCTGGGTGTTGTGGTACCGTCGTTGTTTCTGATTTCTTTAACACAAGTGCTTAAGTTACTTACCACAGAATCAGAGCAATGTATGTGATGTTGTCCAATATTTATTTATTTATTTACATCCGTACGAAGTCGCTTACTAAGCTTGTAAGTGTACTAAGTAATCAATACAATGGTACTCAAGTTAACCCTTTTCGGGTCGCATGGTGCTTGCCCCTGTCAACCCTAAGCCTCTGCGACCCGTTGGGACTTAGGCCTGCGCCGGGACAACTAGGACCCGTCCAAAAGGAATAACGTAATATTTGCTATCATCTACTTTATCTGAAAACGTTACGTGTTCTGAATATGTGTGAAGTAGAAATAAATAATCCCTACTTATATTATAAATGCAAAAGTAACTCTGTCTGTCTGTTACGCTTTCTCACTTAAACCTCTCAACCGATTTTGATGAAATTTATATATAGGTATACGTTGAACCTCATTAGAAAATAAGGAGGGGGGGGGGGGGGTAATACCACTTTTAAGTTAGAGATATGAAATTTGGCACAAATATAGCTCAAATCTTGGATAAAAATATTAATTACTTTTTGAATCGAATATTAGGGGAGATAGGGATAAGACCGACCATGAAAGGATGTAGTCCACGCGAACGAAGTCGCGGGCACAGCTATAGTTTATAAACTAAAAACTTGCTTTAAGTCACGCGACTATTTTATTTCGTATTCTTGCCAGCGAACTCTTTCATTTGATACCCATATCATAGGGGTGGATTTAAAACAGCCAGTCTTCCATCTTGGGGAAACCGCCATATTGGTTTGTAATGACGTTTTTTAGCTAGTCATGTATTTTCGTCAGAACTCAGTGTGCACAAAATTTCATCCTAATCGAAGAACGGGAAGTGGGTCAAATTAAGATTCAAAGATTTTCTTACATAGTTACAAGTGAAGCTAATAAAAGCGTGTTAAAAGTATTTATTTGTATTTGGTAATTTTTCTGTTGATTTTTTTCATTCCTTGTATTTTTATTTAAAAAATCGAATTGGAATCGTTTATATATCTTAAGTATATTTTAATTTTTAAAACCTAACTTTTTATGATGTTTTACCATATTTTTATTTATTTTCTTACTTTTTTTTTACTTTGGTAATGAATTTTTTTGGTTTATTTTGGGATTAGTAGTACTATATTTGTTGATTTAGTATTTAATCGTTTTGAATAGTTTTTGCATGAAAGAGTTAATAAAAAATAAATAATGCATTTATTTGTAACAAACGTAGGTCCATCCATAGGTACTTACAAACTTTGGCGTTTATGATTTTAGTAAGATACGGCTTACCATTTGCATATTCGCCATTAAAATAAATCAAAATGGCCCTTAGTAGGTAAGTAGTTGATGTTTCCGTATGAAAAAAAAAATCCCTTTTTTCTATCTAACATTTTACCCATGAATTTTTGCTCCTACTGGTTTCAGCCCGATGTTATAAAGCCTAAAGCCTTCTTGACGACCTCCGTAACCGGGAGGCGAGCGGGCCAGACTTTGGCGTCCCGATCTCTGAGGTCCCGGGTTCGATTCCCGGTCGGGTATTTTCTATTGTGTCCGGTCTGGGTGTTGTGGTACCGTCGTTGATTATGATTTCTGTAACACAAGTGCTTAAGCTACTTACCACAGAATCAGAGCAATGTATGTGATGTTGTCTAACACTAACAAAATTTCTTCAAGATGGACTAAACAACACAAATACAACATTTCAATTCGAACTCGTAGTTCCGAACATAAGCGCGATAAACAAACTCGTCAGCTTTATAATATAAATATTAGAAACAGAAAATTTTATCTCCCCTTGCGGTGCGGGAATCGAACCCACGACCGTCACGTATCGCGCGTGCTGCTCTTACCAACTGAGCTAACCGCAAGTTATCGTATGGGATGAAATTTTTCTGTGGTATCAATCCGTTAGCCTGCGGTAATCTGTTGCTAATATTTAAAGTTCGCTAGTACTGCGTAAAATACTATTAAAATAAAAAAATCGTTCATAATATAAGTATAGATTTATTTGTTAAGATGAGATTATAGTGTCTGAGACCCTTCCCATTTTCAAAGCCAGGGTTAAATCGTACTTCCTCTCACTTTATTAATGTTAATTTATGTCCTCTATCCATAATTTTAGCTGGGCATGTTGGTTGTTAGTAAGGTTCATACACTTATCCTGTTTATTAACTTATTAAATAAATAAATAAAATAAATGCGCCAGACAATCACACCAATCACCTGGTCTCAAACTAAGGTTTTCCCTTGTACTATGAGTACCAGACGACGGATACTAACTGGGGGCGTCATCCCAGCACACCCAGACTCAAGTCAATTTAGAAAAGTTCGTTTTCCAAATTGACCCGACCGGGAATCGAACCCGGGACCTTTCGCGCTTTGGCCGCCTACCTTAGCCACTGCACCACCGAGGTCGAAATATATATATATATTTTTTAATTTTTGAGTCAAAATACTTTATTTGATTTTATATTTGATAAGCATGTTTATTTGTATATTATGTTATATATCTATGAGTTTATGTATGTTTATCATGCTATACTACGAATATAATTCAAGAAATAAAACTTTATTTATGTTGCACGGCCGTACCCATTTCTCGCAATCTACTATTTCCTCTACCTTAAGGTTGTCTGGAAGAGATCGCTTCCTAGCGATAAGACCGCCTAAATTGTACTATAATCATTAGTAAAACCTATTTCTGTAAAGTTTTGTGCAATTAAGTATATCTATCTATCTATCTATAGTAGGTACACTAGTACAATAAACATAACATACCGAATCTATTTCGAGCCAAACTTAATACTAGTGTTCCGAATACCCTGTATAATGATCGTAGATATGTTTATGGAACAGATGGAATCTGTTGTTTGTCTGAATACTAATGCACTGAGACTGAATAATCTAGTGCTTTGGGCATAGTCTCCCAAACTGTGGTAGATATAAATTTGTCCTGTTGATATCCTGCTCTGTCAACAGTCCTGCCACTGTTTAAAGACATATTCATATAACGCCTTTTTAATTTCGACAGTTTTGATAACTGAATAGTTATCGCTGTCCTAAGATTGTGTTTTTATATGTATTTATTTATGCTTTGTCGTAATGCTTATTTGTATTTTTTACCAATTTATTTGCGGATATTATTCAAGCTAAAGCTTAGAAACCATATGGATGTCTGTTTTATTAAATGAATATTGAGGAGCAGGATATTGCAGACGACGGATACTAACTAGGGGCGTCATTCCAGTACACAAGTCAATTTGGAAAAGTTAGTTTTCCAAATTGACCCGACCGGGAATCGAACCCGGGACCTTTCGCGCTATGGTCGCCTACCTTAGCCACTGCACCACCGAGGTCGTGAAATGTTATCTAGCGATGTGAGTCTTTCTCCAATTGATATTATGAACAATTTTATACTTTTTCAATCATTTGGCAATATAACAAACATGCAAATTAATCTTATTGCGGATTTTTATTGTTTTTAAGACGTTTGCAATTTATTTTAAATACTTGAAAATAACTCATTATCAGTTAACCTGTGCCCACGTTAGAAAACACTTAGCCGAAACATTGAACAGCGAGAACATACTAATATTATTAGTTTTTAGCGCATTTTGAACCGGATATTTAATAATAATAAATTTAGTTGAAATTTTATCCTACACGAATTTCCTCGCAACCGTGTTTTATTCATAAAGGGGCTACTAACTAAAAGTTTGGGAGACGCTGGTCTAGAACAAGTATTTGGCTAGTCAATATACAAACTAGGTCATTCTGTGAACTTTGGAAGAGGCACTCGATAACTGTTTACACATCTAATATACATATATATCGACAGATATATTCACCATTTGTATCACTCTACAAAGGAGATCAGGGATCTTTGAAGGATAATTTATTTATTTTTTCAATACTACACTCCAAGATTGACCTCATCCCACATGATGTTAAGTGGTAATGAGGTCCTAACTTAAGGGCGACAGGTACACCATAATAAATCTGTTACTGGACTTGTCGCCCTTACCTTGAAGGCTTGACCCCTGCTACTAACGTAGCACCCCCCAGGAGCTCTGGAAACCTTACTCACACGCAGGAACACAACAACACAGAAGTGATTGTTATTTGGCTGCGGTCTTCTGTAAGGTGGAGGTATCTCACCAGTCGGGCTGCTTCAGTTCGAGCGATAAATCGCTTTGCCCTGCCTCTATATATATATAGCGCGTATGGCTCTCTTTTGATAAAAATAGAGACTGCACATCAGCTGCAGACCCCAATAGTAAAATCCTGTACGACATGATTCCATAACGATGCTGACAGTTCCTTCTAGTCGTCAGTTTCCACCGAATCTCCTATGCTCAATTGATCGAATAAGGTACACATAGCTTCGTATTGACAAATCACAAAAGTAATAACGCAATCCTATCTCCTTCGGGCAGTATCGTTGAGTTGCAGTCGAGCTGCTCCAGTTCGACTAATAAATGGCTATGCTCTATCTCTCTTGTTTATAATTTAACAAATAAATTAATATTGAACGAATACATATTTTTAAAAAAGCACAGTAAAGGATAGTAATTTTTGACACTTACGAATCGTACAATATTGGACCGGGCATAAGTAAAGTTAACGTAAAGAGTAAGTATGGAAAAACATTCGTAAAGATATAGAGTTGGTTTTTGTATTTAAATTGGGCACAATAAGGCAAACTATTTTATATTTTAATCGGTCTAACCAAATTACTACAAACGAATCAAATGAACTCATAATAATTGCATCGAACATTTAATTAAAGCCCAATGCAAATATTAGAGTGGGGTGTCCGTCTGCCCCCAGGGGTGTCTGCCTGCCCCCTGTGGGCTGCGTGTCGTGTCAATAGTGATGTAGGCATTATCGATGCTCTCTAAGTCAGTAGTATTTCAACTTTTTAATATATTGTGTGTTGTAGTCGAATTTTATTTTTTAATAAAGCGAGTGGCTTCCCTGTGGAAGCGATTGCGGAGCAGCTTCAATACTCTTCTGTCGGTGATTGCAAATAGGGCAGACAGCCCTATCATCAAGCACTGAATGGCGGTTCACATCTAAACTAATCCTAGTTATAAGTTTTACTAACCGTATATGGAAGTGTGTATTCCGAAACAAACTTTTTTCATTTTCATTTCATTTCATTTTATTCAATTATATAAAAAAACTTTTTAATTAAAAAAAAATGAATCCTGTTTTTCAAAGTATTAAATGAAAAACCCTGTCAGCCTTATCGAATCGTAAAAATTCTACCATTAAAAGTAAAAACATTATGTACTTAAACGTCAAGGTAAATTTTGAGCATCTTAATAAAGTGAAGAACTGTGTGGTTTAGTAGATAAAGCGATGAGTTCCTGAATTTGGAGGTGGTGGATTCGAATACCACGGGTAACAATTACTCTTTTTCTATTTGATTTTGTTATATTTTTAATCAGTTTCATTGATCATAACTTTTAACTTACTTTTAGTGGTTTATTTCTACTATGGACACATTAAACTGTTTGCCCTGGTGCAACGTGTTCATCTTTCTTAATAATTAAGCGTCTAACAATTGTCACGGTACAAATAACAATAGTTATAGGTTCAAAACCGGTGTCATTGTGTAACATTTGATATTTATAACGAAAATTATTCTGCATTGATCTTTATTTCAATAATTAACACTTTGACATTGTAATTTGACTTTGGCGAGCGCCATCTCTGAGGTTCCGGGTTCGATCCCCGGTCGGGTCAATATGGGAACGAACTTTTCCATATTGTCTCGGGTCTGGGTGTTGTGGTACCGTCATTGTTTCTGATTTCTGTAACACAAGTGCTTAAGCTACTTACCACAGAATCAGAGCAATGTATATGATGTTGTCCAATATTTATTTATTTATTTAATTTTAATTAGTAAATAAATAAATGCGCCAGACATTTACACCAATCTCCTGGTCTCAATCAAAGGTGTTCTTTTATACTATTAGCACCAGATTACGGATAATAACTGGGGGTGTCATCCCCGTTTATATCAACAATAACAGCAGGTTACTGGTTTTGCAATACAAAGTAAAACAAAACAGAAGTAACAGAGGAACTTTTTTAACATTTCCATCGAAGTTCCGATAAAATGATGATTTTATCGACATCATTATTTCCCCTCACTACTGACAGCAGGCCGTGTCATGAATATCGAATGCCGTATAAGCGGCGAACTATTGACGCTGCCAATTAAGGCGGTGTTGGCTTTGATGCGAACTAGTGTTGTGCTCGCCAAATTTTGGTTTAATTTAATGAAATTATTTTTACACTGACATAAAATAACGGCTATTTAACTGTTTGGCGCAAAAGATGGTATTGTGTTTGTGAGTGTACCGCTTGTATGTATATATTTTTTAGGGTTCCGTAGTCAACTAGGAACCCTTATAGTTTCGCCATGTCTGTCTGTCTGTCTGTCCGTCCGAGGATAATCTCAGAAACCGTTTGCACTAGAAAAGCTGAAATTTGGTACAAATATGTATATTAATCACGTCAACAAAGTGCAAAAATAAAAAATAAAAATAAATGTTTTTTTAGGGTAAACCCCCCCCCCCCCCCCACGTAAATGGGGGAATGATTTTTTTTTCATTTCAATTCCAACATGTGATATATCGTTGGATAGGTATTTAAAAATGAACAAGGGTTTACTAAGATCATTTTTTGATAATTTTAATAATCGCTCCAAAAGAAAATTTTAAGCCTTTAGGCTTTAGGCTTTCTAGGAAAATTATTTTGAACCTGATGGGTACAATAGTTTTTGAAATTTTTGAAAAAAAATTTTTTTATCTAAAGTTGTAATTTAAGCGTATACATATGCTAGCATTTGTTTTTCTTACTTTACATATTTTTGTAACTTTAAGTGGGGATACTTAAGTATTGTGATGCATTGAAAACTACGAAACCCTACACTGAGCGTGGCCCGACACGCTTTTGGCCGGTTTTTTATTCTTGTGCTAAATATCTAGACCAGCCTCTTTTATTCTTCTCATCTACCTCCGACTTTACCGTAGCTTCGTAGCGGAAAGGTAGCCAGATTTCGGCGTCGCGGCATCACTGAGGTCGCGGGTTCGCTTCCCGGTTAAGTAAATATGGAAAACTAGCTTTCTGATAGATAGATACACTTTATTGCAGAGAAAAATTTACAGAAATTGGTTCTGTAGACATATTCAAGTACAATTTGGGCTGTCTTATTGCTTAAAAGTAATCTCTTCTAGATAACCTTTTAAGATTTAGTTAGAGGAAATAGCAGAAATTGAGAAACGGGTACGACCGTTTTTTATACATTGCCTTGGGTTTGGGTTTTATGGTAATGTTTCTGACTTCTGCTACACAAGTTCTTCAACTGGTTAGGTACCCCAGAACCAAAGTAATGTATGTGATTTTGTCTAATATTTATAAAATATTGACCCGACCGGGGATCGAAGTCGGACCTCAGAGATGGCGCGACGCCAAAATCCGGCGCACTCGCCTCTCGGCTACGGACGTCGTCATTTTATTTTTAACCGACTTCAAAAAAAAAGGTGGAGGTTCTCAATTCGACCGTATATATTAATCTTTCTCTCAATTCCCTTAATATTGATTTACTTAGCACCGTCTTCAAGATATGAATTACTTCGTGTTACCTACATGTTATTCTATTCTTCTATTACGTCATGCTTGTGAACAGGTGCCACCTTTGGGGACTGGTCTGCTCCAGCTTACCTCTTAAAATAAAATAATACTTCATGTTTTTTTCACTCATCAAAATAAAACTATATATGACTTGGTTTAAAGTGGTATACATGTCGTGGCCATATCGTAGATTTGCTCATTTCATGAAATGCTTGAGTATTTCATGAAATGGTTGCATTTCATGATGTGGGCAACTCAATTTGACCAGATCATAAAATCGTCTACGTTTCACGATTTTGTCATCCACGTTTGGCCGAATCGTATAAATAGGGTGTCCATAAAATATTTAATAAAAATCCAGAATTTGGTAAGAACTTATTTATTGTAATTTAAGTCCGATTATCACAAACTTATGAAATTTTCGTGTCAAAATTATAAAAATTTATGTCATATATTAAACAAATTTTGTTAAATAGGTATAACACATGTTAAGTTACACATTTATTTTTAGAATAGAATCAAATACTTAGAAATAAGTAGGTACGTACTTTGGTTAATAGTTACAACAAGTAATATAAAAATCACATGGAATTAAAAAGCCTATTTTTAATGTGTTTAATCATTTTTAGTCGTCCACCATGTCCAACAGTTTTATGAACTTCCTTCCATATTTCAAAATACTTCTCTACTGGAATTATTCGAATAGTAGGATCGTTTACGCATTTTTTCTTGAATACAAGGTATTCCTCGTCCGCTGTTTCCATAATGTCGTATTTTGACAGTCAGTAAATCAGTAAGTCAGTAGATTTTAAATCAAATATATGTATCTCTAGTTCAATCCGTTCTTATATATTGTATAAGTATATGGGGAGGAGCGAATAAGTCGAAATTCATAGATCTGGAGAGAGCACAAAGGTCGTTAATTAAGGTCATGTATTTTAAACCCTATAGATATCCTACACAAGAATTATACTCATTATGTGACCTTCTTACAACTCGCAAATTATATGTTCACAATATTGTCTTAAAATTACACAAATCACTTACGTATGATCCTAACATTGAAAAAAAGAGAACAAAAAATTGTGTGGCACCAAATGTATCCGTTAAGACAGTTTTCGCTAGACGCCAGCAAGCTAAACAATCATCTCATTTATATAATGCTGTAAATAAGCTTTTAAATATATACCCTAAAACATACAGAGAATGTAAGCATGTTATAACAGAGTGGCTAAAATCTAGAACTATATAACGAGATAGAAGATCTGTTAAGGTACAATTCTTGACATTTATTGTTTACACATATACACACGCAAGCACTGGTTTAATTTAATTTTTCCTTAATACTACTTTACAAAAACGCTCATTATTACACACACATGCACACTCTCACACACATACACACACTCACACACACTTGCATACATATACTGAGACACAAAAGATACAATACATTACATTATGTTTACAACGCATTTAAAAACAAAAAATATTATTATTATTATTGTTTCACATTTTGGTAACCTACTGCATATGTACTACAAGATAAATTGTTTAATTTTAATTACTATGTATTTACTATGTTTTATTTCGTAACTATATACCTAATAATGTAACGCTAAACTATAGAAGAGCGGGCTCTCCTGGCACAAGTATTATTGATACTTAAAAGGAGATCTCTGACATCTGAAAATATTTATACGTGTGTAGTTGCTGAATAAACAATTTTTGATTTTGATTTTGATTTTGAGTAATAATCCATGGACTTCTTTTGCGTAGTCACCCTACTCTCCTTAATTTGTTATAACCTAAAAAGAAAAACAAAACAATCTTTATAATGTCATAATTAACAAACTTAGAATAATATTATTTAAATGGAAATACAATATACGTTAGCTAGGATAGAGTAATTTAATAAAATAAATTAATATGAAGTAATTTAACAGTAAACTACTAACCTGTAAAATCCGAACCGAAATCCAAGGTTTTTTTACATTTTGCTCAGTTTTTGCGTGACTTGCATAGTACTCCAGAACCTTTTCGTCGTATAATCTTTTGTCATCACTTTCTTCTTCACTTAACAACGAATTATTAATTATCGTCCGCGGCCGCCATCTTCACACATAAACAAAGCGCTTACAGCGCCTCTACCGGTAATTCATGTAACTATTTTACGATATGATCAAAATAATCTTGAATACTTTATGAAATAGTCGCGCTTTCAGTTGACCACATCGAGAAACGATTTTTATCATTGATCTGCCCAACCCATATCATGATGTGGCCAACAGACAGTCAAACATTTCATGAAATGCGACCATTTCATGAAATACTCAAGCATTTCATGAAATGAGCAAATCTACGATATGGCCACGACATACACATAGCTATAAGTTAGATACTGCTACTGTAAATGATCTGCTGAGTTTCTTACCGGTGTCTTCTCGGTAGATATAGGTTCCGAACCGGTAGTAGAATCACTTTGCATTATATACAATGACGATTCAAAAGTGTTTTAAGTAACCTACTTGAATAAAGAAATATTTCAGTTTGAGTTTGAGTATTCTATTCTGTTATTTTTAGCTTTTTAGTTCCCGTTTAAAGTCGATTTTTTTTTATAACTACAGCTTCCGAAAGTAAAAATCGTTTGATATTCCAATTTGTTAATTTAATTCGTTCTTAATTCATCCCAAAGGAATGATTTAGGCATTCCAAAACATTACATTGTAGGAAACATATAACTTTACATCAATATGTAACATATGACTTGCTGCAATCTATATAATTAATTCCGTTGGGTTTATAAAATATTTATCCTTTAATTATGATGTAGACCTAGATTTATGATATTTCATATGATAGATAGTAATAATATGACATTAAACATTTCAAATAAATTGACATTTAATTTTAGTCTCAATTCGACAAAAGATAATTTTTATCTTTCAAAGTATTATAAAAGACAGATAGCAATGTCGCTATCATATTATATTAAAATTTCAGCCAAGAAATTGGCTACTCAGGCTGCTTCTATTGAGCAGCATCTTGACATTTTAAATAAGACTTTGGAAGATGTTCCAAATAATTTAAATTATACCATGAGACAATAGAGGACAACTCTAGCAAATTAATGTTGACTAATGTAAAATCTAATTGTTTAAATATTATTCACCAAAATATTCAGGGCTTAGCTGGTAAGGAGCTAGAACTAGAATTATTTTTAAATGAAATGAATATTCATGTGTTATGTATAACTGAACACTGGTTTAGACAATATGAGCTTTTAATTAATATTGATAACTTTAAGGTCATTAGCTCGTTCACTAGAGTGAATGCTGTTAGAGGTGGGTCACTTATTCTATTAAATAAATCATTAAAATCGAAAAATCGTAAAGATATAGCTTCACTCTCTATTGAGCGCACTATTGAACTTTCGTGTGCTGAGCTTGAGCAACATATCATAGTCTGTGTATACAGACCTCCCTCCAGTGATTTTACCTTGTTTGAGTCTGTCATGGAGGAGGTTTTGAGGAAAATATGTAAAAGCAATAAAAAAGTAGTTGTATGTGGGGATTTTAATATTAATATTTTAGAAGATAAAAATTCTCAATACTCGGTTAGGTTCCTAAACTTATTCAAGTCTTTTGACCTACACCACCTTTTTGCTGAACCAACTCGAGTAACGCCCACGTCGGCTACCTGCTTAGATAATATATTTTGTAACTGTAAAATATTGGAAAAATCAATCATTAATTTTATAAGCTCGGACCACAGCGGGCAAAAAGCAGTGCTTGAGCATCATATCAGCCCAACTTTTTCAAGCTTTACTTGCAGACCAATCACTACAAGTCGCATTGACAAGTTTAAGAAACAAATTAGTGAAAAAATTTCTCTTAGCCCAGTATTGAACAATAACATTGACCAGTTATACAAATCATTGTTTGATACAATTATAGACCAGTTTAATTCTAATTTTCCTAAAAAAAGTATTAAAATAGACAATCCTAAGATAAAATTTAGTGATTGGGCCACAAAGGGTATTTACAAAAGTAGACGAAGACTTTTTGAATTGTACGATATTAAACATAATAGTACCAATATTAATATAATAGAATATATTAGAAACTATTCAAAACTTTTCAAAAAAGTTTGTGCACTTGCTAAATCAAATTACTTGAAAGATAAAATTAAGAAAGCCACAAACAAAATAAAGGCTACTTGGAACATTATTAACAAAGAGACTTGTAAAAATAAAACTCGAGAAAACAAGTTCTCTCTTAAAATCGACAAAAATACTATTGATTCTGACAGTGAAGTGGCCAATGCATTTGAAACGTATTTCTCCAAAATCCCTATGGTTACTACTAGTCGAATAAATTCTTGCCCGCATCTTGCTCAATCTCTGCTCCGGTCTAGTGTATGTGAGTGTCTAATCTCCTTTAACTTCACTCACGTTGATTATCATACAATTCTAAAAACTTTTAAAGACTTGAAATTGAAAAAGACTGAGGATTTATGGGGGATTTCTCTAGAGATAATAAAAACTATTATTACTACCATTGCCCCTCACTTAGCTTACATATTTAATAAGTGCATAGATCTGGGCCAATTTCCGAATCTAATGAAATTCAGTAAAATAATACCCCTTTTTAAGTCAGGTGTTAAAAGTGACCCATCTAACTTTCGACCCATTTCTATACTGCCAACGCTTAGTAAGATCTTTGAAAAAATTATATTCAATCAACTAATAACTCATTTTCATGAAAACGATTTACTTCATCATAAACAATTTGGCTTTACCAAAGGTAAATCAACTACTGATGCCGGAGTGGCACTTATCAAACATATATTAGATGCGTGGGAGAGAAAGCAAGATGCCCTTGGTATTTTTTGTGACTTGTCAAAGGCGTTTGATTGTGTCAATCATGAAACTTTGCTTTTAAAATTGCGACACTATGGTGTCTCAGGCCCTGCAATATCTTTATTGCAATCATACTTAACTGATAGAATACAAAAAGTTAATATTAACGGAGCCAATTCTTCCGGCGCACCACTTGTTATGGGCGTGCCCCAGGGCTCTATATTAGGACCTCTTCTCTTCTTAATATATATAAATGATCTTCCTCACTTTACCAAAAGTCTATGTGAGATTGTATTGTTTGCAGATGACACATCTTTGATCTTTAAAGTTGACAGGCATAAGCAATCATATGACGTTGTAAATAGTACCCTCTCACAAGTTTTGCATTGGTTTTCTACTAATAACTTAGTCCTCAATGCAAAAAAGACTAAATGCATTAAATTTACAATGCCAAATGTAAGGCAAATTAATAATGATATTGTAATGAATAGTGAACACATTGAACTAGTTAATTCAACAACTTTTTTAGGAATCACTATAGATTCTAAACTTCAATGGGGTCCTCATATAGGTGCTCTGGCAGAAAGACTTAGTTCGGCTGCATATGCAGTCAGAAAAATTAGGCATCTTACTGATGTTGAAACGGCGAGACTAGTTTATTTCAGCTATTTTCATAGTTTAATGTCATACGGTCTACTGCTGTGGGGTCAGCTTCTGACATACAAACCATTTTTGTATTGCAGAAGAGAGCTATTCGATCTATATACGGCCTTAGATCGCGTGATTCACTGAAAGAATTATTTAAAGAAATTGATATTTTAACTGTAGCGTCACAATTCATCCTTGACTGTATTATGTATATTCGAAAAAACCTTAATTTATTCTTTAAGAAATCTGATGTTCATAGTTTTAACACAAGAAATAAACATAAGCTCGCTATTTCAAACCATAGGCTTCGCAAGACCAGTAAAACATTCGTTGGATTAAGTATAAAAATATTCAACAAGTTACCGCAAGATATTATTGACTTACCCATGCATAAATTTAAGGTCTATGTTAAATCATGTTTAATGAAAAAAGGGTACTACAAACTTGATGAATATTTCAATGATAAACATATATGGACATGATTGTCTGCTCGCTCGCACACCATATTTTTAAGTTCTCTAGTTCCAAATATTGTAAAGATATATAACTACTGAGTTTCTTGCCGGATTCTTCTCGGTAAGATTAGGTTCCGAACCGGATGTAGCTTCAATTTTGGTTTGTATTCATTTTGACGATGCATAAGTGTTACTTGTAACCAACGTGAATAAATGAATTGATTATGATTATGATTATGATTATGATTTAATATGCATGACTCAGTTAATGTGGGATATCCATTTATTAAAGACATAAATGTATATATAATACGAGTAGAAATGATATAAATAACCTTCTGAGGACTATATATTCCGACCAACCAATCCCTACTAATATTATAAATGCGAAAGTAATTCTGTCTGTCTGTCTGTCTGTTACGCTTTCCTGCTTTAACCTCTCAACCGATTTTGATGAAATTTGGTTAGGTATACGTTGAATCTCAAGAACGGACATAGGCTACTTTTTATTAGAAAATAAGGGGGGATGGGGGTAATACCATCTTTGAAAGTTTATATGGAAAAATGTTTATTTTTGAAGTTAGAGATATGAAATTTGGCACAAATATAGCTCGAAACTTGGATTAAAATAAAGACTACTTTTTGTTTCGAATATTAGGGGAGAAAGGGGTAAAACCGACCATGAAAGGATGTAGTCCACGCGAACGAAGTCGCGGGCATAGGGTATAGGGTTATAGAACGCATCGAATGAACATAACTTCTCAATTTTCAACAAAATAAAATTATTGGATTTATTACGAAATAAATAATGTATTTTACAAAAATAGCAATGTATTTACTTTTTGGTCTGCACAACTTTTATTATACCTCCCTCCATGATTATTTTCTTATCTTTGACGTTTCAACCTGTGATTTCAATCTTTGTAGATACGATTGCATGAAATAAACTAAATAATTCCGAAGTTTCAAATGATTACAGACAACAATATTGTGTATGTACTGTTTATTTTCTACAAATAACGTTCTAAACCAATTATTTTAATACAAGTTAAAGTACGAAGTAATGTGAATTTTAAAGGAAAGCAGTGAATCATTAAGCAAACTGCTAAAAGTAACGAATTTCAATTTTGTATTTGCATTTACCGAATAATTACAGATAGTTATACATTTTCAAATTAACTGTAACACCTGTTCTTCTGTATCCTACTCGCCTAGAAATATTAATAGGATCTAAAAACATGACTATTTACTTTTTTTTACAGGTCTCTGATGAAACACCCATCCCCTGTCCCTGAAATAAAAAAGAAATAAAAATAAATAATATATAATAAAAGAAGTTGACCTCTAACCTTTTTTTCGCCAGGAGAAATACCCACTCACCGTCACTCTCTTTCACGGGGAGATGGAGAGTGGTGTATTGGACTTGAACCGATAAAAAACCTCTGGGTGCCTTTTTTGCACCAGTGATGGGGGGCCGGTATCCCACAGTGCGAATGAACGCAGACTCCCACCGGCCAAAAGATATCCTAGTCTATCTATATGTTATTTGCATTTTTTATATTGCACTTTAAGATTGATCTCATCCCACCTGACGTTAAGTGGTAATGAAGTCCTAGCTTAAGGGTGACAAGTACAGCAAAATACAGAAGAAGGCTTGACTCCTGCTACTAATGTAGCACCCCCCAGGAGCTCTGGAAACCTTACTCACACGCAGGAACACAACAACACAGAAGTGATTATTATTTGGCTGCTGTCTTTTGTAAGGTGAAGGTATTTCACCAACCGGGCTGCTCCAGTTCCTGCGTTAAATTACTATGCTTTTTATACTCACGAAATACAATACTCCTGCAAGGGTCCGTCCAAGTTGTTGACCACTTCCTGGCATAAGAAGATCCCCTCTTTCAATAGTTTCTCTGAGACTACCACCTTTTCTTGATTCTTTGTTGAGTCATCAGGTCTATGGAAAACAAATTGTCATCAGTTCAAATTAAATGAAATGGTTGGCATTGCTTGACGATAAGAAACCGCAATCTGTAGTAGATGTTAGGCCCAAAGAAGAAATTATAAATTAACAATTTGATATTAGCGATTATGTTTAAGACTTAAGAATGGTAAAAATACAAATTGTGACGGTAACAATACCTAATGATTTCATCATGTTGTGATGTCATCTTGGATTTCAAAGTCAAAGTATATGTATAGTACTACTCAAACCCTTTTATTGAGGTATATTCAAACTCAAATATTTCATTCAAGTAGGTTACATAATTATAACTCTTGAATCGACATTGAATACAATGCAAAGTGATTCTACTTCCGGTTCGGAACCTATATCTACCTAGAAGACACCGGAAAGAAACTCAGCAGATCAGTTACAGTATCAGTATCTAACTTATTGCTATGTGTAGCTCACTTTGGACCAAGTCATATAGATTTGTTTTGATAAGTGATGAAACAATTAAGTACTCAAGTAAGTATTTACTTTTGAGAGGTAAGCAGAGTATTGAGGTAGATGTCACAATAATAATGTGATCGGACATTTATGGAAATCTTGAACCGGTTTTGATGGCTAAGAACTCTCCCGACCAATCCACCTTTCAAACAAAATCTAAAAACTACGATTTTTTTGTCACATGTAACATTTTTGAATAATTATTTAATACAATGCACTACTATACTGCCGGTTAGGTACCTATGTTTAACGGGAAGATACCGCTAAAGTCGGTAGATTAGTTACAGTAGCAGTATCTAACTCATTGCTATGTGTAAAAACTACTCCATATTATTTTGTTTTGACGAGTGCAGAAACATTAAGAATATATTTTCGAGAGGTATCCTGAAGCAGACTAGTCTCCAAAATGGCACCTGTTCACATACATTATGTACGTACTATGCAGCCATCACTCTATCTATATTTTTGCGCCTTGTGGTATTTACGGTATTTAAACGTTGGAGTCGAATGATATTCGGAGATAATGCTTATCTCTTTTCTATACTAATATTATAAAGAGGAAAACTTTGTTTGTTTGTTTGTTTGGTTGTAATGAATAGGCTCAAAAACTACTGGACCGATTTCAAAAATTCTTTCACTATTCGAAAGCTACATTATCCACGAGTAACATAGGCTAAATTTTATTTTGGAAAAAAATAGGGTTCTGTAATATATTTGGGTTTTTCGGACACAAGGTGTAAAAAATCAACCAGAAAAGTTACTTATTTTGCGTACGCTGCCTAAACTATAAAAGATAGAACTATGAAATGCTTTAATTAATTGTAGATCTTATAAATATCTACAAAAAACTCCGCGACACACTATACCTATCTATGTCGAGTGAGGCACAACAACCATTTTTTAAATCAAAAATCTTGAAATTTTTTGGACTACTTTTAAACGCCTTTATTTTACTCATTCTATTAATCCTTATCAAAATAATTTCTTTCATCACTAATTACAGTTAATGTAGATGATATTTGGTCTTTGAATGATTAAAATTGGATGTTTAGTTTCGAAGTTATGATAGAGGGACCACTTTTAAACTCTAGCTAAACATATTATTTTGAAATGTGTTGTACAGAGCCTTGAGTTTTGTAAGAGTAATTGCGGAGCTTTGCTTGCAACTCATCTAAATATATAACTCAAAGGTGATGGACTGACATAATGATCTATCAACGCACATTGATATGTGTAGATTTCTTGATCCAGTGATCAAGAAATCGGGCTGAAATTTGGCATACAGATACTACCTGATCTTTTCTTAGCGGATGCCTAAATTGTACTATAATAAATCTGTAAAACCTATTTCTGTAAAGATTTTGTGCAATAAAGTATATTACTAGTGTAATGACGTAGGCATAGATATATCCGTTCGCTAAAAAAAGATTTTGATCAATTCAAAGGGGATCAAATAGGGGATGAAAGTTTTTATGATACTTTGTCAATTTAATAAATAGGTACCTCTTGCAGAATTTGTACAAATAGAAATAGGAAAATAAAATAAGTAAATTTTTTCATGTGAAGGCAAACAGACTAGCTGGTGATCCACACATCTTTGTCTTTATTATATAGGAAGGTATGCGACACATACCTGACTTTAACTTTACCTAAGCAATTTAAAGATAAAAAAATAGTAATCACTTTTCTTATTTATTTATTAACTACAAATTAGAATAAGTACCGTTGGCAAGTACATGTAACAATACTAAAGCTAAATGTAATTTTATACGATGTTGAAGAATTCTGCATCGTCGTTTTGGATGACTTCCGGAGCGGTGCTCGTTCTGGAAAAAAACCATCTTAATTTAGATACTTATTCATTTGACCACCAAAGGCGTTAATAAAACCTAAGGAGCTTAATAAAACATAATATTCATCGTCTACGATAATTTGCGGTTAAATCAGCTGGAAGAGCAGCACGCATGATACGTGAAGGTCGTAGGTTTGAATCTCACGCAAGGGGAGATAAAATTTATCTGTTTCTATAATAATAATAATAATTGCCCTTTTATCCTCAGTACAAAAAACTTAAGCAAATAAATATACTAAAACTCACGTTACAGTTAGTTTTTATCTATATTTATATAGATAAAAACTAACTTATCGGACCAACCATGCTTTTTCTCCTCTGCAAAATTCATCTTAAGCTATTATTAATATTGTGATTGTTTTATGCAAACAATAAAATTCCCACACAAGTCATCTGACCTTAGATGAAGGTACGTTTCACTAAAGAAAATCTCCTAGACAAAAATGTGCACGGAGAAAATATATGCGGCGGTTCCAATATTTGAAAAATCCAATATTTAATCCGTTCAGGCTACGGACAGTATTGAATTATACGAGGCGTAAACTAAAAACGACTGAGACTACTGATGGCTACTGCTAGCGAAAGTAAATTATGGAACGTTAATAACGACCCATAGTCGGTTGAGGAAAAGCGATTAGTTATTTTTGATACATTACCAATCGTAAAGTATTGGAATTATTTTGATTTTGGTTGAACTACCTGATCCACAATAAATAATTTTGGAATAACTTACCCGATCCAAATGCATCGATGGTAGAAAACAGTGCTGTCTTTTTTCAGTCCAATTTTGCACTTATACCTCTGACCTTTCACCACTTTATACATGTCCTTGAAAAAAAACTTCTTCTCAGTGCCTATCCTATTATTTTTAACCGTTACAATCGTTTCAATGTCATCAAGATTAAGTTGTTCAGTTTGACGTTTTGTTCTTGCCACTTCTTTTAGAAATATAGTTTCTGTGTCATTCTTAAATTGAGAATCTTCTTCTGTGAGATTAGCACGAACCTCTTCAATTGTGGCATCATTTGCAGTTACATTCTCAAAAGTTAAAGCTTCAGTAACTGTTTCGTTTATTGAAAGCTTGGAACCATTGTTAATGCTTGATTCTTCTTCAAGGTCCAATTCTGGTATCAGTTCTGTTGTAAATGGTTCTTCATCAAAGTCATCCCTAATGATGGTTACTTTAATACGTCTGAGAGGATCCAGTTCTTTGAGCTCTTCTACTTCTTTCAAAGTTAAAGGTGTAGCAAGAACTAGAGTGATACACGCAAATAATGTAGCCGAGAGAGTGAACATCTTGAATGATTTGGAACTATGAATCTTGATCCGCGTGGTTCTCTCATTTTATATTCGATGTTGTTTAGTGTTTAGACCAAGGGCTTAGTGCGTTTGTCTTTCTCAAAATACATACTTCTAATTTCGCGTTTGAATAAGTAATTGTTTCGTGCAAAACTGTTGATTCGAATGATGATGAACTGGTTACGAACTAGCAAAAACAACTTTTCAAATGCACTATGAAAAGTTATCACTAAGCTTTATTTAAGAAATAAATATATATATATTTTTGTATGGCAAAAGGTACTATATTTTTTTTAATTATGAATAATCAATATTCTTTTTTTTGTACGTAGGTTTCTATTGTGTTAAGTTAAAACTTCGAATAAATAAAAAAATATTATAATATTTATATTTTATCTATCTCAAACTCAAATAAAACAAAAAAATCTGAAATAAAAGAAAACTCGATATCTACTATTTCCTCTACCTAAAGGTTGTCTGGAAGAGATTGCTTTCTAGCAATAAGACCGCCTAAATTGTACTTGAATATGTCTGTAAAACCAATTTATGATAAAATTTCTGTACAATAAAGTGTATTTATCTATGTAAACGTCATAAACACTAACACAATACTTATTTAAAACACTTTAAAACACCACATACACAAGTTTTCAACACGAATGTTATTTTCCTGGGCGGGAATCGAATTCATAAACCTTAGTTTAAGCTAAATTGTGAGCACCAACCATTAAACATTACATTTTTATTACATGTTTAAAATATATAAATAATTGACATTAATTTATGTTTAAAGACGTTACACTTTATTTTACAGCACATTTACAGAAATCTGTTTAACAGATACATTAAAGAATTTACAATTTAGACGGCTCATCGCTAGGAAGCAATCTTTTCCAGACAACCTTCAGGTAAAAATAGTATAACAAGAAACGGAATTTAGTGTTAGAAGTTTTAATATCAGTAATTTGGCAACCCTAGTTTCAAAATATGCAGGGACATCAAAGGATTGACGTGACACGTTGCTTACCTATTATCCGATATAAAAAAATATAGAAGAGAGCATCAAATAAGTAGCTAAAGCACTTTGTTTTACAGAAACAACGACATCTAGAACCGAGACAATATATAAAAGTTCGTTTTGGATATTAACCTGACCGGTATTCGAAGCCGGAACGCCAAACTAGCCTTGCAAAGTTGTACAATGATTTTTTATAGCATTTGGTTAGCGAATCAGATGCATTGCTTAAAATTCCACGGATGCTATCTCCAAGTCATGGTCAAGGCTACTATAAGACTGGTGTATAAGGATAACATAATATTTTCCTCAACTTTAAAGAATGGGGTTTCCCAAACCGTCAGACATACCACTTATTAAATATTAGAAACAGAAATTTCTTTTTTATCTCCCCTTGCGGTGCGGGAATTGAACCCACGACCTTCACGTATCGCGCGTGCTGCTCTTACCAACTGAGCTAACCGCAAGTTATTGTAGGCACTTACCGAAAGGCTAACGGTTGATACAGCAGAAAAATTTCATCGCCTACAATAACTTGCGGTTAGCTCAGTTGGTAAGAGCAGCACGCGCGATACGTGAAGGTCGTGGGTTCAATTCCCGCACCGCAAGGGGAGATAAAAAAATTCTGTTTCTAATATTTAAGTTCGCTAGTACGGCGTATAGTACTATAAAAATAATAAAATCGATACCACTTATTAATGAAGAATGGTTTTTAACCTGAGAAAAAGTAATTAATTTGTCCTTAACTTTCAATCAATCAAAATTATACAAATAAATAAAAGTGCCAAAATAAGGTCTCAAACAAAGGTTTCCCCTTGTACTATGAGTACCAAACGACGGATACTAACTGGAGGCGTCATCCCAGCCCACCCATACCCAAGTCAATTTAGAAAAGTTTTCCAAATTGACCTGACCGGGAATCGAACCCGAGACCTTTCACGCTTTAGCCGCTCACCTTAGCCACTGCGCCACCAAGGTCGTCATATGACTCTATAATTTGTACACAACCATGTATCGTGTATATTTATTTTTAATTGAAACTGTTACTAGACTTGTCGCCCTTACCTTGAAGGCTTGACCCCTGCTACTAATGTAACCCCCCAGGAGCACTGGAAACCTTACTCACATACAGGAACACAACAACACAGAACTGATTGTTATTTGGCTGCGGTCTTCTGTAAGGTGGAGGTATTTTACCAGTCGGGCTGCTACAGTTCAATCCCTATGCCCTACCTATCTTTAAATATATCTCTTATAATATTTAATATTTATTTATATAAACAAAACGAATTTTATCCAATTTGAAAACAATAGGCAAAGCAAATTAAAACTGAATATACACTATATCAATCATAATTTAAACGAAGTAACGCAAACAAAATTTTTAGGTGTTACTTTGGATGATAAATGTACTTGGAAACAACACATTGAAAACATTAGAGACAACATAAACAGATACGTCTATGTTCTGAGTAGTCTTCGTAATACTATTTACACGCGCCATAGTTTTAACCTTTTGTTTTTTTTTTAATTTTGCAATTAAAGCTGTTTGCATAAAGTTAGCCAGCCAGCACTACCCCGTGCTCTCAAACTACATCTCAGAGCTCCTGGAAAGGTTGAAAACCAGCGCAGACAGGGAGTCCGGCTCCGTGTCTGCATTAGCTGAACCACTTCCTTTTGTCTTCCTGTGTAGTAGCGTAAGATAGTTTAAGTAGAAATGATGTAGTAGTTTAAGGAAAAAGACAATAAACAATTTTTATTTATTTTATTTAATACCTCTGCAATGTCCACTGCCCTTGCAGCCTATCATGGCTACATTTCGTCTATACTTAATTACGGTTTGATAATCTGGGGTAACTCAACAGATTTAGACAAACTTTTCATTGCCCATAAAAAGTGCATTCGAGCCATGTGTAGAAAAAGCCCTCGTGAAACGTGCAGGCCATTATTTAAATCATTAGGCATTTAACCTCTTCCCTGCATGTACATGAATTGGCAATATGGTAAATATTAGAAAAAAAAAATCTGTTTCTAATATTTAAAGTTCGCTAGTACGGCGTATAGTACTATAAAAATAATAAAATGGCAATATGGTATTTCTATTCTATCAATATTATAAACACAAGTTAAGTAAGGAAGTAATAGATAGATAGATAGATACACTTTATTGCACAGAAAAATTTACAGAAATTGATTTTACAGACATAATCTAGTACAATTTAGGCGGTCTTATTGCTAGAGAGCAATCTCTTCGAGACAACCTCTAGGTATAGGAAATAGTAGATATCGAGAAACGGGTGCGGCCGTGAAACATAAATACCATAACATGATTATTACAAAAATATATATATTAAAATAATAACATAAAAAAATAAATACATACAAATATATACATATAGAAAAAATATATAATATCACTCTTGAAAGTTTAAACCAAATTTGAAATTTAGATTAACATTTGGACTACTTTTTGTTTCAAATATGAGGGGAGATAGGGGTAAAACGGAAGGAAAGTATATTAATATGGAGAAAACCTATAGTATACAGATGACCATATAATGTTCTCTGTTTGTGTTTTATATAGTATGTCGTTAAGGTAGGTAAATAAATTTCTTTCTTCCTTCACAATAATCACCATCGATGATTATCTTCCTCACTCCTTGATTCAAAAGACTCTTTGGAGTGACTTTCTTCGGAGCTGGAACTCCAGAAGCAGATGACTTTTTTACCTCCAATAACAGCTCGGTAGCCATTTACCTCCATTGTCAATTTGTCGGATTCTTCTTGTTTTCCTTTCACATTCCTTGGCAAAAGCTTTTCTTCAACATCAGAAGTTTCTTCTCCTATGTCCGGTATTTGCTTTGGAGACGTACCTTCAAGTGTAGATATAAGAAAAAATATTATCCTACTAATTGACTACATCCTTAGTTGAGACGAAAGAGTGCCGGATTTCGGCGTCGCTCGACTTTTGAGGTCCTGGGTTCGATACCCGTTATGTAAAATGAACCAATGTGTAAAATAAACTTTAAGGCTAATGCGTTTGGGTCGACAAATAGGCAGTGTTCGTAAGTTACGTCATTTCATAGAATGGAATGGATCAAGCGCTGTGACTCGTTATGTCCTTAAAAATAGCATGTGTACCGTCTCTAGCTCACTTTGTTTAACCACTCCCACCGTGCCTTACTTTTCGTGGAGTCATTTTCAAACGTTAGAATTTCGTCTATGTTTTTTTTGTTCTCTTTTACATAGCACTTAGTACAGATGAATAAATGAATATATATTGGACAACATCACATACATTGCTCTAATTATGTTAAGTAGCTTAAGCACTTGTGTTACAGAAATCAGAAAAAAAGGCACAACACCCAGACCCGAGACAATATAGAAAAGTTCGTTTCCTATATTGACCCGACCAGAGCTCGAACCCGGGACCTCAGAGATGGCACAACGCCAAAGTCAGGCCCGCTCGCCCCTCGGCTACGGAGGTCGTCAACGTTCATTGTTAAAAACATCCGTAAATTCTTATAAAGTATTAATTGGTTTACCTGTTTCCTTCATCAAGTCCAATATTTGGGGTTGGTTTTCGTATTGTATGGTTTCTGAACCGAAATTAATTTCTGTAGGCTTTGCATTCAATAAACTAGTTGCAGCTAGTAAAGATACGATGTTTAATGCCATTGTGAATGGTTTGTGAGGTGTGCTAGTTTTGAAAGACTATTTATAGTCAAGTTCGTACTAAGTACAACCTAGTTTTGTTAGTAGATAACAAGTGTTAAATAGACGAGGAGATATTTTAATGCTCATTTATTCAATTGCATGATTGTATGGTCCAGTCTGCCCCAGCTTACTTCTCGATTGTTTCATCACATATCAAAACGAAACTATATGACTTGATCCAAAGTGTTCTACACATAGCAATAAGTTAAATACTGCTACTGTAACTGATCTGCTGAGTTTCTTACCGGTGTCTTCTCGGTAGATACAGGAGGGGTACTCTCGAAAACGAAACGAACAAACGAAAGGTTTCGTTTATGAAGATTATTCAAGAGTTTGGGAATGAAGACGTGGTTTTTGTTTTGCATAAATATTGAAAACGCTTAATTTGCATTCGAAGTGATTTCTTTATGGTTATGAGGATTAAAAATTGCCATCCGTTGTCGGATCCGACGTATTTCGTTTATGAGAGTAGACCCCCGTTCCGAACCGACAGTGGAATCACTTTGCATTGTATTCAATGACGATTCAAAAGTGTATTATTATGTAAACGAATTTAATATAGAAATATTTGACTTTGACTTATATAGTTTTTATCTTTGTATGAAATTCTACCAACAAATTAAAAGTGTCCAAATAAATCAAAATACAATTAACTTTTGCTTCCACACTTTGTTATTTCTTCTACCAGTAAATTAAAAATGTATCATTTTTCTGCGATGCGTCAGTATGAATTTTATTTCCTATAACTGGTCTTTAATGTATTTATTGTCAGTTACAGATGGCTTGTGTAGGTAATAAGGAATAAACCTACGTTGTTTTTTGTGTAATCTATTAGCAAAAATTGTACACGGACAAAGACAGAGACAATTTATAAGTTTTTAAACTAGCTCTTGGTCCAAACAGTCACGACTTCAGAATATCTATCAGTGTAGTTTTGTTTCATGGAAGCATGAACCTATATAGTGAATTTTTATTTCGACACGACTAGCCTAGTTAAAGCTCCTAGTTATTATCTTATATATAAAAATGAATCGCTGTTCGTTAGTCTCGCTAAAACTCGAGAACAGCTAGACCGATTTGGCTAATCTTGGTTCTGAAATAATTGTGGAGGTCCAGGGAAGGTTTAAAAGGTTAGAAACTAAAAAAATAGGCGTTACGAAGTTCGCCGGGACATCTAGTTAACTATATAACTGTGGTAGTTAGACGAGCACTTAACATTAAAAAAACATAATGAGTTATTCACTGATTTAAAAAAGTAGGTATTGTGTGCGATCGCTGATTACAATGTCATTTACGAAATGACTTTGATGATTTCTTGGAATGGTTACATCTCGGCGGTTGCATCATGAAACTAGTATCTCATGATACCATCCCGAAGAAAACGTGGAGAAATAATTTTCTTTTTACTTTAGTCAAAGTCACATTACTCTTTATTCAAGTGATTCCACTGCCGACTCGAAACCTATGTCTACCGAGAAGACACCGGTATGAAACTCAGCACATTAGTGACAGTAGCAGTATCTAACTTATTCGTATTAAATTTTTCTTATTCCTTTTAATCAGTAAATTATTTTTTATAATTTACACACCACACTGTATGTCTTAGTGCAAAACTAGTTATAAGTTCAGCTTTATTTGTAATATGAACGACAGAGTTTCTTGCCGGGATCTTCTCTGTAAGTTATAGGTTCCGAACAGGAGGTAGCGTCATTTGCATTATACATATAGACGTTTCATACATATAACTGGTGTAAATTACATGAATAAAATAATATTTAATTTGAATATGTGGAGATCACTTTGGACCAAGCCATATAGTATTGTTTCGATGAGATGCCCAAATAAAAATGAAAAGGTAATCATAGTATATACAATCGATATTATTTTGCATAAAAGAGTGACAAACAAAATGTGTATTCACTGCCACATATACATAGATCTAACCACTCATGCTTATAAAATAAGTAGGAACTATTTTTATATAGAAGCGCAGTATATTGGCTCCTCCCAGCCTGATGGTAAGCAAGAGAGGAACTCACATCGCGATGACAACGGATTTGATACCGTAATATCCTATCCGTTAGCATCGCCATACTGGCCCGCAAGATGTTTCTTCACGCTCCTTTTGAAGGAATCCATGTCAAAGGAAGGAAGAAACTCATGAGCCGGCAACGAGTTCCACTTCTGTATGGTCCGGCAAAAGGAGTTGCCAAATTTTTTTGTTCGTGTTGGAATATTTTTAGTATAACTATTAAGTTGTTGTATATTTTTATCAAAGAATGGTCAACATCACGTTGAAGTAAAAACTTACAGTTCGATAAATAAATCTTATGCTTACGACAAAAGTCCTAAGTGTAATCTAACGTGCTTTTATCTGTACTTAAAAGTATTTAATTATTTATTTAAAAACTTTATTGCACATATATGTGTAACAGATAGACTTAATGCTAGAGGCATTCTCTGCTAGTCAACCCTTGGGTCACGCAGATAGTTTGTATATGAAAGAAAGAAAGAAACATTTATTACCTAAAGACATCACAACATTGCCAAGTACACATATACAGAGAGGAGATCAAAAAGAAAACAATAAAAATATACATACAGTAAAACGTGACATTGATCTCCTCGCGAGCTCCTCGTCTACCGGGCGGTGCACACCAGGCCTAGCATACGCAACGCGACTTAATTTTATCGCACTCTTAACAAACGTCAAAATCGATTTAAGTCAGTGCGTCAGCTGTTTATTAGCTGAAAATACTCAAACTCAAACTCAAACTCAAATATTTCTTTATTCAAGTAGGTTACATATAACACTTTTGAATCGTCATTGAATACAATGCAAAGTGATTCTACTTCCGGTTCGGAACCTATATCTACCGAGAAGACACCGGTAAGAAACTCAGCAGATCATTTACAGTATCAGTATCTAACTTATTGCTATGTGTAGCTCACTTTGGACCAAGTCATATAGTTTTGGTTTTGATGAGTGATGAAACAAATAAGTGCTCAAGTAAGTTTTTACTTTCGAGAGGTAAGCTGGAGCAGACCAGTCCCCAAAGGTGGCATCTGTTCACAAGCATGACGTATGTGCCAGCCATCGCTTCACTATTGTAGGGAATGTAACGACCCGCCACATAGCGCCACCACCCCAGTGACATTTTAGTGAGCATGACTACTCCATCTCCCCATAATTTGTAAGTATTTATTAACTAAATTAAATTCATCAAACAACTATAGGACCTGGTGCACGAAGTAGTAACCTACATTTTGATTGACATACGAGTGCGGTGTGCTATAGCCAATCAACAGTCTCGAAACTTTTGTCGCCTCATGCGATAAATTTGACATATTGCGTATGCTAGGGCTGTATGACAAGTCGTAATGTCCTACATAAAAGGGTTTGATTAACAAAAAAGAAAAAAAAAATACAAATATGGGTGCGGTAATAGCGATGCAAGTGCATAAATAACTAGTACTGTGATAAAAAAAAGAAATCATAATAAACAACAATAAATTAAGCATTAAAAATAACATTACGGTATATGTGTATTCATCATTGTATATAGTAAATATACAATGATGAATACACACACATACATGATTTAATTTAATATATATATATTAAAAGGTGAAGGAATACTTAGATTTATACAATAGATAATTTATATATAAAAACAAATACATACCCATAAATTCATTAATATTCATTATTGCCAACACTCTTCAGTCATCCCCGTTTGGCCTATTTTTATTTTGGCTCCTGAAAATGAGATGTTTACTTTTTAAAATGATCAAACGCGTTTACAGGTGGCGGGTCAAAGTTGAGCCGCGCTGAACATGAGCGGGTACAAGTTAGGAGAGAGTGGACCTCCACTCTAGCGTAGGTACCTACCTACGCTTTCATATATTTATTTATTGCACTTCAATATTGACCTCATCTCACCTGATGTTAAGTGGTAATGAGGTCCTAGCTTAAGGGCGACAAGTTCAGCATAATCTATATTATATAATATAATATATATATTTTTTTTAAAATATTGGACAACATCACATACATTGCTCTGATTCTGTAATAAGTAGCTTAAGCACTTGTGTTACTGAAATCAAAAACAACGACGGCGCCATAATACTCAGGCCTGAGACAATATAGAAAAGTTCGTTTCAAATATTGACCCGACGGCGATCGAACCCGGGACCTCAGAGATGGAGCGACGCTAAAGTCCGGCCCACTAGCCAGTCAGGTACAAGTGCTTAAGCTACTTACCATGAATGAATCAGAGCAATGTATGTGATGTTGTCCATCATTTATATATTTACATTAAATTAAAACCGCTTTTCGCTCACGTCTTGGTCTACAAACGAGATTTAATATGAAATACAACATTTTCCCTCAGCCCGCTACAAGCGGCACCTTTTAAGTCATTTCAAACAAGTAATCTAGTACTATTTGTGCTATTATAATGTTAATATACTGTTACGCGCCACGATCGATGTAACCAGCGCCATCTAGTGTAGAAAGGCGGGACTACAGAGAGTCGAGACGCGTACGCCAGAATTTACTAGAACAATGACCTTGACCGAGCGTACGGCCGTTCAAGGCCGCACTGCGCGCGAATGTTCCGGATGTTTCTGCGTTGGAAGGTTCGGGAACGGCCGCGGCAATATAAAAGGCCGGGATTCACCGCGACCGGGACAGTATTGAATTAGCGATACAAGTGATTACTTCGAAAGCGATTTTGAAGTGCGACTTGGGAGTGATTGTTGTTTCAATTAGTGCGTTTTAAGGTTGTAATTAGTGGCGTTCAATTAAAGTGTGACTTTTGGTAATTTTTATCGGCTGTTTTCATTGTCACGAACCCGAAGCTCGTAACAATTGGTGTCAGAAGTGGGATTTAAATTATGCCGGTTTTACCTAAGGACGACACGGAGGGTATCCGTACCCGGAGTCAACGCCAACAGGAGACGGACCAGAGACGTTTTGGTGGAGTTTTGCCGCAGGAATCGGAGAGCCAGTTATTAACCACGGAGGCTGGCCCGTCCACAGCAATACCAGCAGCATCGGCAGCACCAGACCTTGCTACCCTGATGATGATGCTGCAGGAACAGGCTCGCCGCCAGGAGGAACAGGCTCGCCGCCAGGAGGAACAGGCTCGCCGCCAGGAGGAACAGGCTCGCCGGTTGGAAGACCAGAGGCAGCAGGACAAGGAGGAACAGGCTCGCCGCCAGGAAGAGCAGATGCTTCTTTTGAAGGACCTTTATGCCTCTTTCGGGAAAGACATGAAGGAGGTGAAGGACAAGGTTGCTCAACACGACAACCGCCTGTCGAAAGCTGAAATCAGGATCGACCAAGTGAAGAATCGGGTTGACGACGTGGTAGAGGACGTAAAGAAAAAGCTGGATTGCCTTAAATTTGGAGAAGCAATCGCAGCTCCCGTAGCTATAACACCTTCGCTACGTGGATTCAAAGTGCCACCGTTCGACGGAACTTCTTCCTGGTCGGCCTACAAAATCCAGTTTGAGGCAGTCATGAAAGCGAACGGCTGGAATAAAAATCAGGCCATGACTGCCCTCACCCTAGGCCTTCGTGACCAGGCCTTAGCAGTTTTGGAAGCTCTCGGTAAGGAAGTGACTTACGAGCAGCTCCTTGAGGCATTGGAGGCTCGATATGGCGACGCTCACCTGGAACACGTGTTTCGAGCTGTTATATATATTAATAGCATATAAAAGGGCAGCGTCCACAATAATTTCGCTTAACGTTAGTAAGTACATAATTTCTTTGAGGCAACCAGTTTAGTTCGATTCCAACCGCGCTCGGTGACACTTGCCTAAATCATTCCATTTGTAAATTCAGTGAAATAATAAATCTTTTTTTAAAAACCAGTTTTAAATATATCCCATAACAATTTTGGTGGCAGCGGTGGGATAATAATTCGGTGTCCCTGGTTCGTCTCCGTATCCTTAGTTCAAAGACATTCAAAATTAACTCTAAATTGTGTAAAGTGCAGTGTTAACCATTACCATCTTCCATATCTCGCGGTCGAACTCACCTCTGTTTCCTCTGTTTCAATAAATAAATAAACTCTGTGTCGTTAAGAAGAAAACTCTGTGTCGTAAAAAAGAAAACCTCTGTGTCGTAAAGAAGAAAAACTCTGTGTCGTAAAAAAGAAAACCTCTGTGTCGTAAAGAAGAAAAACTCTGTGTCGTAAAAAAAGAAAACCTCTGTGTCGTAAAGAAGAAAAACTCTGTGTCGTTAAAAAAGAAAACCTCTGTGTCGTAAAGAAGAAAAACTCTGTGTCGTTAAGAAGAAAACCTCTGTGTCTTAAAGAAGAAAACCTCTGTATCCTTAAAAGAAGAAAACCTCTGTATCCTGAAAAGAAGAATAACCTCTGTGTCGTAAAGAAGAAAACCTCTGTATCCTGAAAAGAAGAATAACCTCTGTGTCCTGAAGAGAAGAAAAACCTCTGTGTCCTGAAGAGAAGAATAATCTCTGTGTCCTGAAGAGAAGAATCACCTCTGTGTCCTGAAAAGAAGAATCACCTCTGTGTCCTGAAAAGAAGAATCACCTCTGTGTCTTGAAAAGAAGAATCGCCTCTGTGTCCTGAAAAGAAGAATCGTCTCTGTGTCCTGAAAAGAAGAATTGCCTCTGTGTCCTAAAAAGAAGAATTGCCTCTGTATCCTGAAAAGAAGAATCGCCCCTGTGTCCAGAAAAGAAGATCATCACTGTGTCCTGAAAAAGAAGATCACCTCTATTTCCTGAAAAGAAGTCACCCCTGTATCATGAAAATCATAATTCTACTGTAAGTCAGAAAGTCTTTGTTATAATTAGTATTCAAAGTAATTCATATCAGTTTAATTCAATTCATAGTCTCACGATAATAACTTTCATAACACGATCCAATTATTGCCTAATGACAAATTGTAGTCACATGAGCTTATCATAAAAGTCTCATAACAAAAGTTGAAACTTAATCCGCTGTAAGTTACTAGTGTCCGTCTATTACACCGTATCAAGTCCATTTCTATTTTATTAATTAATTTTGTTTCATTTCAGTAAATAGTTAATTTTAATAAATAAAATGTCAGCTAAAGGTGAAAAAGAAATCGAATCCATTCAAATTGGAACATTATTCAAGTTCATTTAGCCTTTTGATGGCTCCCGAGAAAAACTTAGCTCATTTTTATCTATTTGTGACAGTGCAATTAATTTAGCTACAACATCTCAACAGTCGATATTACTTAAATATATTCAGTCACAGCTGCAAGGAAAAGCTGAAATAGCATGTTCAATTAAAGATTTTGACAATTGGGAACAACTTAGCGAATTTTTAAAAAGCCAATTCGGTGAAACCAAACATTATGCACATCTACTTTCAGATCTTCAAGATTGTCATCAACTTCCATCAGAAATGGTTAGTCAATTTGCCCTGCGTGTCGAAACTTGTTTATCCAAATTAATAACGGAAATAACTCTATCAAATAAAAAGAAATCGGAATTAGCTGGTCGTCTAGCAGCAATGGACGATTTAGCTCTTCACACATTTATTATGGGTCTTAAACCCAACATTTCAAATCTTGTTCGTGGCAAAAATCCTCAAAATCTAAACAACGCCATAGATTTCGCAACAGCCGAAGAAAAGATTCAAAAATTAATGTTTAAACGTCATACGCCGAATCCACAAAATAATTCAATGTCACAGCGTCCTACGCAATTCAGACCAAATTTCAGACCCGTGCATAATCTCAATACAACTTCTAATCAATTTCAAATACCAACCTGTCGCTATTGTAAAAATCAAGGTCATACTATTGAAAATTGTAAAAAACGTGAATTTAATAATAATAACTACAATTTCAGACGTCAAAACCCTCAATTTCCAACAAACCATATTCGATTTTCCCAGCATCAAGCTCCAAAACAATTTCAGCATAAACCTCAAAATAATTTTAATCGAAAACCCTTTAATGGTCGCAACATTCAGGTTCATTTCGTGAACGATGACTATAATCAGATGTCTGTACCTGATTCTGAAGATTACAATTCCCAAGAATACCAAACGAATTTAAACGAATAACGGGCTCCCAACGGTGTCTCGTAGAGTCCGAAATTCAACCTCATAATTCTAATGGCACCATTTCAAAACCCTCTGTTTCCTCTGATTCTTCTATTTCTAAAGACTATAAACAAATAGTCCAAAAAAATATTCAAAGCCAAGAAAATCCTCGGAATGACTCAATCGAAAGAAAAATCGATAAAATATTTGAGATAAAATGTAATACATCTAAATTGTCCTTACCTCATATTCTTATTAAAACCTCTGTTTCCAATGAACCACTTACCTTTCTCGTAGATACTGGTTCTTCAATCTGTCTCGTCAAAAAGTCTTCAATACAATCTCCGCATCTGAAACTAAAAAAAGAAAATATATTAAAATTAAAAGGCATAGATAATGATAAAGAAGCCGTCCCTACTCTCGGTGATTTTGATATGAATCTTATCCTAGGAAGAGAATCAATTCCTTACAATTTCCACGTTGTAGATAAAATTAATTTACCTTATGACGGAATAATAGGAAATAATTTAATGACTCATTATCAATGTAATATTGATTATAATCGTAACACATTTAATATTGACAAAAATAAAATCAAACTTATCTTTAATGATCCTGTTTACCACATTCCGCCTCGTTCTGAAATGTTAGTGGAATGCTCTGTTCGTAATCCTGAAGTCAAAGAAGGTCTCATCCTTGACGAACATCTCACAGATTCTCTTTTGATAGCAAATTGTGTGGTAAAAGTAAAAGAAAATAATAGAATAAATCTTACAATATTAAATACCTCTGAAAAACCTATTAACTTAAATTCGAATCTTCAACTTACCTTACATCCGATTGAAAAACAAATTCATAATTTAAATACTCAAAATAAATCAACTTGTCTTAATAGAACTAAAGAAGTCCTAAATCTTTTGCGAACTTCCCACTTAAATTATGAAGAATCCGAAGCCTTACGAGACGTGTGCTCAAAATACTCAGACATTTTCCACCTTCCTAATGATCCACTTACCTCAACCGAAGCTATTACGCATCAAATCCGAACTACTACTGAACAACCAATAAATGTCAAATCATATAGATTCCCAGAAATTCATAAGCAAGAAGTAAAAACACAAATTGATAAAATGCTCGATCAGAAAATAATTCAACCTTCATTATCTCCCTGGTCTTCTCCTATTTGGATAGTCCCAAAAAAATTAGATGCTTCTGGCCAAAAGAAATGGCGCATCGTTATAGACTACAGAAAACTTAACGATATAACTATTGGTGAAACTTACCCAATTCCAAACATAACCGAAATTTTAGATCAATTAGGTAAATCCAAATATTTCTCAACCCTTGATCTTGCATCAGGTTTTCATCAAATCAGAATGAATCCTCAAGATTCCTGCAAAACAGCATTCACCGTACCACAAGGTCAATTTGAATTTTGTCGCATGCCCTTTGGTTTAAAAAACGCCCCATCTACTTTTCAACGTCTAATGAACAATGTCCTTACTGGGCTTCAAGGCGAAAGATGCTTTGTGTATCTCGATGACGTAGTAATATATTCTCACGATCTAAATTCCCATATCCTTAACCTCTCAGCAGTTTTCCAAAAACTCAGATCTTTTAATCTCAAGTTACAACCCGACAAATGCGAATTTTTGAGAAAAGAAGTCGGTTATCTAGGTCATGTTATTACTGAGAACGGCCTTAAACCTGACCCTAACAAAATTAAATCTGTTCAAGAATTTCCAGTTCCAAAATGTCCCAAAGATATAAAATCATTTCTAGGTCTTATATCATATTACAGAAGATTCATCCCTGACTTTTCCAAACTATCCAAACCTCTTACCTCTCTACTAAAGAAAGATATCCCGTTCAACTGGTCCAACGAACAACAACTCTCATTTGAAAGCCTAAAAGATAAATTAATATCTGCCCCAGTCCTTACCTATCCTGATTTTACAAAACCATTTACACTTACGTGTGATGCATCCAATTATGCTATTTCTGCAATCCTTTCCCAAGGTCCTATTGGCAAAGATAATCCTATAGCTTACTCTACTAGAACTTTAAATAAAAATGAAATAAATTATAGCACTACAGAAAAAGAACTTCTGGCTATAATTTTTGGTTGTAAAAACTTCCGTCCCTATCTTTTCGGAAGAAAATTCTTTATTATAACAGATCATCGTCCTTTAAAATGGCTTTTCAATCATTCTGACCCCAGCAGTAAAATGCAACGTTGGCGTCTTCAGTTAGAAGAATTTGAGTATGAAATAATATACAGAAAAGGAAAATTAAATTCCGCAGCTGATGCCCTTTCACGGTATCCTGTCCATCCTATAACTAATGAAAATCCAGGAAAACTTACCAATTCCCCAAGTTCTGCTAATCCAGTCCCTCCAGCACTTGATAATCCTAATAATGAAAACCCCCTACTTACTCCTTTTAGTCCTCTTACCTTAGATGACTTAGACATCCCAATCCCTGATATAGATCAAATAAATCTTGATAACTTATTTATACCTGATCTTCTGGAAAATGATAAACACTTACTTTCTAACTCTTCATTTCGTCCTAAATCCATGAAATCTACCGATGCTCAACCTCCTTCAATCTCCATCTCTGAAAATAAAAATAATAACAAACCTAACCCTTACCATTCAATGCAAAATCCAGCAGATCCACAGCCTTCTACAAGCCGATCCGATCCTAAACAAAATCTAAATTCACCTAAAATCATACCGGAACCTGAAATAAATGATACTTATGCTAAATTTCTAAAATCAAATACCACTAACTGTAACACTCCAATAATAGAACATAATGACAACCTTCTAAAAACCCAAAATAAAATCATCGTAGTTCCATCATCTCTTGATTTAGATGAATCTATTCCATATGTACAAGATATCCTGTCAAATTATTCTGAATCCCAATCCTTTATACAGTCTGAAAGAACACTTCATTCTCACCAATCTTTGACATACAACAACAAAACCTTTTTCTTTATATTTACAAAAGTACACCATTTTGACGATTGTAGCTATTCAGACATATTCGAAACTCTAAAATCGTTTAAAAACTATTTATTATCAAACTCTGAAGAACGAACAATCAGCATTACAGATTTCAAAAACCCATTTGATCGACACATTTATTCAAAATTATATAACATGTTAGCTTTCTTATTTGATAATACTGGAGTAGAAATTCACATTTATCGAAATAAAATCTATTATCCTAATCCAAGCGAAGTAAAGAAGATACTAAAAGAAAATCATGATGTACCCATAGCTGGTCATCTTGGATCAAATAGAATGTTTAATAAAATCCGTGAACAATTTTATTGGAAAAATATGCGTAGTGACATTGAAAATTATGTAAAACAATGCTTATCCTGTCAAACGAATAAAGCACTCCGCAAAATAAATAGAGCTCCAATGCAAATTACTAGCACTTCTACTGTCCCTTTCGAAAGAGTCTCTCTTGATATTGTTGGTCCACTCCCTGAATCCGGAACTGCTAAACTTAAGTACATCCTGACTATCCAGGACGACTTAACAAAATTCTCTTCTGCTTATCCAATAAGAACCACAACCGCTGAAGAAACCAGCGATTGTCTAATTCATTTTATATCCCAATTTGGTATACCTAAAACAATACTTACCGATCAAGGTACCAATTTTACAGCAGAAATGTTTAAACAAACCTGTTCTTTCTTAAAGATCAAACAGCTTTGGTCTTCTCCTTATCACCCTCAGACTCAAGGCGCGCTAGAACGTAGCCATTCAACCCTGAAAGAATATTTAAAGTCCTACGTTGACGAATCCCAATCTAACTGGCCCCGATACGTATATACTGCTATGTTAGCATACAATACTGCTATTCACTCTACAACTAATTACTCTCCTTACGAACTTCTCTTTGGTCACAAACCCTATCTTCCAAATTCTATCTTTGAAACTTCTTCCTCTGATGTCACTTATCCCGATTATGTCCAAATGTTAAAACATCGTCTCCAATACAGCAGATCTAAAGCCGTAGAAAATATAAATAAATCTAAACAATGTTCAAAAACCTATTATGATTCCCACTCAAAACCAATTAATTATAAAGTTGGTGATTATGTATTTCTTAAAAACCACCTTAGGCTCCGCAAAGCTCTATCACCAATCTGGAAAGGCCCCTACAAAGTCGTTAAAATAAACGGTAGGAATAGCCTTACGCTATTAATAAATAGACGTCACGTGACGCATCACTTTGACCAAGTCAAACTAGCACGTCGCAGTGAGACTAGTTGAGTAAGTCCCACTTAACTTTAAGTCTAGTTTAAATTAGTTTTATAGTTTTATATTAAATAAATTCTATTTCAGTTTCGTGACAATAGTGAGCGGTAACTTCACTCAACCAGCTACAAAAAGTCCAGGTATCCATTTTGACCCCGTTGGCTTATTAAAAATAATAGATAGTCACCTTAGTATAATTATTCCTACAGACATTTCATTTATTAAACCGCACTTAGAAAACCTGAACGGTGTGATAGGCACCCTACGATACTTGTGTAAGCAAAGCAATGCTTTCGATGAGTCAGAATGTCATAACTTATTACAACCTTTATCTGTGCGTTATTACGATACAGTTAGAGACTTCGAATCAATTTCGCACCTTATAGAATTTAGATCAAAAAGATCAACTTGGTTTGGTGTTGTAGGCACAGTATTCAAACACTTATTTGGAACTATGAATGAAGAAGATGCTATCAAATATAGCAGCGCCATTCAATCCGTAGAAAATGATCAGATAAAACTATCAGAGTTAATGAAAGAAAACATTTTGGTAACAAAATCAACACTTACTTCTTATAAAAATATTATAAATGATATTGGAAATAATGAAATGAGATTAAATAGCGCTGTTGAAAGTTTATCAAGTACTTTAAGGAATTTAACTGTGTTAACCAATATAACCACAATTAAATCAAATTTTAACGAAATGTTTAATATGTTAGAAAGTAGTTTACTTACCTTATCATTTAAATTAGAAGATATTGTTAATGGAATAATGTTTAGCAAATCTAATATTCTACATCCGTCGATTATCACCCCAAAACTACTATTTTCTGAATTAGTAGACAATTATAGATTTTTACCGAATTTTAGACAATTTCCTGTTAGTCTATTTTTAGAAAATATATATATGTTACTAAACTTATCTGAATTAGCCTCTTTCTATAGTCATAATAAAATAGTATTTGTCTTAAAGGTTCCTTTAGTGACCTCCAATGAATTTAGTTTATATAATTGTATCCCATTCCCAGTGTTGAATAAATTCGAAAATAATACTTATACAACGATTATTCCATCGACAAAATATATAGGTATAACTAGAGATAGATCTTTATACTGTAAACTAAATAGTCTACATAGCTGTAAGTTACTATATGATATGTTTTATGTTTGTGAATTCCTCGATGTTTATTCTACATCTTCAAATGCAATTTGTGAATCAGAAATAATCTCTAAAGCTCTCAACTCTGTACCAAAACAATGTGAAATTAACTTTTTTCAAGGAAACATAGAAATTTGGCATAGACTCAGCAACAATAAATGGATTTATATTATTTCAGAAAAGTCAAAACTATCTATAATGTGTCAAAACTCTGGAAATAATGAGATAAGTATTTTAGGTACTGGATTTCTAAATCTCCCTATTGATTGTATAGCGTATTATAAAGATTTAATATTAACTCCTAAATCCACTAAAATTATAGAGATCCAAACTGTAAATTCTACTTTCGATTTATTAGATGATAACTGCTGCAATTTGATTAAATTAAATAAAATTGATTTTAATATTCCAAAATTAAATTTAAAAAATATTGACCTTAACTCTATTTCTATGGAACAAGACAAGGCCAATAGTCAGATTGTTAAAAATCTTGACAAAATTATACAAAAACCACATATTGTTTTGTATGGCCAATATTATTCCTCTACTACTATTACTATCTCTATTATAATTTTAATAATAATTTGTTTTCTAATATATAAACATTGTAAAGGCAAATGTCAGCGAATTTCGTTATCAAATCCTAAAAGTGATCCTAAAATTAATAATATAGAGTTGGAAATTATCGAGACGCCAAAGGCTCGTATTAAACCAACATAAATAAAAATAATTAATATCAATAAATAAATAAACAAATTTATATTTTTTTTAACTTAAACTTCACTTTAGGTAAAGTTTAATTTTAACCTTGGGGGCTGTTATATATATTAATAGCATATAAAAGGGCAGCGTCCACAATAATTTCGCTTAACGTTAGTAAGTACATAATTTCTTTGAGGCAACCAGTTTAGTTCGATTCCAACCGCGCTCGGTGACACTTGCCTAAATCATTCCATTTGTAAATTCAGTGAAATAATAAATCTTTTTTTAAAAACCAGTTTTAAATATATCCCATAACAGAGCGCAGCTCAAGGATCGTGTGCAACGCAGTAACGAAAACCTGCAGCAATGGGCTCTTGAAGTGGAGAAGCTGGTGCGTAAAGCATATCAGTCCGTACCTGCGCTTATTAATGGGAACCTGGTGCAGGCATTCATCGACGGCATCCACGACATTGAAGTTAGAGCTGCTGTGAGGCTCGGGCACCACGAGACGCTAAAGGATGCCTTGGCCCATGCCCTGGAAGTGGAAGCTGCGCGACAGGATCATCGATCCCATCGCGTCAGGGAGGTTGTAGCGGCTACAGTTCAGCACTGCAATAAAGGATACCGCCCTAGATGCTACGACTGTGGGGAAAGGGGCCACCTTCAATCCAGTTGCCCTAAGCGAACTGCAGAAAGAGAACTACGGCTACCTGCAGACCTGATCATCAGAATACCACCTGATGCTCCAGGCAGTATAATCGATTATGCGAATAACTGGCGGTACAAAATAAATGACATTTGTGAGCACGTCAGACAATCGGGCCAGAAAATGTCGGGAAAAATGAAACCCCTTGGTGACCGCAAAGTGAACAGTAGAGTGTTCGACGAGGGTCCACAGATGAGGTTGCGCAATCCAGTCCACAGCAGAGGGAGATCTCCTGGGCTTCAGTCTAGATGGGAGGGACCATACCAGATTGGGACTGGGGGCAATGACGTAACCTACCGGAAACAGAAAGGTGCAAGAGGCACTCCTAAGATTGTTCATGCGGAGAGATTGGCGCGTTATTATGGAGCCGATAATGCTCGGGACGAGCATGTCTTAGGAGGGGGCAGTGTTACGCGCCACGATCGATGTAACCAGCGCCATCTAGTGTAGAAAGGCGGGACTACAGAGAGTCGAGACGCGTACGCCAGAATTTACTAGAACAATGACCTTGACCGAGCGTACGGCCGTTCAAGGCCGCACTGCGCGCGAATGTTCCGGATGTTTCTGCGTTGGAAGGTTCGGGAACGGCCGCGGCAATATAAAAGGCCGGGATTCACCGCGACCGGGACAGTATTGAATTAGCGATACAAGTGATTACTTCGAAAGCGATTTTGAAGTGCGACTTGGGAGTGATTGTTGTTTCAATTAGTGCGTTTTAAGGTTGTAATTAGTGGCGTTCAATTAAAGTGTGACTTTTGGTAATTTTTATCGGCTGTTTTCATTGTCACTGTTAAATTTGTGAGTGTTTTGGTCTGAACTCTTAAATAAAACTGCACTTTTATTTCAGTAAAATAATGAACGTGTTTATTGAAATTTTGTTTTGCACTCTGACATTTGACATTTTTTCTTTCTACAGCATAATCATAAAAGAGTTCTAAACATACCGCCCCCGTAGGACATTTATTGAAATGTCCTATTAATACATAGACAAAAAACATTGAACTAGGAACTAAATTTAAAAATAATAATTTAAATCTTAATCATTCATAACATAAAAAAATACAGACTGTATATTGAACTCATATTTTAAAACATCCTGTTATAGAATATTCATGTTAAACTAAAAACAACTAAAATAATAAACCGCTTTTACATACTAAATAGCTAACATAAATTCTTAGAATGCTTACATTTTTATATAAAATACATAGATTTTTCAGTAGGTGCGACTTTTGTAAATACATGGGGTATTATTATAATACATGTTTCCTAAGTATACATCCTAAATTTAATTGAACTATGCTCTGAATTGACCTTCAACTACATCTAATTTCATGGAATAATATGAAGATTAATAATAGAAATAATAACAACTGCAAATAGTAAAATTCATGCAAAATTGTCGGTAAGTTTTTTGCTATGTTGATACAGCTCTACATCTCGCTCAACTTTCATTTTGTACAATCTTTAATTTAATAAATAGCTATGCTTTTATAAAAATTTCCTCTATATATTCTATTTTGTAGGAAGTTGAATAACGTTATGAAATATTGTGTAGTCATTTTGTTACAGATTCAACAATAAACCATATGTGCTGTTTCCAATGAATACTTCAATAATTGATCTCGTTTTTCTTCTGATATATATATAAAGATATTGTACTGTACTGATCTCCTTCATTCTCGTTCTTAATTGTCCTATTTTATTTCTTATACCTTGTTTTATTATTTTGAACTTATATTTTTACTTTTCTTCGTTGTACTTTAACCAGTATTTTTTGTTTTTGTATATTGGTTTATAATTTTCAGGCTACCCTTCCGTATTCTCCGTGTGTTCCTGTATTCTACAAGAGTTCTTGATTTAGTAAGTAAACTTCTTATTTTGATATTTTTGAACTGTATACCTGCTCGAAGCTTTTCATTTGTCTCTTTGTAAATTTGTTCTGGATAGTTCTGTGTACATTAGTTTTACGAAAACGTATATGATCTTCATTAACCTTTGCATGTAAGGAAGTATATTGATTTATTGAAGTTAGATGATCTTTGTTTTTTGTATTCACAGTGCCCGAGAGAATCCAGCCTAAGCTTGTGTTCTGAGCGATCAGAGTACCTGACGGACTTCTCTTAACACCTTCTTGAAGAATGTGGCTGTACACTTCTGCTCCTAACAAAATATCAATTTTATTAGATGTGTCGAATCTTGGATCAGCTAATTGTATGTCTTTAAGATCTACCCAATCACCTAATGAAATATTTTTCTCAGGAAGATATGAAGTGATACTGTTTAATACAAATGCGTTGATTGAAAATTTTACTGATTTATCTATTCTGGATTGAATATTAAGATTTACTACGCTTTTTGATATCGATTTGTGTTCGCCTAAACCGGAAATATTGTTACTGATTGATGTTTTCTTTAGTTTCAAACGTCGGACTGTATCTTCTGTGATGAAGCAGGCTTGAGAGCCCTGATCTAATAAAGCTCGTGCTTCTTGAAATGTACCGGTACTAGATCCAGTATTAATCAGTGCCGTAGGTAACAAAACTTGTCTTGACTTTTCTGCTCTTCCTGTAGATAAGCATGAAATTATCGGAGCATGATCGGATGGTGATGTTGTACTGGGTGTAGCTGTTTTAACATAATGTTGAACTTCGTTCTCGCTTGTTTCAGGAGGATGTAGTAAAGTATGATGTCTTCTTTTGCACACTTTGCAGGTTGTCGGTTTTTCACATTCGTAAACTGAGTGGTTGCCTCCTAGACAGTTAAAGCACATTTTGTTTTTAAATACAAATTCACGTTTTTGATCATAATTTTGGCTTATAAACTCTTTACAAAAGCATAGCTTATGATGTTCTGAGCAAAATTCACAACGGAAATTGGTTGTATTATTTGAAACTAAAAGAGATTTGCTACTGGTCTGTGGAGTGAACTGATGTTTCGAGTCAAGACACTCCAATGCTCTAAAACGGTTTTCTATGAACTCATGAAACTGCTTAAAAGTTGGTAATTCAGACGAGTCACTATTTGAAACATGCAACTCCCAATGCTTTCGCGTCTCTGGATCGAGCTTAAAGGTAACCATATGGATTATTATAATATCCCATGAACTCACATTTACATTAAGATTACGCAACGCACTTAGACAGTCAGAGGTGTTATCTAACAGTTCTTTCAAACCTGAAGCAGATTCAAAGTTTAATCGTCTTTGACTAAATAATCTATTTAGCACACAGTTAGCAAGAAATCGTTTGTTATTATATCGTTTCTCAAGTAAGTCCCAACAATAATCGTAATTAGCATCCGTTATAGGCGTGTGTCTTATTAACTGTTCTGCCTCTCCACGGAGATGCCCTTTTAGGTAGTGCAATTTTTGCACATTGTCTAGAGTTTTATTTTTATCTATAAGTGAGATAAATAAATCTCTGAATGTCGACCATTCAGAATAATTGCCGGAAAATATGGGAATCGAGATCTTAGGTAACTTTACAAAAGAACTGGTAGGTTCACCCGTAACTTTATCAAATTCATTTACATTTGACCTGTTGGTAAGAACAAATAACTTATTTAATTCAGTTTTTATAAACGTTTTGTAAATAACATATGTATCCTCAGTTTTGTCGTATATATCCGTCGTAGCGTAAATACATCGTTCTATTTCATCAAAATCAAATTCTTCGTACAATTTTGTGTTATTTTTCCTAAATAATTGCCAATCATTCTCTAAGTTTTCTAATCGTGTCTCTAAGTACTCAATGTTAATTTTATCCTTTGAACTCTTTTTTAAGTTGACTAATCCCTTTTCAATGGCTTTTTGTACTTGTTTTTGTAAATTAATCAACCTATCCATCTTGAACCCAAAATTCAAACAAATTCCAATAAAAAATATAAAATTATAAGAAAAATAGATATAAAATATTCAAAGTCCAAATATCGTTACTGTCCGTACTTATGAAATCCAAAATATTTCACTTTTAACTTGTAGCCACAATGTCTATATCAACTCTTCTTTAACCATATTCAAAATTGTACTTACAATGCACTCCACTTCACTCACAAAAGATTTGACCTGTGACCGACGTCATGCCAAGACGTCACGTCGCTCTGATTCCGTACTGCCGGACTGAACTCCTTTCCTCCTCTGAACTTGCTGAGGTAACCGTCGTCACGTAGGTAGGTAGGTCGATGACGTAGTACCGAAACCCTTACCAATGACGTCAGATTCCTTTACACCGCTGAACTGATATTCCCAATGAAAACGGTGTAGCGTACCCTTCGCTTCAGCGATCCGCTTCAAGTACGCACAAGTTCAAATTCGACCCTGAACTTTAAAATATCCGCCTCGATGGACCAATGTTAAATTTGTGAGTGTTTTGGTCTGAACTCTTAAATAAAACTGCACTTTTATTTCAGTAAAATAATGAACGTGTTTATTGAAATTTTGTTTTGCACTCTGACATTTGACATTTTTTCTTTCTACAGCATAATCATAAAAGAGTTCTAAACAGTCACGAACCCGAAGCTCGTAACAATACTATATTATATTAAGTTAAGTGTACTTAACAAACATTAAACTGGTTTATTATTTAGCCTCCGTTAATTTAGCACTAGCTTTCCGCCCGCGGCTTCGCCCGCGTGGAATCCAATCCATCCATCAAGCAACTTATATTTTTGTTTTCCCTCGGGAATATCAATTTTTTCCGGGATGAAAAGTACCCTAATATTTAATCCGGACTTCTAACTTTACGTCTGCAAAATTTCAAAGCAATCGGTTCATTAATTACGGCGTGAATGCGGAACAAACAAACAAACAAACTCACTTTCGGATTTATAATATTATTAGTAAGGAAGTAAGGACTAGGAATTTTGTGAACAAAAGAAGTGGGATTAAATCAATTCATAATTACAACAAATTACTTGAGTTGAAAGAAACTATGAACTAATTGAAACTATATATAGTGCTTAGGTTTGGATTTTTCATTATTTATAACTAGCTGTGACCAGGACTTCGTTCGCGTGGACTGCATGCTTTCATGGTCGGTTTTACCCCTATCTACCCTAATATTTTAAACAAAAAGTCGTCTATATTGCAAGTTTCAAGCTATATTTGTGCCAAATTTTATATCTCTAACTTTAAAAAAATATATTTTCCCATGTAAACTTCCAGGACCGTAATTACTCAATGCCAATTTTTTTCAAAATAAAATGTAGCTTATGTCCGTTGTAGAAGTTCAACGAATACCTATACCAGTGGGTCGAAACAAGTGGGTCGTAAGGGTCCGAAGCCCAAATTTCAATAAAATCGGTTCAGTGGTTTAGGCGTGAAAGCCGGACCGACAAACAAACAGACAGACAGAGTTACAGTCTTTATAATAAGTTAGTACCTATAGATTTTTACTACGCCGGGACGGGTAATAATTTTAAGGAACAAAATAAAATATTGTTCTGATTCAGAAGAACACCGTAGTCTTAATAATAGGGTCCCGGTTTACAATTTAGGTGCGCAACCCTAAAAAAGGTTCAATTTAAAAAGTTCACGATAACGCATTTCCTGTCCCCAAATAATATTGATCCTTGACAAATCCCCTAATAAGTCCTGAATGGGATCCCTCTCAATCGGTCCCCTCCGGATGAGGACTCGGAACCTCATCAAACATCTGCTTTGATATGAAAAAAATTAAACGCCCCGTCTGCGGCCTTTTAAGAGGAAACTGTTACACACTATAAATATGAAAACAGTCCGCCATTATGGAAGAATTGCATTAATTCCGCTACCTTTTTATTTTTATAAAGAACTAGCTACGCCCGAGATTTTGTTCGGGTGGAGAAAACTTAAATTATTTTTCCAAAATAAAAGTAGCGTAAGCTACTCTTCATTACATTAACTACCTACCAGTAAAAGTCCCGTCAAAAGCGGTCTAGCCACTTCAGAGATTAGCCAGAACAAACAGACAAAAATGGTAAAATATGTTATTTTGGTATAAACATACACCGTTTATATATCCATATATATGCATGTAGTAAAAAGCGGTTATTTTAATATTACAAACAGACACCCTAATTTTGTTTATATGTATAGATGAAGTACATGAGATTGTTAATTCAGCATGAAACGGATTTCTCGTATTGGTGCCCTGGCAGGAAGACTTAGTTTGGCTGCATCTGCTGTAAGGGAAATAAGGAACCTAACTGATATAGAAACAGCCAGAATATTTTTTTAGGCTATTTCCATTTTTTTAGGCTATTTCCATAGTGTAGTGACATTTTAGTCTATTGTTATGGGGTTTTGCACAGATAACAGATATACAGATTTTTATATTGCAAAAGGGACCAAACGCTTTATGTACGATCTTATATCACATGACTCGCTAAGGGAATTCTTTAAAGCTACAAATTTATTAACTAGAGCGTATCAGTACATTTTTGACTGTATTTGTATGTATGTAAAAACTATACGCTATTTCCTAAAAATCATATATCCATGGCTCTAATAGTATAGTAGAAATAAACAAAAGATTGCAGTCTTAAAACTCAATACTTGACAAGATTAATCATTCCTTCATTACGATTTTATTTAATAAAATACCGCAAAATATGTTCTAGTTTATTAATTTATTAATTACACTGTTTCCGACTTGTTACAAACACTTGTCCCTTCTAATATTATAAATGCGAAAGCAACTCTGCCAGTCTGTTTCCTTCCCGCTTAAACTTCTCAATCTATTTTGATGAAATTTGGCACAGATAATCTTTAGACCCTGAGAAAGGATCTTTTATTGCGAAAAAGAACCCTGTAGACCAAGCGAACGAATTCGCGGGCACAGCTAGTATTACATAAATCAGAAACAACGACGCTATGTATGTATTTGTTTATTACTTCCAGGCTGTTATTATTTAGACTGTGGTCGTCTTGCCCCCTTTCGTTTCGAAGTTTGATCGAGAACCAAAAGAAAAATAAATAGAGTTTTTGAACTTTGTTTGTGAATGCCACAGCTGCTGATTTAAATTTTCTCATCCATCTTGTGAAGTCTGAGTATACTTTGATCTTAACTCATGTTTTTTTTTAATTAGTGCAGTATATTGGCTCCTCCCAGCCTGATGGTAAGCAAGAGAGGAACCCACATCGCGATGACAACGGATTTGATATCAAAATATCCTATCCGTTAGCGTCGCCATACTGGCCCGCAAGATGTTTCTTCACGCTCCTTTTGAAGGAATCCATGTCAAAGGAAGGAGGAAACACATGAGCCATGTAGTAGCAAGCTTGATCAATCGGGGCCCTGCATCTATAGAAATGAAATTGAATCTCCGAAATATACATATATACGCGTATAACTTCAGAACGACTGCCCCAAATGGGATAATGTTTTGGTTGTTATGATCGTGGATTTTGGCGTCAATATGGAGAACGAATTTGTCTACCTGTACTGTCTCGGGTCTGGGTGTTGTGGTACCGTGATTGTTTCTGCTTTATTTAACACAATGGCTTAAGCTACTTACCACATGATCAGAGTAATGTGCCGGGAGCAGTCTCCGTCGTGCCCGAGTTGTGGCGCGGCGGAGGATACGGCGGGGCACACGCTGCAGGTGTGCCCCACATTTGATGCGCAGCGCGAAACTCTGCGCGCGTTGGTGGGGCCGGATCTCTCACTCCCCAGCATAGTCGAGGCTATGCTCGGGAGTGAGACGGCATGGGATGGGATGGCCTCCTTCTGCGAAGATGTCATGTCGCAGAAGGAGGCCGCAGAGCGGGAGCGGGAGAATGATCCATCCGCTCCCGCCGAAGAAGGCGGCTGAGGGCGCGGCGACAATACGACCGCGCCCAGCTACCGCGTGGGGACCGGCCGGCTGATGGTGTGAGGGCACCTCAGTTGGCATTGCACCGGTCTCCACTGCGAGGTGGGGATGGTCCCGTTGGACCGGCCATCCCCAGTCTCCCCCCGAACACCGTGGGGGGAGCAGACGGAGCCGCGTAAGCGGCTTTTCCGCCGGCGGCGCTGTGGAAGTAAAGGCTGAGCCGATTTCCCACAGCGCCGCCATTTAGGCGATGAGGGTTCAACCGGGGGGTTTTAGTGGGTACACCGGGTTGGTTGGTAGGAAGGGAGTCCCACACACGTCACCACCCTCCCTCAGGGTGGCGGTAAGGTGCATCAAGCATTTCCCCCAGTAAAAAAAAAAAAATGATCAGAGTAATGTAGGTATGTGATGTTGTCCAATATTATACATCTTTGTTTGTTGTCAGAAGATTTGGAAGAAAAAAACTTTCGAAATGCTCGCGTGCTGAAACCAAAGTTACATATTTAAATGAATTAAATTTTCCGTATGGTAATGAACTTCATAATGAAAGATATTGCCTACATTCCATTCATAAATTGAGAAAAATCAATTAAATTTATAAATTTTAGAGTCGGGAGGCGTTTCATGTCAGGACCGTGGTCTCAAGTGCCCACGTTGAAATTTGCGACATTCTAATCAGGACCAGAAATCCCGAGCGCCACTTTGAAAATACATTTTTAAGGGTTTGTATATTTGGACTACAAATAAATTAGACTTAATTCCTTTTTTATTTCCTACCAAGAACATAGACCAGATTACATACATTACTCTGATACGTGTAATGGTATGTATCATAAGCATCATCATACCAGTAGAAATGTGATAAGTTGCTTAAGCACTTGTGTCACAGAAATCAGAAACAACGACAGTACCGCAACACCCCGACTCGAGAACAGAAACGTTCATTTCCCATAAGAAAAATAATAAATATAACAAAAAAGTTATCTGCATACGCAACATTGAAGAGGAATTTATTATATTTCTATGCCGCGTTATTTCACTACCTTCCACAGACCCGACTGGAGATTGAATCCGGGAGCTCAGAGATGGCGCGCTCGCCTCTCGGCTACGGAGGTCGTCATTTGACGACCTACCTAAATAGGTACCTTAATAGGTAGGTAGTCTTCAGCTGCTATTTACTTTGTACCTAAATAGGTACAAAGTAAATAGCAGCTGAAGACTCCTGGGACCGAAGGTGCGGACCTAAACAGCGTCAGAAATTTTGATAATAATATTCGTATCGAGATCCTATCGATTTAATAAATGTGAAAAGTTATTTGTCACTCTTTAACATAAAAACTCCCCAATGAAAACTGAATTAATACGTAAGATACTTCTGATTCCAAAAAGACGTCAACTAAGTCTCGGCTTCAACTAATAAGTTTAAAGCTAGATGTTTGTAAGTATTTTTTTTTATAATGCACTCCAAGATTGACCTCATCCCATTTTTGCTCAAAAAAAAATATTGATTGAATATTACAGAACAAGACAAGTGTTGGTAAAAAAAAACCTGATTTGTTCAGAGTGCCTACAAATACACATAGAATTACAATCTCGCAAAGTCAAAGCCTTAAAAAAACTCATTTAAATTATACTTATTTTATTATTTTCTTCCTCTCTTATTTCCTTTCTATAACATCCATATTTCTATATCTACTATTCATTTCATATCTCCTGGGGTTACTATTATAATTTGGGCTGGCCAGCCGTATTCTTATTTTCCTCATTTATATCATTATATTCCTACGGTACAGACAATTATTTATTCCACTTATCATTTTACACATTTCATAATTACTCAAAGGGTCAACAGGTTTAAGATTTACCGATCTCCAACTATTTTCACGGAGCGAAACTCGTCGACACCAATGATCAAATGAAGGATCTGAGCCCTAGTCTGTACCTTTTTACGCATTTCATATTATTCCCCATCTTCATTATAACATTAACTCATTATTTGAGACATCCGTATACCTCCAAAAAGACCTAATCCTTCAGTATAAAAATACTTTGTTTGCTTTTGGGTGATCAGTCCAACTGTAATACAAAATATTTAAAATACATCATTCCCAACTCATAACCACTCAATAAACTATCCAAAACATACCTTAATCAATCAATGAAATACACATAAAACAAAAAAAAAAACAATTATAGTTTTGTATCTAAAATTAAATTTCCATTCGAATATATCATTAAAGTTCAAAATAAGTAATGCTGGAAACTCTTTTAAAAATTTAAATTTCTAAATGATTTATTGTCTAAAATGTCTAGATCATACTCGAACATAAGACAAAATTATTAGTACATCTAATTAACACCATCGATAAACTGTGCAAAAGTCTTCAATGTTTATGAAGCACGCTCCTTATTCGGAGGTGGTGTCATTTACTAGCGCGCATAACTTTGTTCGCTAATAAGGTCATCAATTTCACAATTTGTTACTATGGACTTTGCTATGTGATTTTAAACAAAGTAGATAACAAAATAATTTAAACTACGGTTACGTTTTTAATGTAAATTAATGTTTAATCAAACCTGATTATAGAAATTTGAAAATAAAATTAAAATTTAAGGAACCAAATGTTCAAGCTGATTATTAAAATACACATAATTGTCAAATAACTTGTAGTTTAAATTTAAAACATTACTAACTTTCTGTACCAACATTATCAACATCTACAAAAACTTGCTGTTATTTGAAATAATCTATTGAAATTTACACAAAACTAGGATTCATTTAAAATGATCTTAAAAAAAAATAACAATTAGGTAAATATGTTAATTATTATTTCAAATTTCAATTTAATTAATTGAGAGTATCTATTATTGGATGTTACATTTTAAAATGTTATTAAAAAAGGAATTATTTAAAAAATCATTAAAATATAAGCAGATAATAGTAAGGTAGGGCCCATCAAATTAACACTACAGCTAGTTAACCACCTTAAATCTTTAAATAAAAGAAATGACAATAATAAAAGTAAATGTTATTATAATAAAAAAAAATCCCGCGTCGGTGTCATGGCCAGGTGTCTCCCGGCGCGTTCTATCTTCATGACCTCATCTCATCAGACACCGACTCTCCCGGCAGCCAGCAACATTCCAACCTCTGACACGTACTCTCCCGGCTGCCAGCATTCTCTCATTTTCAACATCATCACTTGCAGCACACAGCACATTAATAAAATTCGTCTGGTGCCACGATTTGCCAGACGCCCAGGAACATCACACAATTATTTTTTCGCCATCAGGAACTGTCTCTTATTTTTAAGCAACACTTTTATTTCAATTCTGTAGTCCGGTTTCACTTATTACTTTTCACATTTAACTAGTATAAAAACGTTGCGCAGCACTGCCCAAAGGCAGCACTGGCAGGGTCGCCATGTAATGTTGGGACCGGGAGTGATCGAAAGACGTGTTGTCAACTCGAGTGTAGTTTTAATTGTCTCTCTAATTACTTAGGGCTTATACTTATATACTAGATGAATACATGTGTGGAGAGGTGAGTCACACACTACAGAGTGATTGCTATTTATTGCAATTCAAGATTGAACAATCATCTCACCTGATGTTACGATGTAAGGTCTACAAGTACAGCATGACAAAGCTGTTACTGGAGCTAGTACTTCTTGATATTAGAGCGTTCAAACAACCAACAAACAATTCTTCATTATAAACATGTTTATTTATTATTAATTTATTTAGCTGTTATTTCACCAGTCAGGCTGTTCCAATTCGAGCGATAAATCGCTATTCCCTACTTATCTTTTTAAATTCTGAACTAGAATCTTCGCCTCGCTTTTACGACATCTAGCGCATTGTAATGCTGACGCGAAAGTATTTATTCCTCATTATAGAAATGTGCTTCCTACTCCCCCTCCCCCCCCCAGCGCATCAAGAGTTCCGCGGGTTCATTAATAATTTATGAGTTGCAGTGGATGGAGCTACGAGAAATGTTTTCCATTGAAATAAATGTTTGTCGGTATCGTAAAGTGTAAGCACACGCTGTAAATACGTTTTGTCAGAAAATTGAAACTAAAGCGATGAGTAGGTCTTCTTTTTCTTTTTTTAACCGACTTCAAAAAATAAATATTAAATATTGGACAACATCACATACATTGCTCTGATTCTGCGGTAAGTAGCTAAAGCACTTGTGTTACAGAAATAAGAAACAACGACGGTACCACAACACCCAGACCCGAGACAATACAGAAAAGTTCGTTTTCCATATTGACCTGACCGGGGATCGAACCGGGATGACGCGACCTCAGAGATGACGCGACGCCAAAGTCTTCTCATGTCTCACTCTTCTAATGTTTTATTATTTATCGCGCTCTTATGCCCGGTTCCAATATTTAACGATTCGTAATTTGTCAAATCCGTTTTTTCTACGATTTGTTAATTCTAATTTCAAATTTGACGACCTCCGTAGCCGAGAGGCAAGCGTGCCGGAATTTGGCGTCGTTCCATCTCTGAGGTTCCGGGTTCGATCCCCGGTCGGGTCAAGGGAAACGGAAACGAACTACTCTGTATTGTCTCGGGTCTGGGTGTTATGGTACCGTCGTTGTTTCTGATTTCTGTAACACAAGTGCTTTAGCTACTTACCACAGAATCAGAGCAATGTATGTGACGTTGTCCAATATTTATTTATTTTATTTATAAATTTACATTCCATGTCAGCTGTCATCAGTCGTCCGTCGTTCGTTTTTAGCTTACGTCTCGTGTAATTTTTAACTGTTCGTAACTAAAACCAATCGTTTTTCAAATATTGGAATCGGGCATTAGCAATTGGCTCAATCTATACTACTGGTTCGAATTGCAAAATGTTCAGACTCGAGACAGTAGGGAAAAGTTCGTTTCCCATATTGACCCGACCGGGGATCGAATCCAGAACCTCAGAGATAGCCCGACGCCAAAGTCCGGCAAATAGTCGTCAAATATAATAATCGTTTGTCTTTGCTAACGCAAAGCAGACATTTTCCACTAAAAAAATAGTTTCGTTAACTTCTTGGCTGTTTGGCTCTGGTGGAGTTTTTTTAATAACAAGAGTCTTCAATGGAATCAAGCTGATTCCTCGTCACCGTCTCGTCAGCAGCGAGCGCCGCCTGCGCGCGACACCTCATCAATCACACGGTAGCGAGGGTGCCTTCTGTTTGGAGATCCGCTGGCTAATATGGGGACCACTCTTATATACGCTTTTTACTAAGGAAAAAAAAATGTCGTGCTGTATCGTCCTCTGAGGAAGGTGACTCTCTGCCCCGAAAAGGGTATATAGATAGATATACCTAATTACAAAAAACGTTACAGGTGTAAATTTAGGCGGTCTTTTCGCTAGGCCAAATAACCTTTGGGAAGAGGAAATAGTAGAAAACGAAAAATGAGTACGGCACAACAAATTAATAATATGACGACCTCCGTAGCCGAGAGGCGAGCGGGCCTGACTTTGGCGAGCGCCATCTCTGAGGTTCCGGGTTCGATCCCCGGTCGGGTCAATATGGGAAACGAACTTTTCCATATTGTCTCGGGTCTGGGTGTTGTGGTACCGTCGTTGTTTCTGATTTCTGTAACACAAGTGCTTAAGCTACTTACCACAGAATCAGAGCAATGTATGTGATGTTGTCCAATATTTATTTTATTTATTTATTTAATTTAAAACCACTCATTAAAAGTAAATACCAATAAATAAGTAAAAACCTTTATTAGCGCTGGTCATTAAAATTATTCATTTCAAAATAAACGAACATTAATTGTGGCGTAACTATAAAAGTGAAACATATTCTGAGCATTTTTAGAGTTCGGTAGCCAAATGACGAAAAAAGAAATCCTTATGAACTAGTCATGCCTGTCTGTCTGTTTGTCCGTCCATATGTGGCAGCCACTTTTTCCGAAACTTTAAGAACTTTACTGTTGAAATTTGGTATGTGATTTTGTACAAAGATATTATTAGAAACAGAAAAAAATTATCTCCCCTTGCGGTGCGGGAAACGAATCCACGACCTTGATGTATCGCGCGTACTGCTCTTACCAACTGAGCTAACCGCAAGTTATCGTAGGCGATGAAATTTTTCTGCTGTATCAACCGTTAGCCTCCGGTTAGTGCCCTCTGCCGAATATGTTTAGAACTACATACTTATCGGCCCGTGGCACATTCGTTGCAGAAATGTTTGAAAACCACGGAATCGAAGACACCTGGCAAATTAATCGATTTTATTATTTTTATAGTACTAAACGCATTATAATTTATATTACAAAGATAGAAAAAAAATTCTTTTGAGGGTCCTTATACTTAAAAAAAACTGAAACGCAAAAATGTTTTTTCTTCAAACCAATATGTGTGAGGTATCTATGAATAGGTCTTCAAAAGTAATAGTAAGTTGTGTTATGTATTTTTTTCTTAAATCGAATAGTTTGCGCGAGAGACACTTCCAAAATGGTATAATGTGTATCTACTTTTTAAAATAAAATAATGATATAACTAAAATTTACCCCTTTATTTTTTATTTTATTTATTTATTTATTAGGTGCACCAACAGAACATAAATAACATTTTAGGGGCATGTGATACAGAGATAAGTTCTTGTATATGCTCCAATAAGAAAAGTACACAGCATTCAAAATAGGAGCAACACAGAATTAGATAAAAATTTTGATAAGGAAAATTGAATTAAGATGAAATATAACAAATTTAGTCAGATGACATATTGTGTAATGTGGATAAAAAAATATTTATTGAAAGGTGGACAATGTCAAATTAAGGGTGATTTTGCGAAGTAAACATAGGATATAGGTTCCGAACCGGAAGTAGAATCACTTTGCATTGTGTTCAATGACGATTCAAAAGTTTTACATGTAACCTTGAATAAAGAAATATTTGAGTTTGAGTTTGAAACTATATTTATGGAAGCACCTGTGTAATGGTGAGTGGTAACCGAGATTAGTTTTGCATCTTCGAGTATGAAAAATATTAAAATAGATGCGGAACCACCCAACGGGGAGGCGGCACACTCCCGCCCTGTCGCGCCCTCCGCGAACGCGGGCAAAAACTTTATTATTTAGTGCTGTCACCGGATGCGGGCCCCATAAATATCCAATAAAATTATCGCATCTTGTCCTCTTGCTAGATATTAAAAAACATAAAATACCTTCCTTCACATTTTGCTAGGATTTTGCGTCAACTAGCAATACCTACACATTATTATATCGAGATTGTAATTCTTATTCATTTTATTATACTTACATATATATTTGTTTATTTATTTGAACTAAAACTAAGATGTAAGCATAAATGTATAGTAACACTAATTATGGAATTTACTTCTGTTTTTTTTTGTTGTGTTCGACCACCAAATCAAGCGATAGCTGTATTTGGTGTAGGGTAGTCAATCAATCAAACAAATATTTCTTTATTAAAGTAGGTTACATGTAATAACACTTTTGAATCGTCATTGAATGTAAGGCAAAGTGATTCTACTTCTGGTTCGGAACCTATATCTACCGAGAAGACACCGGTAAGAAACTCAGCAGATTAGTTACAGTAGCAGTATCTAACTTATAGATATGTGTAGCTCACTTTGGACTGGGCCATATAGTTTTGTTTTGATATGCGAATAAAATTTACTTTTGAGAGGTAAGCTGGAGCAGACCAGTCCCCAAAGGTGTGTTAGTATTGCCGTACAATCGATTGTGCATCGATTATTTAATCGATAGAACAAATAGAGCCCAAATAGTATTTAGATAGTACCGCTCAAATCAGTAATTTCTGCAAGTGGATTTACAATTAATTATTTTGCACGTCAATTATTTCTTCCAATATTAAAAACTAGAAAAATGTTATCTTCCCTTGCGGTGCGGGAATCGACCCCACGACCTTCACATATCGCGCGTGCTGCTCTTCCAACTGAGCTAACCGCAAGTTATCGTAGGCGATGAAATTTCTGCAACGAATGTACCACGGGCCGATAAGTATATAGTTCTAATATTCGGCAGAGGGCACTTACCGGAGGCTAAGGCCCTGTCCCCCCCAGTAAGTAAACTGTTAGCGGCCGACTGAGTTAGCCGCAAATTTGTGGCAAACTGAAATTTGAGTTAGCTGCAAACTCTAATCAATTTTCGTGGGTCGCCGCCAACCAATATAGCTGGAAGTACAATATGTATATATATATATATACGAGTATGAAGCTGTAAGTAAAATCCTGTATTTCCTCTCTTTTTGCTACGTGTAACCGATGTAACAGTTATCGTAGTAAATAACTTATTTATCGGTTCGGAAGTGGAGAGACTGGTAATCTGTCATACAGGGCTTACCTAGTACGGATACCAGTCTCTTGCATAGACTATTTTACAATAAGTTTAGAATAAGTCATAATATTCTTGTAACTAATGCTATGTAAGAGAAGAAAATAAAGAAATTATTATTAAATTACTATTATTAACTAGAACCGGTTTTGGTGGGAGTCGGCCGCTCACTGCTATAGTCAGCGCGCGTAACGCTGCAAACTGCGTATAGTGAGCGCAACTAGCAGACTGTAGACACTCCATTTCAAATATATGGAAGGGCGTACTAAATCTCAGACGGCCGCTAACAGTTTGCCTACTGGGGACACAGCCTAACGGTTGATACAGCAGAAAAAAATCCCAAATTCTTGTGTACATACCCTAGGTCCCAAGTCCAGTTTAAGACGGCCTTGGTTGTAGGTTCCTCTTTTGCTCACGATCAAGCTGTGAAGAGCCAATTATACCGTGTTTTTACTGTGTAAACCTGAATCTGCATCATTGTTCCATCCACATGCAGTTTAATCAGGTCATATTCTGCCGCTCACAATTAAGAATGGCCGCCGACAGCTGATTGCTAATCGCGTTAAGAGCTGGCGCGGAGCCAGCTTTTGTAACGTCCAGGTTTTAAATATTTTTAGTGGAATATTCGAATTGTAAGGAAAGAAGAAAGAAGATACATTGAGATGTTTAATGTTTTTTTTAAATCAACGTTATTTTTTTTCTTTCATATAACTATCACTACATAGTATAAAACAAAGTCGCTTTCTCTGTCCCTTTATCCCTATGTACGTTTAAATCTTTAAAACTACGCAACGGATTTTGATGCGGTTTTTATTAATAGATAGAGTGATTCAAAAGGAAGGTTTTTATTTGCAATTAAGAATAGAAAAGTCAATGTTTCTAAGTATTTACATTACATCCGTGCGAAGCCGGGGCGGGTCGCTAGTTTATCATATATAACAGTTTCACTTATTAGTCGTCTCTATCTGAAACCAAATGATGCTAGAATTCGGAACCTATGATGCTCGAGAAGATACCGCCAATTAACTCTGCATATTTTTTTTATAAAAAATATAATTTTAACAAATCTGGCACCAAGAGTTACAATTAGTTTGGTAATTGTAAAGTAAAAAAATGTTGATTTAAGCAGTAACATGACTTAGCGTGCAATGTTCCAATACATAATTTTATACATTTTGGCCTACATTGGTTTACTCTTCTACTTTCTAGTAGCCTTTAAAAAAACCAACTTTTGACATGTCTTAAATTTGTACAGATACAATTCTACGATCACTTGTCATTTAATACAATGCCAAGTTATTCTACTACCTGTCCGGAACCTATATCTACCGAGACGACACCGGTAAGAAACTGAGCAGATTAGCTACAGTAGTAGTATCTAACTTATAGCTATGTGTAGACCACTTTAAACTAAGTCATATAGTTTTGTTTTGATGAGTGAAGAAGCATTAAGTATTTATTTGTGAGAGGTAAGCTGGAGCAGACCAGTCCCCTGGCGCCTGTTCACAAGCATGATGTATGTGCCAGCCATCGCTTTACTCAACCATATTATTATGTAGATGTAGGCTTTCACCCTACAGGGGAAAACGCAGATAGTCTTCGTTAATATCTTTGTCACTAACCCGTTACCCACTGTTCTTTTTCCAACCCCATTTCTATTTGGGGCAGCTTCTGAAGAAACTTCGGCGGAACTTCGAAGTGTCGAGTTCGCTGCCAAGAGCCGGACTACAGTTTATGGAGATACGAAAATATGATTTAAACTCTACCGAACAGTAACAAATCACAAAAATGTACGATGCTTTTAGCGTTCCTTTCAAAATGGGCTAAACCTTGATGAATTAAAATAATTGGCTTTGTTTTACAGATTTACAATCTTAGTATTGGATCACCTCCTTTTGCTTATGAGTTTCTTGTCTATAATAATATCTAGTCTAATCTAACCGCAAATAATTCGGCAAGAAACTTTGAAGCTAAGGCCGGCTCGGAACTTAATCAAGTTCCGAGCCGGCCTTAGCTTCAAATTTATATTCATTTTGACGATGCATAAGTGTTACTTACCCAACAAACATGAATAAATTAATTGATTATGATTATGGCTAAGTGAAGACGGTGAAATATCTGATGTTGCGTTTTGAAAAGATTCGAAGCGAATAACTTTATAATCTCTTAGATTGCTCCCGCGTGCAATACTTTTAAAGAACATTCTAGTAATATTGGAAAGGAAGAGACTCTCTTCCACAAACGACAATTGCTGTACGATTATTTTAAAATTAATACTCCTACGCCCACAGGCAAAAGTAATTTTAGAACGTACTTAGTTGCCTAAAAAGTGGTTGCAATTATGTACCAACAAAATGATGAATGAGAAAATGGTGGGATTTCTGAAAGTTAAATAATTTTGATATTTGTATACACTTACAAATTTTTCTTTTTTGCAATCTAAATAAATAAACTTACATTTTTTTTACAGGTGGTTGGGATTTTATGCATCTCTACTCTCATTTTGTTCGTATAAAATGACCGGACTAATCTTCGGTGATGATGACTTGCTACCTTGATATTTATAAAGTTATAAGCAAAATTATCCGGTCTCGCCATGTTGATATGAAGTAAAGCTCGACCAAACTTATCTATTCGGACTATTACCTAAGGACACACAAAAAGTATGGGTTCATACTTAAGAAAATAGAAGATAGCATCATTTTGCTTCCAAGCTCTTTTTAATATTTTTTTCCTACTGAACCTCGTAAACTTCATTAATGTCTCGGCTGCATGTTCCAAGATGGCGGCTGGCGGTGCGCCAGAGCACAGTAATCAGCAATTAGTGGAGGCGCCTTTTGTAGCGCCGCTAACTGAGGTCCTGTTTAATTAATCTATTACTATCATCTGTTTCATAACTGATGTCATATTTCTCTTAAGGGATATCATATTTTAGTACCTTAAATGAAAAACTAGGAATGGTTTGATCTACTGAGGGACATGGCTTATGCCCGGTTCCAATTATTGAAAAACTGACACCTTATAAAAATGACGACCTCCGTAGCCGAGGGGCGAGCGTGCCGGACTTTGGCGTCGCGTCATCTCTGCGGTTCCGGGTTCGATCCCCGGCCAATATGGGAAACGAACTGTCTGTCTCGGGTCTGGGTGTTGTGGTACCGTCGTTGTTTCTGATTGCTGTGACACAAGTGCTTTAGCTACTTACCGCAGAATCAGAGCAATAGTGATGTTGTCCAATATTTATTATTTATTTATTTATTATGCTGTACAAGTCGCCCTTAAGCTAGGACCTCATTAACACTTAACATCAGGTGGGATGAGGTCAATCTTGAAGTGAAATATAAAAATAGAAAAAAACTTACCCACTAAAACCCCCCGAGGGACCTCATCGCCTTAATAGTAATGCTGTGGGAACATTTTTTAAACCACCACCACAACATCACCGGCAGTTAAGACCACCCAGCAGTATCTAACAAGTATTCGTTTTCAACAGACAAAGAAAGTAAGCAATTTCTATTTACTTGAGCAACAATATGCCTGCAATAAATCCTTCGAGATTACGGCAAGCCAATTACGGGCAGGATTAGTTCCGAGTTGTTGCGAACTACTTCACTCCAACTCTTTGATCTCCGAGCGAACTCTTAGAACTGTTATATTGGGTGTGAGTGAAGGAATCTTCAAATAGCAATAGGAGATAACATGTTCGTTTATTGAGGATAAACTGGTCCGCTTGAAGAGTGATGCCTTTTTTTATGTTACTCTTCAAGATTGACCTCATCCCACCTGATGTTAAGTGGTAATGAGGTCCTAGCTTAAGTGCGACAAGTACAGCATAGTGAATCTGTTACTGGACTTGTCGCCCTTACTTTGAAGGCTTGGCCCCTGCTCTAAATGTAGCACCCCCAAGAGCTCTAGAATCTTACTCACACGCAGGGACATAACAACACAGAAGTGATTGTTATTTGTCTGCGGTCTTCTGTAAGGTGAAGGTATTTCACCAGTTGGGCTGCTCCAGTTTGGGCGATAAATCGCTGTGCCCTACCTCTCTTAAACCTGCCCTTCTTAGGGCAGGAGAGTCCCACATATCGTTATGCCCTACCTCTCTTAAAGTTTTTCTCCTTTCTCTTTTCTTTGGCCGGGAGGAAATGCCTTCGCACCGTTACTCTCTATCACGGGGGGATAGAGAGTGGTGTATCGGACTTGCACCGAATAAAACCTCCCGGGGTGGTTCTCTCTGCGTAAAGTGATGGGGGTCGGTATCCACCAACGGTGACGAAGGGTTAGAAGGTAACCTCTTTCAAAAACTATCATCCTTTTGTCGTAGTAACTTATTTTTCCAAATGGACCCAACCAAGAGCAGACCCGGGCCTTACGCACTTTTTACCAGTTCCAATTTTTGAAAAACGATTAAAAAGGTTCCTAAAAGGCTTTCAATGTCCATCCTTTTTTTTTTTTTTTTTTTTTTTTTTTTTTTCCATCCTACTACTATTATAAAGGCGAAAGTTTGTAAGTATGGATGTATGGATGTTTGTTACTCTTTCACGTAAAAACTACTGAATGGATTTGAATGAAACTTTACCACAATATAGCTTAGACATCAGAATAACACATAGGCTACAATTTTTGAGGTTTCTAATGTGAGGTCGTAAAAAAACACATTTTTTGCGCTTACATTGCAAACGCTGACTGAATCCTACAAGATAGATCAAAACAATGTACTACAGTATTGTACAACTTAAAAAGGTCTACAAAAAAGTCCGTGATGGTATATGTTTATCTCTTAGGAATAACCCACAATAACCATTTTTTATCCTTTACTTTGTACGAGAAATAATGGCTTATTTACGAAGCGATTTTAAGCAATACAGTATTAATCCTTATCCAATTAAGTATCTTAAATACATTGTGCATTTAATGAAGATCAATATGGCTTTTTACAGCATGTAAATTAAATAAATAGTGCTTAGTTACCGTATTTCTTACTTATTACTAGACTAGACGGGACGAACCTGAAGTCCACGCGAACGAAGTCGCGGGCAAAAGCTAGTTTATTATATTCGAATATTTTTAGTTACGGATAGTAATAAATTAAACGAGGCGTAAGCTTAAACAGTTCCAGACTCGTAGTGATTTGGAGAAAAACGGATTGTCATTTTTGGCACATTAAAATATTTAATATTGGAACTGGTCATTCAACCATCTATCTTTTTGTCAATGCAGCGCCAAGTTCTTCAAATCATATCGGAGGCTAAGAGGTTGATTCAACAGAAAAAAAATATCGCCTACGATAACTTGCGGTTAGCTCAGTTGCACGCGCGAACATTCTTCAGGAACTAAACACATAATGCTAGTTCTTGAAGGAGTCGATTCGCACGCATTTAAAATACATTCGTGCAAAACGCCTATCAAAAATATATTTTTATTGAAAGGGTAAAATTAATTCGCACGTTCGGGCGAATTAATTTCGTGCCAATAAACTTCTAACCCAAATACGTGAAGGTCGCGGGTTCGAGCCCTACAAGGGGAGAATAATTTTATCTGCTTCTTTAAATATCTCGTGTATTCTCTTTCTACAAAACAGCCTCTAAACATCCCACTTTCCATTCATACAACGATTTTATCAAAACTCCGAGCAAAGAACAAATTTTAGGGCCAGACCTCTTCAAGTACACTTAGCAAAAACTGTTTATACATACCATTTGGGACTTTTCTTACGACGCCTCTACCAACGCTCCTAACAAAACTGCTAAGTTCTGGCGTCTTTTGTTGATTTCAAATACATTGCTACTTCAGTATGAATGTAGATTAGTTTGAAGCTTTTTGTAGAAGCAATGGATTATGTGAGATTCGAAAGATCAGTGAAAACTGAAAGATTAGGCCAAAGCCAACTCGCTAGGGATAGGCGATCGTATGAAGCAGCATTATTCCAAGCGGTTTTGGAAGTCAGTAAGATGCGAGGTAAAACCTTATTATTGTGTTTAATGAAATTAATTTCTCAAAAAGTCCTTATAATGCTGTAAATGCCCATTTATTATAAACTAGCTGTGCCCGCGACTTCGTTCGCGTGGACTACATCCTTTCATGGTCGGTTTTACCCCTCTCTCCCCTAATATTTGAAACAAAAAGTAGTCTATATTTTAATCCAAGTTTTGAGCTATATTTGTGCCAAATTTCATATCTCTAACTTCAAAAATAAACATTTTTCCATAAAAACTTTCAAAGGTGGTATTACCCCCATCCCCCCTTATTTTCTAATAAAAAGTAGCCTATGTCCGTTCTTGAGATTCAACGTATACCTATACCAAATTTCATCAAAATCCGTTCAGCTATTTAGGCGTGAAAGAGTAACAGACGGACAGACAGACAGACAGAGTTACTTTCGCATTTATAATATTAGTATGGATTCAAGATCTACTAAAGTATCATTTAGTTAGTAGATGAACATGGAGATATTACTAGGGACATACCTTGAGTATCCGTTTAGTAAATTGCTGCTATAGACAAAATTTTGGTTGGTTGCTATGTATAAATAAAACTGTAGTATATCTTCTTGATTCGAACTCAGGACCCCGAAATCATAATTCAGCTATGAAACCACAAAGCTATTAAAGTGTTTTTTAAATCAAAATAGAGAAATAGGTACGTAATTCTAAGCATATTCGGCAGAGGGCACTTACCGGAGGCTAACGGTTGATAGAGCAGAAAAATTTCATCGCCTACGATAACTTGCGTTTAGCTCAGTTGGAAGAGCAGCACGCGCGATACGTGAAGGTCGTGGGTTCGATTCCCGCACCGCAAGGGGAGATAAACATTTTCTGTTTCTGATATTTAAAGTTCGCTAGTACGGCGTAAAGTACTATAAACAATAAAAAATCTGTAATTCCTGAGATGAGCGTGTTCAAACAAACTCTTCATCTTCATAATATTACTACAGATTGCAAAAAACGAAAGCGAATGACAGAATTACACAAATACAGTACGTGAGTCAAAAAAACCTAATACTATAGTTTAAAATAATATACGGAACCCACTTCCCTGATCCCCGCCCCCTTCCCCCATTTTTTGTCGAGCAGTCTGTTCGGAATGGGCTCTTGAATAGTTATACGTTTTTGATAAGCGCCACGCCGAGGTGGTGTTATTTTCATGACTAGATTTTATCACTAGATGTTCTAGAAACGGTCTGTGATGTCAAACTTGTGCGATGAATTGCACGTCAAGTAAACAGATGCAGTTTTTTTTTATATTACACTTTAAGATTGACCTCATCCCACCTGATGGTACAAGATAATAAAATTGTTACTGGACTTGTCGCCCTTACCTTGAAGGCTACTAATGTAGCACCCCCCAGGAGCTCTGGAAACCTTACTCACACGCAGGAACACAACAATACCGAAGTGATTGTTATTTGGCTGCGGTCTTCTGTAAGGTATTTCACCAGTTTGGCTGCTCCAGTTCGAGCGATAAATCGCTATGCCCTACCTCTCTTAACTTTTTATTTGCTTTTCAAAATAAAATATAAAAAAATACTGCCAGAGGGGTAAACATAACTAGGGATGAATTTTTATGAAAAAATGTAAAGTTTCTATATACGTCATCTCATTTAGCTAGGTAGCTAAACAGGTGTTTAGATGGGTGTTCAGCTGTTATTGGTTAGTTGTGTGTTTATAAATTATTGACTAGCATCTGCTCAGATATTGCTGAAGTTCAGTTATTAATGGTAACTTGAAGTGTATGGAACTAATTGACATTTTTAAGTGTTTAGAAATATTTGGTCACTTTGCCTGCTCCAATATATCTGACGGTGACTGTACATTTTGTAGTTTACAAAAGTTTTACCAATTCTCAAGTAAATCTATTAAATATCGGCCCTGACCTGTAAGTAATTGTCCTTGTTGGTGAGGGCCGATGAAAGGGACTATAATAGGGAGTGTTTACAGAGGCACTTGAGGCTTCACTCGGGCGCGTTTATTTTATGAGTCGTAAATCAACTTGCTGGTAGGGCTGTGACGAATCAAAACATGAGGTAGATTCAAATAAATATTTTACAGAAACTGAACAATTTCCTCGCTCCTTGCGGTGTAGGATTCGAACCCACTACCTTCTAGTATTGCGCGTGTGGCACTAAAATGTATTAGTATTAGTGCTGAATGTGAATTGTTAATGATTCAATACATGATCGAAAGAAATTTCAACATGTATGCTTATTCTTGCCGGTATCTTCTCTGTAGTTATAAGTTCCGAACCGGAGGTAGCTTCATTTGCTTTATATCGAGACTACTCATAAGTTTTAATAGTGGAATCTAAATGAATAAAAAAGATTGACTTTGACTTTGACTTTATTAATACAAAGGAATATCAGCAAAAAATAAAGATAATGTTTTTAATTTTGTTTTAACTTTTTCTACTAATTTATGCATTACTAATTTAATTTAATACTCAAGTAACTTTCAGCAATTTGTAATATACACAAATTGTACTTTCAGTATGGAACACGTGATTGTGATATTAGGTACTGTTTATACATAATTAAATGAAACAATGTCGAGTCAACTGACATGGAAGGTACCTAAAAGGTCTCCGCTCAGCATATAGCGTCACGATGCTGGTATTCTTCGGAACCCTGGGACAGAGTAGGCACAGCAACTATCACAGCATTAAAAATACCCCATAATTGTTTATTTTATAAGATTATGTATTATTATCGTATAAATTATTAAATATTATTTGTTGGTTGGTGTTGCCAGCCCTGTCACAGTGATGACGTGGCACGTCTGATTCCGCAGACCAGGACCGCACAGTTTGTTGCACAATCGCTGCATACATTATAACTTTATGTGCATCCGAGAATAAGGCAACAAAAACTGCGACTTCAATTATGCAGGAGTGACTACCAGGAACTTTACTAAGCTCCGATTAGTTTAAGCCTAAATTACTGACTTCTTGGAGCAATGGTTAGAACCTGACTTTTTTTTTTTTTATATTACACTTCAAGATTGACCTCATCCCAGGTGATGTTAAGTGGTAATGAGGTCCTATCTTAAGGGTGACAAGTACAGCATAATAAATCTGTTAGTGGACTTGTCGCCCTTACCTTCAAGGCTTGACCCCTGCTACTAATGTAGCACCCCCCAGGAGCTCTGGAAACCTTACTCACACGCAGGAACACAACAACACAGAAGTGATTGTTATTTGGCTGCGGTCTTACTTGACTGTTGTGGATTTTCCTCCCTTTCTCTCTGCAGCAAGACCGCAAGGACAGAGGTGGATCGCAAAGGAAGAAGGGGACTTCGATGTTTTGTGGCCGGCCTCCCTGTCCTCCGCGACGCGGCAGTGGCTATGTGCTCGAATTGCAGCGGCGGGGAAAAAAGAGGAGATGCTGTATGTGTTTGCCGGCCTACCTTTTCTCCAGTGGGTCTTGGTACTCGATCTGGCTCTCGGAGAGAGAGCTGGGGTGAGAGTCTCGGGTGTCCACAGTGGCGGTAGGCAACGTAGCCGCACAGAAAATCTGCTGCTGGGACCGGAGAGCCAGGCGTGGGGTAAGCCTGGCGTTATCTCGGTCCCGAGAGGTTAGGCGTGTCAGGTGGCCTGACATCTGACAAGTTCTGCGCGGTGAGGTGGGCCGCTTGGCAGTAGACTCTGTGGGAGAGCCTATATAGAGTCTGCAAGGGATCCCGACTCCCCCACAACTGCTCACGTTGCACATAGAGTAGGTTTTAGTCTGTGCGAGCCCGACACATCGCTCTCTATTCCCCGTAGAGAGTAACGGTGCGGTCGGTAGGCATTTCCCAATTGACCAAAAAAAGTCTGGATTCAGCTACTTAATTTAGAATCATTGTTTTTGTGCATTATAATTGGTGGTTCTATTCTCGCGGAACCCTAAATCCAACATTCAAACATTTTTATTCGTTCCCCAACATTTCAGTGTTAATTGACGTGCGTTAGCGCAAACACATCGTTCGGCGTAGTGCTGCCGGTGACATCCCGATTTGCGATGGGTGCGCGCGAGTGACCGCGATTTTACCATATTAACATTGCTGTGGATAAATTAATTACATTGTGATTTTTCTTATTGGAATGTACTATAGTCTATAGTTTAAATTTTGACATACATATGTCAAATCGATAATTACTCTACGGCTTCACTTTATAAACGGCGCATAACTGGTTAGAGAATAAAATAAAATAAAATATACATCTTGATTTCTTAAATTTAACACTGGCTTGATGGAACACTAACAGTGGAACTTGGTTCGATATCAGCCCTGGATACATAGATAGATAAATACACTTTATTGCACAGAAAAATGTACAGAAATTGGTTTTACAGACATAATCAATGACATAATAATACTAGATATTTATAAATGTAGTTGTCTTGGTATTTATAAATGTATTAAGTATTATTACATTTCATTATTATTTTTTTTGTTTTCTTTTTCTGTCTCCAATCCTATATTGTTTTGTGAACTTGAAATGGTTGTAATAAGCAATTGTATATTGTTTTTAAATATTTAACTCCAATTCTAATTATTTGTATCTGTTACATTCAATGTTGTGCACGCCTGCAAAGGCATCTCTATAAGAATTTTACACCCATATCCAATTTCTATAAATGTTAATTCATACAAATTGGATTACATTACATTCTTATATATTGTGCTTTTGGTGTATAGTGGTTGGTACCTATTTAGATAATTGAATAAATATTTTTTTCTTTTTTTAAACATATAAAATCTATTCCCGCTAATAGTGACGCCTAACCCTTAGCTGTCCCGCGCAGAGGTCCTGAACATTGAGAGGAAGCCATGTGAAGGAGTGACGTCACAACGCACTCTCTTAAACATACACTCTGTACTCTCTGTTTACTCAGCACACAATTTGGGTAGCATTTTAAAAATTTGCTAGCTAGAGCACGTCAACCTAGTTATTTACATATTTAAAAACTAACCATCACTTCTGTGTTGTTGTGTTCCTGCGTGTGAATGCGAAAGTAAGTAAGGAGCAGTCTGACTGGTGAAACACCTCCACCTTACAGCTGAAGACCGCAGCCAAATAACAATCACTTCTGTGTTGTTGTGTTCCTGCATGTGAGTAAGGTTTCCAGTGCTCCTGGGGGGTGCTACATTAGTAGCAGGGGTCAAGCCTTCAAGGTAAGAGCTTCAAGTCCAGTAACAGATTTATTATGCTGTACTTGTCACCCTTAAGCTAGGACCTCATTACCACCGACGGCGCTGTGGTAGTCATGGATCGCCCGGTATCCCATGGCGCCGTCAATAGGCGATGAGAAGGTGGGGGGAGTTTTTAGTTCGGGTAGTCCCCGCCCCTAGTTCTATTTCTGGGCGGGGGAGTCCCACACACGTCGCTGCCGTCCCCACGGCAGTGGTATGGTGCGAAAAGATGGCATTCTCTCCTCCTTAAAAAAAAAAAAAAAAAAAAAAAAAAAAAAAAAAAAAAAAAAAAAAGGACCTCATTACCACTTAACATCAGGTGGGATGAAGTCAATCTTGTGTAATATAAAAAAAACTTTATTTCACAAAAAGTACAACAGGTGGACTTCATGCTAGTGGTAATCTCTACCAGTCAACTCTTAAGTCATGCATATTTGATGATGATTAATGCAGATGCAGAAAAAAAATATGTTTATGTATATTTGTATATTGAATACATACCGTAACGTTATATATAATGCTTAATTTATTGTTGATTTCTTTTTATTAAGTTACTAGCTGTGCCCGCGACTTCGTTCGCTTGGACTACATCCTTTCATGGTCGGTTTTATCCCTTTCTCCCCTAATATTTGAAACAAAAAGTAGTCTTTATTTTAATCCAAGTTTCGAGCTATATTTGTGCCAAATTTCATATCTCTAACTTAAAAAAAATCATTTTTCCATATAAACTTTGAAAGGTGGTATTACCCCCATCCCCCCCTTATTTTCTAATAAAAAGTAGCCTATGTCCGTTCTTGAGATTCAACGAATACCTATACCAAATTTTATCAAAATATGAAAGAGTAACAGACGGACAGACAGACAGACAGAGTTACTTTCGCATTTATAATATTAGTATGTATATACGCATTTTTCACTATTACCGCACCCATAAACTTGCTTATTTAATTTTGTTTTTGCTAATTTATTTTGTTTTTATTTTAATTAGTCGAATGCAATTTTAATTTCAATTTGATGTACCTATTTGATTGTCTCATATGGAATTTTATTCTGAAATAAAAATGATTATTATTATTATTATTATATTATTTAAACAAACTCTCTGCATGGCCCATGGGTTGACTGATAGAGAATAAATAAATAAATAAAATAAATAAATGCGCCAGACAATCACACCAATCACCTGGTCTCAAACTAAGGTTTTCTCTTGTACTATGAGTACCAGAAGACGGATACTAACTGGGGGCGTCATCCCAGCACACCCAGACTCAAGTCAATTTAGAAAAGTTCGTTTTCCAAATTGACCCGACCGGGAATCGAACCCGGGACCTTTCGCGCTATGGCCGCCTACCTTAGCCACTGCACCACCGAGGTCGTCAAAAAGAATGCCTCTAGTCCACCTGTTGTGCAATAAAGTTTTCAAATGGTAAATAAATAAATCTTACTATATTGTAAAAGATTTCTTGTCCCGTCCCAAAAATACAAAAGTATAAATAAACAAATCTTTCTGGATGCACATTAAGCCAAATCTGTGAGTAGTGGCTAATTAAAAACTCATTAAGGCGACGGTGACCCGGCGATTGTCCTATTTGCCCGAGTAATTAGCCCTAACACTAATTAATCTGTTTTCTAAGGAAATTTCGCGGAAAACGAGAAAAAATGGGCGATTGAACGGAGGAGGTGGGGTGACCATGAGATTTCAGGATATGTCCTTGGTTTTTTGTTTGAGCAGAATGTCAGCATATTGTTTTATGTTCAACCAGCTGTAACCGTGTCTGAGGATCCTCCCGAAAACGACATGAACAAACGAAACGTTTCGTTTACGAAAATTAATCAACAGTTTGGGAATTGAAACGTAGTGTTTGATTTGCATAAATAATATTATGTTTGTGCCGACCTACGACATGACCTACAATTCGACACAAATACAGCGTCAGCAGAATTGGCGTATTAAACAACGCTCCATACGTAATGCGTGACATCGATATCCTACATCGCGATATCAGAGTTTTCGTCGCCACTAAGTATATATACAAGAAACCAAGAATGGTAGTTGGGCCTTGGTCCCCGAGCAGATAACACCTAGCTCGGCGGAAGTACTTCCACATTTAGTAAAGAACATACGTTCCTTACATTGGTGACCCCGACTGAGCTGAACACCAGCAGCCTTTGAAGAACGGAGCCTTCGCATCAGGCCATGTCTCCATACCCTCAACAGCCAGCTTAGCCACGACAAGAGCACCGGACCACCTCAGCTGACAAAGCCACCTGGTTCCGGGCCCGTGTAATGAAGCATTATTGAAAACGCTTTATTTAGATTCGAAGTGAATTGGTTATTATTATAAGAATTAAAAATTGCTATCCGTCGTCGGATCCGACATATTTCGTTTTTGGGAGTAGGCCCCCTGAAACTCACGCGGAAAAGTATTTTTTATTATTTATTTGAGTAAAAATAAGTCCCTTACCTAATATAACACTCATCAGCTATCTATCATTAAAAGTATTGTCGAAACTAGCCTAGTCCTTTCAGAGATTAGCTAGAACAATTGGACAGACAGACTGTTAACGCGTGAACGCATGCGTAAGCGGTGGATACGGCGCACACACACAAATGCAGCAGCGACCAATGAAAACGCCGCGGCCTGCGCGTGCTCTCTCTTTCGGTCTCCAGGCTCCGTACGAGCCACTCGCTAGCATAGCAAATACTTATAGTGATAGATTTATATTTTTTCATGTACATACAAAGTCTCGTAATTATAACTAGTATTTTACCAATTCGTGGCTACGTTATTTCTCTCCGCCCCGCTAGATCCTTGAGTCGAACCTCATCATAATTTCGAGCCGGATGCGATTTTTTGGAGCGGCTACAACAGCGCAGCGACCAGAGGACGCAGCATTCGAATATTATTTTAATCATGGAAGAGCTTAAATCATTAAGAAAAATAAGAGCGTCCCATAAAGCTAAGCTGACTATTTTCAAATCATATCTTGAGCCACTTTTAAATTGCAAAGAGTTAAATAGCTTACAAATTCACGAAACAAATACGCGCCTTGCGAAAATTCAAGCTTTATACGATGATTTTGATGTGAATCAAACTCAAATAGAGAATTCTGACGAAATTCCAGGTGACGATTTTACCGAACGCGAGAGCTTCGAGAGCACATACTTCAGCACCATCGCCGCCGCGCAGGATCTGCTGACCAGACATGCGGCGGGCGGCCCTGCTTCTGTGGGCAATGACTTCGCTTCGGTGGCAGGCTCAAATGTGGCAAGTGGTGCAACACCAAACATTCGTTTACCCATCATAAACTTACCAATTTATTCAGGACGCTATCAGGACTGGTTAGAATATTACGAGACATACCTATCACTTATTCATACAAATTCCTCCATACCAAACATACACAAATTTCACTATTTACGCGCATCACTAAGGGATAGTGCAGCACTAATCATTCAATCATTAGATTTTACTTCAGAAAATTATAATGTTGCTTGGGATCTTCTGTGTAGCCGTTACAATAACAGTCGTATTTTAATTAATAATCATGTTCAAGCACTTTTCAATATTGATCCCATTACCAAGGAATCTGCAAGAGCCTTGCGTAATATTATAGACATTGTCAATAAAAACCTAAGATCACTAAAAACACTGAATGTACCTACAGAACACTGGGACATTCTCATTATACACATTGTGTCCAACAAGTTAGACCCGGCCACAGTCCGTGATTGGGAGGCGCATAGAAATACAATTAAGGAATTGCCAACCTTGAATAATTTCAATGATTTCTTAAAAAATCGGGCTGACTTGCTGGAAACAATGGACAAAAAACACCGACAGCCATTACGCAGACACAGCGACATTACCCACGTTAGACCAAAAACATTCATAGCTAATCAGACGCTTACAAAACCAACACAATTTCCATGCCCTATTTGCAAAGGTGCACATTCAGTATATTACTGCATGAAATTTAAATTATTGCCAATTGAAAAACGTATAGAAAGGGTTAAACAATTAAATTTATGTATAAACTGTTTGCGTGGTGGTCATGATGAAAAACAGTGCAAATACGGAGCTTGCAAATTGTGTTCTCGTAGACACAATACTATGCTACACTTAGGCAACAGACAAAACACACTATCCCAACCTCATTCTCAAACTGAGTGCGTAGTACTACCTGCCATGCAAGAACAAAACCAGACCGAATCGAATCCTCAAACTAATCAAATAGATACGAATAATATTACACTTTCTACTACGCATCAAGGGCAGGTATTACTATCCACTGTGCAAATTCATGTCAAAGACAACAATGGTCATTTACACAAAATCAGAGCATTATTGGATTGTGGTAGCACCAGTAGTTTCATTGTTGAAAACTTACAAAAACAATTGCATATTCCAAATTATTCAACTTCAATATCCATTCAAGGATTAAATAATCAAAGTTCAAATATTTCTAAGAGATGTGACGTAACAATTTCGTCGCTCTCAGACAGCGGTTACTCCTCAAGGGTTAACTGTTTTATTGTGCCACAAATCACACAATTAATACCTACAAAAAAAATTAACATAGACAATTTCAAAATGCCTCCAAACATCCACCTCGCGGATCCACAATTCAATACCCCGTCTGAGGTGCAGATGCTATTGGGAGCCGACCTGTTCTGGCAGGTTCTATCTAATAATCAAATACCGTTAGGTAAAAACATGCCAATCTTAGCTGAAACAATGCTAGGTTGGATCGTCTCCGGCTACGTCAGAGACTCAAAACGTATTCAAAATACAGTCCATTGCCATTTCATTCAAGACACTGAGCTCGAGACAAGGCTCGATCAGTTTTTCAAATTGGAGTCAGTAGGCACCACTCAACAATCCCCGTCAGTGGGTGAGAGTGAATGCGAAGCTATTTTCACGAAAACAACTGTCCGTCAGCCAGACGGCAGATTCATGGTTACCATGCCACTAAAAGAGTCTCCTAGTTGTCTAGGTGATTCTACCGAACAAGCTCTTAGCAGATTTCAAGCTTTAGAACGCAAATTCAAACGCAATCCCACATTCAAACAAAATTACATAGCTTTCATGAACGAATACATTTCACTAGGTCATATGACCGAAAATACAAATCTAAAAGACACAGAAGTTTCATATTTCTTACCACATCATGGGGTATTGCGAGAGGACAGCCTAACGACAAAGTTAAGGACTGTCTTCGACGCCTCTGCAGTCACAAGCACAGGCAAGTCACTCAATGACATACAACATGTAGGTCCTACTATACAAGAGGATTTAGTTAGTATACTGATTCGCTTCCGCCAGCACAAATTTGTTGTTACTGCGGATATAGAAAAAATGTATAGACAAATCTGGGTTGCTCCAATGCAACGCGGCTTGCAGCAGATTTTCTGGCGGTCGGATCCAACACAAGAGATCAAACGATACAAACTTAACACTGTTACCTACGGATTAGCAGCATCTGCTTTCTTAGCGTTTCGATGTCTAATACAACTTGGCCGTGATTGCGTAGATAAAAATGTAAGTGAAACAATCTTATACGACTTTTACGCTGACGATTTAGTGACAGGGCATTCTGAAGAGTCACAGCTAATTCAAATATGCAAAGGCGTCATTCACGAGCTAGGAAAAGCTCATTTTCATTTACGCAAATGGCATACAAACAGTACACACGTACTCGATCAAATTGTAGGTGAAAATGACAATGACTTAGTAAATTTAAGCAAAAATGAGCATACAAAAACATTAGGCCTACAATGGGCTTGCAAAAAAGACACATTGTTATTTTCATCAACACAAACTGATATACAAAACTCACAAATAACCAAGCGTTCAATTTTGTCCGCAATTGCCCAAGTTTTTGACCCACTGGGTCTCATTAACCCATGTATGTTACAGGCTAAACTTATATTGCAAACACTATGGGCAAAGAACATTGCGTGGGACGACCCATTGCCCCTTGAAATTCAATCTCAGTGGAAATATTTCATTCAATACCTACCTGAATTGAATAATATTCAAATACCACGTCATGTCCTTAGCGACAAACCAATAAAGGTCGAATTGCATACATTTAGCGATGCCTCAATAAAAGCATACGCTGCATGCGTATACATACGCTCAATTTCAAACAATGGTAGTATCATGGTTCATTTAATAATGGCAAAAAGTAGAGTATCTCCTTTATCGCAAAAACTCTCAACACCCAGACTCGAATTAGTAGGAGCCCTTTTAGCCAGTAATTTAAGCAAGAAGGTTGAGAATTCCTTACGTTTACCAATTGATTCAAAATATTTTTGGTGTGATTCAACCATTGTGCTTGGTTGGATCAAAACATGCAGCAAAGTAAAGCTCAAACAGTTTGTTTACAATAGAATTACCGAAATTACAAAAAACTCTGAACCTTCTTCATGGAACTACGTTCCCACTGGATCCAACCCCGCAGATATAGGATCCCGAGGCCTGAACGCGTCTCAGCTAAAATGTTCAACTTTGTGGTGGGGAGGTCCGCATTTCCTTCATCAAAAGGAAATCGTAATGCCTACACAGCCTCAAAACACACACATTGACAACTTACCTGAAATAAAGTTCCAATGTCATTTAGCAGCGACTGAACCCCATGAAAATCATTTCACAAGCAACTTTTCAAATTACAGAAAATTACAACGAATTACAGCTTATATAAAACGTTTCACGCATAACTGTAAAAATTCTAATAATAAAATTACAGGTCCGCTAACGACATCGGAACTTGAACTCGCTACACAAACACTTTGTCGAATTGTGCAGCAGGATATGTTTTGTAAACAATATTCATTTTTGAAAAAGGGTCAACCCTTACCTTCTAAGGACAAACTATTGAGTTTAAATCCATTTCTCGATGAGACAGAGCTAATGAGAGTTGGAGGAAGATTATCCAATTCTAATTACGATTCAAATACAAAACATCCAATCTTGTTGCATGCTTCTCACAACGTTACAAAACTACTCGTTCAACACTTTCATTTAATTTTATTACACGCAGGTCCACAGCTGTTACTTTCGAATTTAAGACATCAATTTTGGATTACGAACGGGCGAAATTTGGCAAGAAAAATAACGCGAAATTGTTTAAAATGTTGTAGATTTTCAGGAAAAACATATCAGCCAATAATGGGTAATCTGCCTGCAGAAAGACTGCAGTCAGAATACGTGTTCTGTAATACAGCTGTGGACTACATGGGACCAGTCTTGTTAGCTGACAGAAAGGGCAGGGGTTGTAAACTCAAAAAAGCCTACTTATTTGTATTTGTTTGTTTGGCAGTTCGTGCAGTACACATCGAGCTTGTCACCGACCTAACTTCACAAGGCTTCCTGTCAGCCCTCAATAGATTCATTGCTCGCAGAGGCAGGCCCGCTGTAATATTTTCAGACAATGGCACGAATTTTATAGGCGCATCTAACGATATTTCTAAATTTATAAAAAACAATTGCGATAACATAGTTTCATATGCAGCTGAAAAAGGTATTATTTTCAAATTTTCGCCAGCCTATAGTCCCCATTTTAACGGCTTAGCCGAGGGCTCAGTAAAATCAATAAAACATCATTTAAGAAGAGTACTATCGATGACTCATCTCGATTACGAAGAATTAAACACAGTCTTAGTCGAAATTGAAGCAATATTGAATTCTAGACCTCTAACTCCACTCTCAAGCGATCCCTCAGATTTAGTCCCATCAACCCCTGCGCATTTTTTGATTGGACGTACATTAACGATGTCGCCTGCTCCCCAGGTACAAGATGCTCATCACATCCACAGTCTTACAAGATATGCAAGAACACAATTACTAAAGACTCACTTCTGGAACCGCTACTATATGGAATATATTTCAGAATTGCAGAAGCGAAACAAATGGCGCCAGGATGGTAGCCAACCACAAACAGGAGAGATGGTCCTCATCAAAGATGATCGCCTGCCCCCCAATCGCTGGCTGCTGGGTCGAGTGACTGCTGTCTTCCCCGGCGCTGATGGTGTCAACCGAGTAGCCGACATCAAAACTACATCGGGAACAATGAGAAGAGCTTTCAATCGGCTCTGTCCTCTTCCAATATTGGAACAGAATGCTTTGGAACAGAATGTTCCAAGGGCGGCAGCATGTTAACGCGTGAACGCATGCGTAAGCGGTGGATACGGCGCACACACACAAATGCAGCAGCGACCAATAAAAACGCCGCGGCCTGCGCGTGCTCTCTCTTTCGGTCTCCAGGCTCCGTGCGAGCCACTCGCTAGCATAGCAAATACTTATAGTGATAGATTTATATTTTTTCATGTACATACAAAGTCTCGTAATTATAACTAGTATTTTACCAATTCGTGGCTACGTTATTTCTCTCCGCCCCGCTAGATCCTTGAGTCGAACCTCATCACAGACAAAAAAAATGAAAAATGTTATTTTGGTTTAATTAGCGTATTATTATAATTATAAATTTAATATTTTTAGAGTAGGGTCGGCGTGACACTCCAATACCTCGACAAATACTGAGTATTTGGCGTCACGCTATCTCTGAGGTTCCGGGTTCGATCCCCGGTCGGGTCAATATGGGAAACTAACTTTTCTGTATTGTCTCGGGTCTGGGTGTTGTGGTGCCGTCGTTGTTTCTGATTTATGTAACACACAAGTGCTTTAGCTACTTACCACAGAATCAGAGCAATGTATGTGATTTTAGCCAATATTTATTTATTTGTCTTTTTATTTAGTCAACCCTTCTCAAATTAGTAGCGAACTTCAAAACTGCGTAAATGAACACTATTTTATAAAGAATACTTAACTCACAATTTTCAAAGTACAAAAGCACAATAGGTAATTAATAAAAACTTTACCAATTAATTAAACCATCAACCCTTACGGACGCAGCTATCACTTTTTATCTATCATCTGTTTTGTTGGGCAAACCGCAAACTGCCAACTCATTGTCACCCCAGCGATTTAGGGTTGAAGAACAAAGACATCTGCCGTCTCGCTCGCACCTCTTCGGATACATATTGCGGTCTCTCTCGCACGTCGTTGTGATTTATGAACAGTTAATTTAGTAAAGAATTAGGTATGTCTGCTTTCAGTGTATTTTTCAGAGTTTTCTCTGCTGCCCACACATAGTCCATTAATCATGCGGAGAAAAGAGTTTGTATACTAGCTAAGCCCGTGGCTTTGTTCGCGCTATTTTGGGATTAAAGTGTACAATACGTAGATTATAATTTAATTTTTAACACTTTATTGCAAAAAAAGTATAAAAGGCGGACTTTATGCTACGAGTATTCACTAAAAGTCACAGGTACTGTACCAAGGAAACAGTAAAAATGTAGATTAAGTATCTTGTCTCTTTATTTAGCAAATGTTGGAGTTATCCCTCCATCGCAATAAAAAGTAGCCTATGTCCTCTCTTAAATTTAAGACTATTTATGTACAATAACTTATAACAATCGCTTCAGTAATTTTGGTGTGAAATACAGGCAGCCAGTCTTACTTTATTTATATATTTCACTACAAGATTGACCTCATCCCTCCTGATGTTAAATGGTAATGAGATCCTAGCTTAAGGGTGACAAGTTCAGCATAATAAAACTGTTTCTGAACTTGTCGCCCTTACCTTGAAGGCTTGACCCCTGCTACTAATGTAGCACCTCCAGGAGCTCTGGAAACCTTACTCACACGCAGGAACACAACAACACAGAAGTGATTGTTATTTGGCTGCGGTCTTCTGTAAGGTGGAGGTGTTTCACCGGTCGGACTGCTCCTTACTTACTTTCGCATTTACAATATAAGTAAGGATATTTTCATAGTTCAAACAAAGTACTCTTTTGATTTTACCACCTAAGGTCTGATTTAACAAATACAAAAAATATTTTAATATTTTTATAGTACTAAACGCTGTATTAGCGAACTTTAAATATTACCACCGCTAGGGGAGATGAAATTTTTCTGTTTCTTATAAATACAAAAAAGATTTGGGCTTCAGATTCGCTTGAGGTTTGATTTTTTTAAAACTTTATTGCACAAAAAAGTACAACAGGTGTACTTAATGCGAGGGGCATGTTCTACCAGTCAACCCTTTGCAGAAAGTATGTAGGTAGGTGCGGTAATAGTAAAAAAATGCGAAAGTTATCATAAATTACTAAAGAAATAACTAAAGACTCGAAAAAGACGAATTTTAAATTCCACAGAATGATACGTGAAACTATAATAAAAATAAAACTCACCTACATTCGTACAAAATACCTATCTGATATAAACTTTTCCAAAAACTTCTCACATGGAAAAGCTCTGTAACTATCATTCTGGGCGCACGCCTAAAAGGCACTTATGACTTTTGTGATAGAGGCTAAATTGTAATATGCTGTGATGAGAAAAAAAGGAAAGTACTACATAGTATACAATAAACGTAGGCACGGTGTTTCTTTGACTGTTTTTTACGGTGGAAGTATTAAATAATGACATCGGTTTAGCTGGTATTTAATTTTTATTTTTTTTAATTCAAAAGGTAAACTCTTTAAAATTTTACAAAAGTACAAATCCGTATATTGTATTTATTATCATAGTCCTCAAAAATAACATATTTCGTTACAAACATGTGTCAAAAATTCAAAATATTACCAAATCTAAGATGTATTAATCTGGATATTCAAAGTTTTCCTTTTTACGCTTAAATTATAAATGTAAATAAATATTTCCATAAGATAAAATCTCGAAATATACTTAAGCTTTACAATAGTACCTATATACCCAATGAAATAGGTACCTAAATAATTGAAGTTATTATGTACTTTACCATAACTCAAAAAACTCAAACTGAAAGGAAAATCACTGACAGCATTTTTTACATCGCCCTTAAGTACGTAGGTGGTATACTCTTGGAATGCATACTATGTGTAATTTTTCAGTCCGCTAGATGTGTATCTGATATGTAAACGAGAATGAGCCTTATTCGTAAACCATAAGAGTTCTATTTTCAAGGACACAAAAGTTCTTTAAAATGCATTTTAATTTAGACAGAACATCACAAAAGAGAACTTTTCATCACTCTAAATAAAGCCTTAATATGTGGAAATAAGATTGAAAATTAAATGAAAGCTTTCAGATGCTTAATGCAGCCGTAGAAATAAATGGCAAGCGAAGTATAAACTTGTCCTAATGTCGCTAAAAAGACAGGACAATAATAAAACGCGGCCATTTTGTTTTGTAGTGAGTAAAAAATGTAGTTCCCAACTCGCCATACTTTGTATGGAGTAGAGTGTCCATGAATTTTGAAATTGGTAGACGAACAAAAACCGTCATTGTGTATTATTCAGAAACCAAAAAATTCATCTAGCCTTACAGTATGGAATTCAAACCCATGACCTACCATTACAGATAACTTAATCTAATGCAATAGTACATCCATCCTTATAATTATTACTTACTTATTCTATTTATACTGTGAAACTGTATTTAACAAAAAAAAATATACTATAATCTTACATATCTACTAGAAATAAAAACACTTATATAATATAAAATCTGGCATTAACTGTTAAATTATTTTTTTAAAATATGCTTAATTTAATCTATCCTGATTTATATGTCACTAGCTGTGCCCGCGACTTCGTTCGCGTGGACTACATCCTTTCATGGTCGGTTTTACCCCTATCTCCCCTAATATTCGAAACAAAAAGTAATCTTTATTTTAATAGAGCTATATTTGTGTCAACTTTCATATCTCTAACTTAAAAAATAAAAATTTTGCCATATAAACTTTCAAAGGTGGCATTACCCCCCCCCCCCCCCCCCACCTTACTTTCTAACAAAAAGTAGCCTATGTCCGTTCTTGAGGTTCAACGTATACCTATGCCAAATTTCATCATAATCGGTTGAGAGGTTTATGCGGGAAAGCGTAACAGACAGACAGACAGACAGACAGACAGAGTTACTTTCGCATTAATAATATTAGTAGGGATATATTTAATACAGTCTTGCGAATTCACTCAATGAACACGAAAATATATCCACTGTATCATGAACTATGTTTATGATAATATGTAATGTGCGAATAAGTGGCGTTTTCGCTAGTAGGTTGGTCCTGGCTACAGGGAAGGCCAACAGTCGCGGGCGCCGCCGCCGCCACATGTACCGGTCCGGCACGCTCAGCTGCAGCATGTGTTCCTGCATGTGAGTAAGGTTTCCAGAGCTCCTGGGGGGTGCTACATCAGTAGCAGGGGCCAAGCCTTCAAGGCAAGGGCGACAATTCTAGTAACAGTTTTACTATGCTTTACTTTTCGCCCTTAACCTAGGAACTCATTACCTTTTAACATCAGGTGGGATGAGGTCAATCTTGGAGTGCATTATAAAAAAGAAATCCATATAGTTTTGTTTTGGTGAGTGATGAGACAATGAAGAACTCAAGTAATTATTTACGACAGGTAAGCTGGAGCAGACCAGTCCTCAAAGAAACCCGTTCTCAATAATAATAAAAAGTCTACAACGCACACACATAAAATAAATACCTGGTACGAAAGCATGTACACAGTTTTGACCCTAATTTTACGGACATAAGAACTAAAATGGAAGTGCAACTGTTACCTTGTGCTTCTCTCCGAACATAAGTAGTACTTAATACGTAGCGGAAGTAACGAGCAGGACCAGTTCCAATTTGTTCAGATTGCTGGTCACCATACATGACGGGGGTCACAAGTTGAGGTCGCAATGAGAGAGGTCTGCGTGTGTGGTTTAGGCCTTTTACCAGACTTTAGAGGGGGGAGGGGAGGGGGGATCTCCGCTTTTCTTTTAGGTCCCACACGCAGCGACACGGTGCGCCTTGTATTTCCCTTCCTTTAAGAAATACTGACTATTGCGTTATGAAGAAAGGTACGATCCAACCACGCACGTCAGACTGTACATTATGAACTTTGCAACGTCCTTATGACGTACGTATAAGGACTAATATCGATCTGCAAATATTTACTTTGACGAGCTCTTAACCATACAAATACAAATAACTATGAAAGAAATTTGTTACATAGACACTTAACTTAATTTATTTATTTACTAGCAGTGCCCGCAACTTCGTTCGCGTTGACTATAGGATTTAATTTTTTTTTTGATAAAACAAAATTGTTTTTCTAAAATAAAAGTAGCCTAAGTTACTATTTCTTACAATAGCTACCTAACAGTAAAAGTTTCGTTAAAATTTGACCAGCAATTTTAGAGATTAGTTGGAACAAACAGCCAGACGGACAATTTTTTTTTTTAATGTTTAGATTTCGTATATAAATTCATTCATATGCATGTAGTAAAAAGCGGTTATTTAAATATTACAGACACTCTAATTTTATTTGAAGGTATATATGTATAGATAAACATACATACATAATTACAGGATAACCTTAGAGTAATAGAGCTATAGCTTTTCATACAGGGACCCCACAACTTGGCATTTTTTATCTTGACTTATATTTTTGGAATCTATGGAAAATAATGTGTAATTTATTATTGAAGCGTAGTAAATACAAAGCTTTAAAAACACATTTTTTTTACAATCATCATGTGAAATATATTTTGACCGCTGACTTTACGCAGCAAAATTGTCGGCCCATTTAAAAGTTTCGCGCATGGTAAAAACAGAGGCAAGTTAAATGTTTAGCGGCTATCGGAGGAAGCAAGGAGGCCGCATAAATCTGGCAGATAGCATGAGCTATGGGCCTGAGTTGCCGGCTAGGCCCTGAATGTAGACCACGAAAGAATACGGAACGGAGAGACAGCGAGCTTATTCTCGAACATGAATTTACTGTTAAGCCTATTATTTGTGGCGCACCGCGATTCTCGAACACTATGGTTCTAGACTTCGTTTGTTTTTTCCCTTTGGTCCACGTTTGTAACTGATCTTTCGTATCCAGCTACGAAAACGGAATTTTTTTCATGCTTTCATAAACAGCTACGAAAGGAGACTTTTTTTTTCATTTTCAAAACTGGTTATTAATTAAGATAAATTTGTCCACTTTCATGACTGGCTTTCGTAACCACTTAGTACAATTAAGGAATAAAACCCACTTATCATGACCGGTTATTATTAACAAAATGAATAAACAATAAATAACAAAATTAATCTCATTATAAATATACATAAATTCTTTCGATTTAATTGTTTAAAACTTATAAGGGGTGTAAGGAACGTATGTTCTTTACTAAAAGTGGAAGTACTTCCGCCGAGCTAGGTGTTATCTGCTCGGGGACCAAGGTCCTACTACCAATCTTGGTTTGTTGTATATATAGTTAGTGGCGGCGCATCGCGATGTATTGATTGGGTCATCGTGCATTACGTATGGAGCGTTGTTTACTACGCCAATTTTGCATCGCTGTACACAAGTCGTAGGTCGGCACCGGGGCAATAATTTCCAATGCCTAACAGTTATTTTAACATTTGTTTCCAATACTGATCTTTCGTCAGTTACGAACGTGGACCGAAGGATTTTTTCCTATCCGAATCGTGCTATCTACATTTTTACTGCATAATATTGGTATGAGGTTCATAGAGAATCATAGGTAATGTCTTAGTAAGATTCGGCCTAAACATCGAAAAACAAAAAAATCAAAGTCAAAGTCAATATTTTTTATTCATGTAGATTACATTTGTAATACTTATGAATTGTCTCTATACAATGCAAATGAAGCTACCTCCGGTTTGGAACCTATAACTGCCGAGAAGATACCGGCAAGAAACTCTTTACTTTTTTACAAATAAAAAGCTAAATAAAAAAATAGTCTGCATGAAGTGTGAGCGACGCCATTTTCTGTCAGATTTGCCCTGTGATAGTGCTCTTTGAAATGGATAATCGTCGAAAGCAGTGATTATTCTTAGAATATTTTTATTTGAAACTAGCTGTCCCGGCGAACTTCGTAACGCCTATTTTTTTTAATTTCTAACCTTTTAAACCTTCCCTGGACCTCCACAATTATTTCAAAACCAACATTAGCCAAATCGATCCAGCCGTTCTCGAGTTTTAGCGAGACTAACGAACAGCAATTCATTTTTATACATAAAAAATAAGATTACTGAGGAAAAAACGTAGAACCTTACTTATGTATTGGTTTTAGTAAGATTGTGTCTTGAATTAGTGAAAAAACTGAGAAACTTTTACAAACAGGAAAAAAATCATATGTTGTAGGCATTGATATATGGTTGTAGGTCATATTTCGTCAGATTTTGTTTGTAAAATAAGCTGTAACTGATAAGAAATGCATATAATTTTGTTGTTATATTATCTAGCAATCGGGTTATTAAACGTTAGTTATATAAATTGACTGTTTCAAAACATAAAAGTCATACAAAACTAAAATCGTCGTTTTTGTAGGTAGCCATTTTGACAGCCGTCACCGTATTGTTACCGTAGTACCGGGGGCGCGCGCGCGGCGGTGAGCGCCTCGTTTTTTATGGTTGTGTTTATAAAATTTTTTGAGTATCAAATGTCGTGTTTCAAAGTGTATAATTCATGTGATCGTTTCTTTACTATGTAAACTATGAAGTACAAGTGTAATTTGAATCAGAGTGAAATGTGAATTTGTGTAAGTGAGGTTGAAAGTGCGAGTATGAAGTAAAATACTAAACTTAACATTTTGTCAACTGTATTCAGCGAGTAGTAAGTACTTTATATAGATTAAAATGTTAATGACCACTAGGAAATTTCATAAGGCTTAGGGTGATATCTAATTTATGGGATATTATTATACTGTATTGCTAGAAAAATATATTTTTAGGAAAAAAAAGGAGGGTAGGCTCTCAGACATTTTTTTTTGCGAGTCCAATCGGGTTAAATGGCGCCTAGACTTTTAGCGAAGTCTATTTCTGTCAAAGTCGCGTGAAATGGACATAACTGATATAACACAGGTTAAATCTATACTTATATTATAAAGAGTTTGTTTGTTTGTTTAAACGTGATACGTTGTTTTTTTATATTTTTTTTCAATAATTGATTTTAAATTTTTATTTTACAATTGTCAAACTAACTGTGTGTCTTAGTGCAAAATAAGTATTACCAATGTAATCTATGTGAATAAAAAAAATTGACTTTAACTTTAATAATCTCAAGACCTGGTTCGATGTGAAAAAAAAAATATTTTGGACAGAACATTTATCGCTGAAGGCTATATAACATCACGCTGCAACCAATAGGAGCGAAGATGCAGAGGCTAATGTGAAAAAATGGGGAAATAGTAGGTATTTTTTTTTATACTACACTTCAAGATTGACCTCATCCCACCTGATGTTAAGTGGTAATCAGGTACTAGCTTAAGGGTGACAAGTACAACATAATAAATCTTACCTTGAAGGCTTGACTATTACTAATGTAGCACCCCCCAGGAGCTCTGGACACCTTACTCACACGCAGGAACACAACAACACAGAAGTGATTGTTATTTAGCTGCGGTTTTCTGTAAGGTGGAGGTATTTCACCACTCGGGTTGCTCCAGTTCGAGCGATAAATCGCTTTGCCCTGCCTCTGATATTATCGATACCATCGTTACTTCAATTAATTTTAAGATAAGTCTTAGCCTCATTTGCATTAACGATTAAATCGATGCACAATCGATTATACGGCAGAACTAATGCAAAGACCGGCGTGAGCTTGCTGAGCTAATTAGCAGTGAATCTCGCACCCCGAGTAGTCACGAGTCGTGCTGATAACGCCACTTTATGCCGTGTTTGTGTTGTATGAGGTTTATAATTATGTCTTTATGGCGCTAAACGCCGTTTGAGTTTACGCTTATGAAGTTATTGCCTAATAACTTAAGGGATGGCGATAAGAGATACGCTTTGGACCTTAGTTGGTAACTGTATTAATTTGTTAAACAAATCAAGCATAAGTACTCTAAATATTTAACAATTACCAAATTTATATACAAGCAATGTAGGGCATAGCGATTTATCGCTCGAGCTCGAGCAGCCCGACTGGTGAAATACCTGCACCTTACAGAAGACTGCAGCCAAATAACAATCACTTCGGTGTTGTTCCTGCGTGTGAGTAAGGTTTCCAAAGCTCCTGGGGGGGTGCTACATTAGTAGCAGGGGTCAAGCCTTCAAGGTAAGAGCGACAAGTCGAGTAACAGATTTATTATGCTGTACTTGTCACCCTTAAGCTAGGTCCTAACATCAGGTGGGATGAGGTCAATCTTGAAGTGCAATATAAAAAAAATGAAATAAATAAATATAATTACATATTATTTGAAGTGTGGCGTGAAGCAGTTTAAAAATTGTAAACAAAACGACACTCTAATTACTAATTTAATGGACTACTGAGGAATAAAACTTTGTATAGTACTCTTATCCAATCATAGTGAAATTGATTTTCCAATTGCCACTAGATCACATTATTGACAAAGTTACAGAAAGATTTATAATAAAGATTAAGTTATGTCGTTATCAGATCTGTCTCAAACACCCAGACCCAAAAAGACGTTGATTTTAGTACGATGCTTAAATTATGTATTTGACACTAGCTGTGCCCGCGGCTTCGTTCGCGTGGGCTACAGGTTTTTCCATATATTTTTACTTTCATAGTCGGCTTTACCCCTTTCTCCCCTAATATTTGAAATCGTATCGAAAATTAGTCCATATTTTAGCCCAAGTTTTGAGTTGTATATGAGACATTTCTAACTTAAAAAATAAACATTTTTCGATAAAAACTTTCAAAGGTGGTAATACCTCCATCCCCCCTTATTTTCAAAACAAAAAGTAGCCTATGTCCGTTCAGGAGGTTCAACGTATGTCCATACTAAATTTCATCAAAAATTGGTTCAGTGGTTTAGGCGTGAAAACCGGACAGACAAATAGACAGACAGACAGACAGATAGAATTACTTTTGCGTTTATAATATTAGTATGGACTAAATGTAATCATTTGTCTCACCATAGTAAAATATTATATTTAAAATCCTGCCTCCATTTTTGAAACAAATGCAGATTTTCCATAAACATTTTTCCGAGCATTAAAATAATTATTAGGCTGGCTTCTCTTGGGATTTCCTGGAAGCCCGGAAACGGAAATGAGGAGTTCTCGCAGGAAATTACGCAGCTGTTAGAGAGGGATGGAAGATCGGGATGTACCTCATTCGTTCGGCGTTTAGTTGCGATATGATCTGTGTAAATGAGTTGCAAGCATTAGGCTTAATAATTAGAGTCAGAGTGGAACCCAAGGTTACATGTGTTCCACTTCTAAAGTCTTAGCAGGGTTCTAAAGAAACTCACATCTATGAGTAGTATTAAACTGGCTTTCTAATTAATGTTCTATGCTAAACTACATACCTGTTTCCTGCGACTTAGTTCATGTTATTTCTGTAAAAATAAGCTCTAAAAAGAGTTTATACTAAACCCAGGCAAAGGTAAGCAAGTAGGTACATACATTATTTGATAGCACAGTATGTTGTAGCCACCGAATCTACAAACTGTTTTAATTTCCTTATTTTTGGCTTGAAATTTGAGGTATTTTTGTAATATACTTTTTGTTCGATAGAATTCCTTGCTGTCTTTATCAAATTAATACACAAAAGACAATTTTTCCATATTTTTAAATATTTACCTTTCCTGAGCCCTCCTTATAGCAACATTTATTTATTTAATACTTTATGTATATATATTTTTTTAAGGAACACCGTCTTCCAATAAAAATGATTCCAAGAATCGACCCTGTAATCTTCGGCTAAGTAATCAAAGAACGTAAATATTAATAGGTATTATCTTAAACCAAATAATTAAAATCTATTCAACTACTTAGACAATTTTGATGAAATTTTCATGGTACTGCTTGGAAAGTATACCCTGTCAAAAAAATTGCCAAATCAAACTATAAATCTTCGAGTAAGTAATCGATGAACATATAAAAGGCTCCCCGACAAATTTCAAACATTCCCCCTTTTTTTTGAAGTGGGCTAAATTAGAAAATATTATACTTGGTGTTTCCAGTTTCTTATTAATTTTAACTCCACAATGAAACATGTAAATGAAACGTTAACTCAACTTTAGTAAACTTTGCCAACGCTTTCAAACTTGGCTCCGAAGTTAAAAGCGTTGCATTGGCGTTTTAAATCTCAATTACGAGCCAAATACTAAGACTTACCTGTCGAAGCCAGTGGATTCGGACCAGAAACTCCAATACTAATAAAAAAGAAAACCGGTCAAGTGCGAGTCGGACTCACCCACGAAGGGTTCCGCACCATTGACTAGGTAAATTTAAAAAATCCCCTCGAACCTTATCAAGAAATTTCCGGTCATTGAAGGCATTTCCCCAATTGGCTTGAAGACTATATGATGTTATTAAGCAGGTAAGCTTTCTGAATTTTTACTTTGTTTCATTGTATGTATGTATGTTTAATATTTATCATTATACAGTACTTATAAAACAAAGTCGCTTTTTCTGTCCCTGTATTCATATGTACGCTTAAATTTTTAAAACTACGCAACGGATTTTGATGCGTTTTTTTAATAGATTCACTCCATCTATTAAAAAAACGCATCAAAATCCGATTTCAAGAGAAAGGTTTTTATTTGCTATAAAGAATATACAAACTAATATTTATACGTATTTACATTACATCCGTACGAAGCTGGGGCGGGTTGCTAGTATAGGTATATTTCTTTGATAATATAAACTGTAAGTATTGCTTATTTACGTTTATTTCATTTATATTTCCCCTCCCCGTCACGATATTTTCGACTCAAATCTGTGGAGTTGACTGATGGAGAATGCCGCTAGACAATAAATAGAAATAAGTCATCTTTTTGTAGGTATATGCAATATAATTTAAATAATTCAGTTGCTTCACAAATATCATATAATTCATGTTAACCTTTCAAGGGTTTACCTGGAATAAGAATTAAAATTGAGAATTAATTAAGTAAAAAAATATAATAGCGACAAAAGAAATTCAAATTAAAATTCAATATTCTTTTATTCATGTAAATTACACCAGTAATATTTATGAAACGTCTATATAATGCAAATGATGCTACCTCCGGTTCGGAACCTATAACTTACAGAGAAGATCCTGGCAAGAAACTCTGTCGTTCATATTACAAATATAGCTGAACTTCTAGTTTAACTTATAAATACCCAATGTATGAATCTTCTTATAGTGTAGCTATTGCGGTTCTTTAATTATAGCCTGGTGATACACAGACGGACGGTCAGGCGAAGTCTTACTAGGCAGTAGGGTTTTTACCCTATGAGTATGGAATCCTAAAAAGGACTCTGCGGCAAATGCCGAGTTTCAGCTCGATATTTCAACTTTGGAAACTAGCTCCAGAATCACAAGAAACCAACCACACTGTTTTTATAATCTCCATTGCTTGCTTCATCAAATCCATCAGCTATGAACTCTCTTACTACACAGCAGTGTATATAAAATGTTGAAATAATGTCGCTGCAAGGTGAAAGACACCGGTATAGAAATATAATTTGCAACGGAAGATAGATCCTGGGGAAATTTTGAAGGCAGTATATTTCAAAACAGAAATTGCCTGTACAATTTAAGTAGGGTCTCTTTGAAGAGCCAATTTGTAGACCAACCGTGAAGTTTAATCATTTCGTAAGAGTTTCTATCAAAAGTTTGATGGCAAATGATAACATCTCAACCTCAAACTCAAATATTCAAGTAAGTTACATATAACACTTTTGAATCGTCATTGAATACAATGCAAAGTGATTCTACTTCCGGTTCGGAACCTATATCTACCGAGAAGACACCGGTAAGAAACTCAGCAGATCATTAACAGTATCAGTATCTAACTTATTGCTATGTGTAGCTCACTTTGGACCAAGTCTTATAGTTTTGGTTTTGATGAGTGATGAAACAAATAGGTAAGTACTCAAGTAAGTTTTTACTTTCAAGAGGTAAGCTGGAGCAGACCAGTCCCCAAAGGTGGCATCTCCATATTAAGTTATGAAATATACTAAAATTATAAAGCTAAAGAGTTTTTTTGTTTGAACGCACTAATATCTACTATATTTTTTGTTTGAAGGAACTACCTACTACTTACTGGTTTGTTTTAGACAAACCGTTTGTCGAAGGTTTTAGTTTTTTCTCACACCATCACGATGTTTTTTTTATAACGCATTTCAAGATTGACCACATCCCACATGATATTAAGTGGTAATGAGTTCCTAGCTTAAGGGCGAAAAGTATAGCATAGTAAAACTATAACTAAACTTGTCGCCCTTACCTTAAAGGCTTGACCCCTGCTACTGATGTAGCACCCCCCAAAAGCTCTGGAAACCTTACTTACATGCAGGAACACAACAACACCGGAGTGATTGTTATTTGGCTGCGGTCTTCTGTAAGGTGGAGGTATTTCACGAGTCGGGCTGCTACAGTTCGAGCGATAAATCGCTATGCCCTACCTCTCTTACCAATATCTTATGTGACCAATGGGAGCGAATGATCAATGAAAAATGTGCAAAAAACGTGGTTTGTTGTAGGTAGGTGACGCGTGTGAACTCGCGGCGCGGCGCTTGTATTAATAATTAATAATAAATATTAGACAACATCACATACATTGCTCTGATTCTGTGATAAGTAGCTTTAGCACTTTTGTTACACAAATCAGAAACAAAGAAGGCACCACAACACCCAGACCTGAGTCAATATAGAAAAGTTCGTTTCATATATTGACCCGACCGGGGATCGAACCCGGAACCTCAGAGATGGCGCGACGCTAAAGTCCGGCCCGCTCGCCTCTCGGTTACAGAGGTCGTCAAATTATAACGTATGTACCTAATACATATCAGAGAAATCACGAACTCCGTAGCCAAGAGGGAGTGCGCCAGACTTTGGGATCGCGCCATAACGAGGGCCTGAATTCGATTACCGACCGTGTATGGAAAACGAACTTTTCTACTTAAATTGTCCCGGGCCTGTATGTTTTGGTACCTTCGTCGTTTCCAGTTTTTTAAGCACTTATCCTAATAAGAGCTTTAGCTACTAACTACACAATCAGAACAATACTATATGTGATGTTGTCCAATATATTCATTTGTTTATACTTGCTAAAGTATACAGTGGATTTGTGTCCCATAAAGTCTGGTAAAGGTAGACTTTGCTAAAGATTCTTGGTGGCCATTAAAATAAAAAGAATAAGAAGAGTATGTAGGTAATACAGAGCTGACACAGCAGTGTGGTAGGCAATAAATACAGCAGCCAATATCGGCGCTACCTACCCCGAGGTGGGCCGCGCTCCGGACCTAGCGATTTACTGCTGAAAAGGCTGGCTACAAACTCAAACTCAAATATTTATTTATACAATTAGGTTACATTTAACACTTTTGAATCATTGAATACAATTCAAAGTGATTCTACATCCGGTTCGGAACCTATAACTACCGAGAAGAAACCGGTAAGAAACTCAGCAGATCAGTTACAGTATCAGTATCTAACTTATTGCTATGTGTAGCTCACTTTGGACCAAGTCATATAGTTTTGTTTTGATAGCTACTTGCTTACTTACTTACGATATTCAGCTACATACTTACTGTGTTATGTGGGGTTTGGTATCATTTAGATTGTTTAAAAAATGTCACTCCTCATTATCTTTATGTACGAGTTTGCTATATACATAATATGGCTTTTGGTAATTTTATAGCGCTAAGTCCCATTACACAAAGTAGTGACCTCTATCAATGAGTAAATTAAATTTGAGCATGAAATGACAGCAAAATATTTTTTAGAAATTATTGATGTTAAGAAACCTACCTAATAATGAAATTTGCTTTAATGTAAAAGCAAAACTTTATTTCGTCTATCTTTATAAGAAATATAACTAATAAGTAAATATAAGACATCACATACAAACCTGTATAATACTGCTAAGCTGTTGATTTTAAAATAAACTCGTATAGACGTTTAATGAATATCACTGTTGTAATTTAGAAAAAAAAACTGATTCTGACTCTAAACAAACGGTCATTAGGTTAAACCAAAAACGAAACGAACAAATGAAACGTTTCGTTTATGAAGATTAATCAAATCAATAGTTTAGCAGTTAAAATGATGTTTGATTTGCATAAGTCTATATTTACGACTTTCTTTTATATCTTGGGGCACAGCAGTGCCCCCGCCAAGACGTATATACAACCTGTAACTGAAAGGGGGTAACAATCGAAAGTAGGTGGATACTATACCTTGTATAGATTCTATATACGAAATCCCGAGTTAAAATAAACACTTTATTGTATTTATGAAATAAAAAATGATTAACTATAATGACTGACTAAAACGTAAACAAACGCATCACAACACTATTGAGGTCAGCGACCCCAAATCGCGTTATCACTTCACGACAATCACTGCGATCCTGAATTTCTCCACCTTCTTCCTCGACATGCGCGCCTAGTACTTTCTTAGAAGATGCGCGAACATTATGCAACATTTGTGGTGTCACTGTACAGAACGCGGCCTTGATGCTTTCTATCATCTCTTCCCTTGACGAGCATGCTACAGCGTACACCTTCCTTTTAAATTAGTCCCACAAGAAAAAGTCCAACGGAGTGAGGTCTGGTGACCGAGCTGGCCATGTGATACGACCTCCTCGCCCAATCCACAGATGGAAACGAGCGTTTTGATGGTTTCGTAAATCTCTTTCTCTAGCTCGCGGTCGGCCATCACGCTGCCGTCGGTTGCTCCGACACAGAGAATCATCTCGAATATTCTTGATTGCTCAAAGACATCACGAAATATCACTAGGCTATCCGTAGTAAGTAGGTAATCCAGAAAGGCAAAAACACAAGATGTTGTCATGGCGACGACAACTCAATGACTTAACTGAATTGTCAAAATGAGAAACGCTAAACCAACAAATTTCAGATGTGATTCAGTAAACACTAAAAGATGAACCACCATTGTGATATTTAAATTAATAGCATAATAGGTAGGTACATCCAAGTCTTTCGACGATTCCAACAATACTGTGATAGTGTTGTGCAAGCGTGACTTAGTCAAAATTTTGACTTGTATTTGACTGATATTTCAAAAAAAAATATTGAATCAATAAATGCGTGTACACAGCTACAAATGGTCCCATACAGTTTGTAACCGTTAACTGCTTTGGTATTTTTGATATTGTTATACCCTTTCCGTTACACGTTGTATATATTATATAATATATATATACGACAATATTTGTTTAAGTAATAAATGTTTCTTTTTTTCTTTCTCTCTTTCTTTCTTTAGTTGCATTCAAAGTGAGCTAGTCACGATTATGAGACTTAAAAATTGCACTCCGTCGTCGGATCCGATATTTAGTTTTTGGGAATAGTTAGAGCCCTGTGCTCGCCCGGCCTAACGGCTTCAGATTTATAAGGGGGCGAGGGGCGCCCTCAGAATGGCTTCATTGGCTCCACTAAACTACTTCTCGGGAAATTCGCACCGAACATGGATGAGGTCACCTGACCTTCCGTAAGTCATCCTTCGTTTCTCTGTGAACTGAAAACCATTGGTACATTAAATAGAACATCAATTGTATCTCCCCTTGCGGTGAGAGAATCGAACCCACGAACTTCACGTATCGCGCGTGCTGCTCTTCCAACTGAGCTAACCGCAAGCTTATTTTATATTTTATTTTCTTTATTAAGGAAACAAACAGCATAAGTTAATACTTTAAAAAATATACATATATGTTAAGAACTAACTCACTAGCCTAATTAGTTTCCACTAATAGCATATACAATTAAAATGTTGATTGAGAAACTCGTACCATAAGAATCCAAAATATAAAACAAAAATACTGTTGTGATTCAGACTCCTAATTATATCATGTTAAGCAGAAATAATAAATGTGTGTTTAAACAAGCTAAAATAACATAACTACTTGTTATTTCGTGTGTACAGAAGAATGTTATTTAAGCAGGCGGCGAAAACGCGCCATTTTTTCGTGAAATATGTCGATGCTGCTGTAAGTACTATTATATTTATTACATGTTCTTATTACAAAACTATTTTTTCTATAGTTCGTTTTACAAAAGGGTACAGAAAAAGTAAGTTTATGCCGTGCACCTTGTCTGGAACATCTTAGTGCTAATTTATTCAGCAAGAAGGGAGAATCAAGGAAATTATTAATAATTTTAAATAAAAATATTTGGTCTTTGTGCTCTCGGCGAATTAATAACAACTCAATATTTGAAGTGTTTAAATTTTTAAACCTATACCTACTTCAATCGTCGGATAAAACTTCTCTGTAAAAGTCCCAGGTTCGATTCGCGGTCAGGTCAATTTATAAAACGAAATTTTCTAAATTGACTTGTGTCTGGGTGTGCTAGCATGACGCCCCCAGTTAGTATCCGTCGTCTGGTGCTCATAGTACAAGGGGAAACCTTAGTTTGAGACTAGGAGTGGTTGTATGGCGTATTTATTTAACCGTTACTTTTTCAGGCGGACGAAGTCGCGGGTAACTATTAGCTCTTAAGACCATAATGATCCAAGCTCAAGTCTAATCACACAGTCATTGTGCTATCCCATTCTAGCAATAACAAAGTAATTAATACAATCAATGGTTAAGCACATTAGCCCCCGATACCATCAGTGTGGAGTCAGCGAGATCTAATTACCGGGGAGATTACCCCGGCGGGGAGTTTACCCTGTGTTAGGGTTGCCAGAATGAAGTCAAATAATCTTTATTAATATACATATTACTTATTTGGTACACCAACAGGTTACATACAAGCATTGAATAAATGAAGTAAGATTGAAAGTTGCATCTAGTATGCAACCCAATTACAGGTGAACACAACATTAACTAAGTACAAAACATACTTAGATATTATTATAAGAATTTATTAGAATATTCCTAAGATAGTTATGCAAAAATTATCTTGATAATAATATTTTTATGGACTAGTATAGTGGATTTCGTTCGCGTTGACTTAAAACAAAAAACTTTATGATATAAATTCGTATTAAATTTTTACCGCTCAAACCGTTTGTATTTGGGCTCTCGTAAAGTAGCTAAATTAATAATTGCTCTCGTTTCAAAGATGTTAATTTGCATACAGGTATTATACATCTAACTACTTACCTACCTACCATTAGAAATACAATATTTACCAGTCCAATTACATAACGAAAACGAAATAATCTTTATTGTACTTGTCTATTTATTTCTGTCGAAGTTGTTTAATTAGAAAATCTCCAACCGACAACTTTATCTTTTGCCCAAGAATGATATTATCTTACCTACGGACAAATGCACGACTTTGGACTATACATCGCCCTTAGGTCAAGCACATAAGATCTTAAATCGAGCAGCAAGTGTTACCCTGACGTGTTGTAGACCATAAAAATAATTAAAATTACACTTTTTAATACACAATTTAGAGCAGACCTATTTCATTAAACTTAATATTTTCCCTTTCCATTTTGTGTGGTTACAACGACACTAAACTATATATTTGAGGTAAATATCTTCACAGGCGCTAAAGTGGGAAGTTGCAAACATTTCTAGTAATACTCCGTTCGCTGGACTACAGGATTCCTATTATATATATATGCATATATAGCAGCTCCCCGGAGCTCTGGAAATCTTACTCAACCTGTGAGTGTCCAGAGCTCCGGGGAGCTGCTACATCAGTAGCAGGGGTCAAGCCTTCAAGGTAAGGGCGACAAGTCCAGCAACAGCTTTATTATGCTGTACTTGTCGCCCTAAAGCTAAGATCTTAATTACCACTCAACATCAGGTGGTATGAGGTCAATCTTGAACTGCAATATAAAACAAAATCTACCCTAGTCTTTCGTGGCAGCCCTACCGACACCCTGGGGACCCTTTATCACGTTTCTGCGTCTTGCATCGTCGCGGTCCTAGTTCCAACCGATCTGATTAGTTTTATTGGCGACATGGAAAGAGGGGACTTTGAAATATTGTTCCATTTTGTATTGAGATTCCATGCAGAAGTAGATTACTCTACTCCTATTTTTAACAGACTTAAAAAATATATTTATATTGGACAACATCACATACATTGTTCGATTCTGTGGTAAGTAGGTTAAGCACTTGTGTTACAGAAATCAGAAACAACGACGGTACCACAACACCCAGACCCGAGAGAATATAGAAAAGATCGTTTCCCATTCCTATATTGCCCCGACCGGGGATCGAACCCGGGATGGCGCGACGCCAAAATCAGTCATAGAGAATATATGGGCAAATTAAATACAAAAAGCGTATCCTATTGCTAAGACTTTTCTGTCTGTACGTCAGTCTCGTTTGTCACCAAGCTATATCTCAAAAACCGCGAAAACTGGATAGTTGAAATTCACACAAATTGTTTCAAAGTCAAAGTCAAAGTCAATCTTTTTTATTCACATAGATTACATTAGTAATACTTATGAATCCCTACTATCCCTACTAATATTATAAATGCGAAAGTAACTCTGTCTGTCTGTCTGTCTGTGTGTCTGTTACGCTTTCCTGCTTAAACCTCTCAACCGATTTTGATGAAATTTGGTATAGGTATACGTTGAATCTCAAGAACGGACATAGGCTACTTTTTATTAGAAAATAAGGGGGGGAGGGGGGTAATACCATCTTTGAAAGTTTATATGGAAAAATGTTTATTTTTGAATTTAGAGATATGAAATTTGACACAAATATAGCTCGAAACTTGGATTAAACTATAGACTTCTTTTTGTTTCGAATATTAGGGTAGAAAGGGGTAAAACCGACCATGAAAGGAAGTAGTCCACGCGAACGAAGTCGCGGGCACAGCTAGTAGTATCTATCTAAAGCAAATGAAGCTACCTTCTATGGTTGCTATACAAATACTAGAAAGTTTTCACATTTCCGCTTCAAAAAAGGTAAGATCTGGGGTTGGTTGGCAGTAATGTTATCTGATGTTATCAAATGCTGAGGTTCCAAAGCTGATTCATCTATTTAAAACAGACTACTGGTTATTAATACCGAGTTTCAGTTCAGTAACAAGTAGGTACACTACACAGTGTTGACCGACTTGACATTTGTGCAGCACTTGACACGCGCGACTCAAGGCAAATTGTCGTGTCGCTGGAAACTGTGAAATCAGTTATTTTACCAGCAACATGTACTTAGGTATTTTTATGTATTTTTAAATAACCTGCAACTTCGTTCGCCTTTAAATTTTAAATGTTAATACATCATATTTTTATATCTTATATCATTCAAATCCTAGTATAGGGTAACACTGTTATTTTAAAAAGAGTAAGCGCCGATTTTCTTCCCAGTTCTTCTCGACGTCATCAATTCCGAACACGGCGGTAGAATACTGAACTTGTTCTGACGATTTATATATATGCTTCTGAAAAGCATATATAAATAAAGATATTTTCTCTTTCATTCCATTTGTACATCCATTTCTTCTGTGAATAACAGACAAGCTAGGTAAATTCATACATTTTTATAAACTTTTTTAATATTAAGCCGTTTAATATTAGGTATTAGTATGATTGGTAAATATCGCTTAGTGCTAAACTCATTGAACTGAGCTGTTTTCGTTATTTATTGGTAATTACATAATCAAATACAGGTTAAAAAGTTTTACTGATTTTTTTTATTGATGATGACCTGATGTTTAGTGGTAATGCGGTCATAGCTTAAGGGTGACAAGTACAGCATAGCAAAGCTGCTACTGGGCTTTTCGCCCTTACCTTGAAGGTTTGACCCCTGCTACTAGTAAGCACCCCTACTCCCTCCAGGTGCTCTGCAAACCCTACTCACACATAAGAGCACAACAACACCGAAGTGATTGTTATTTGGCTGCGGTCTTCTGTAAGATATTTCACCAATCGGGGTGCTCCAGTTCGAGCGATAAATCCCTATGCTATACCTCTTTTGATGTAATCCATATGAATTAAAAGATTTGACTATTGGCTATTATAACTATTAGTTATGTAAATAGGCTCATGTATGACCTCAATATCACTTTATGGTAGGCCTAAGGTGGAACGCGTTTGCCTGTTAGTTATCTGCTCAGTTTGGTCTTAAAGAAATCAAGATACAATGTCCCGGAAAAACTGACCTCGGTGAAAAGTTTCACTCCTTAGCTGTCGTCATAATTAAGCAACAGATAAAACGCTTTATGCGTATGAAAGGAATATCTACACCATAAGGATAAAATTGCTAGACGCCACGACCAAGACTTTCGGTGATAGAAAGAGGAAGGGGTATCAGGTTATGCAGAACCTCGGCTTTTTTATTTAAATTCAATGTTCTTTTATTCATGTAAATAACACCAATAATATTTGTGAAACGTTTATAAAATGCAAATGACGCTACCTCCAGTTCGGAACCTATAACTTACAGAGAAGATCCCGGCAATAAAATCTGTCGTTCATATTACAAATAAAGCTGAACGTATAACTAGTTTGGACTAAGACATTGTTTTCATTGTTAACGTAAGGCAAGTAACGGAGATGACTGTGATAAATATTGCATAATTTATGTCATGCCATGTCAAAAATGTGAGTTAAATTAGACAGTTTGATCTTTACCCTTTTTCCCTAAACCCCCTACGACCTCACAAACAATCAATGAGTCACTCACAGTGAATCGTCAGAGGGCGCTACCTCAGCTACCTGTGGCAATGTGACTTCCTTCAAGCACCAGCCATGAGTCACACGTGTAGGGCGTTGCTAGAAGTTCTTTTAATTTATTATCAGCCTTAGTCCGTCCACTGCTGGACTTAGGCCTTCTTTGATTCGCGCCACATTCCTCTATTCCAGGCTTTCCCTCATCTTACTACACACTTCATAGTTACTCATGCTCACTAATGCCCGTTTCCAATATATGAAAAACGATCCGTTCAAGTTAGCACGGATAGTACTAAACGATACAAGGCGTCGATACGCCTACCGATTCTACCGATGTAAATACTTAATTTGTACTGACGATTCACAAGTGCTTTTGTAAAGTTTACATGAATAAAGATGTTTTCTATTCTATTCTAATAAATTCGTAAGTTAAAAACGACCGACGGACGACTGATATGGAGAATAAAAATTGAAATAAGAATTAACGACTCGTAGTCGGTTGGAGAATAACGGATTGTCATTTTCGATTCATTACGAATCGTAAACTATTGGAACCGAGCATAAATCGCCATAGGGTTAACGTATATATATATATATATATATATTCACAAGCATGACGTATGTGCCAGCCATCGCTTCACTCATATATGTATATATATATATATATATATATATATATATGAGTGAAGCGATGGCTGGCACATACGTCATGCTTGTGAACAGGTGCCAGGGGACTGGTCTGGTCCAGCTTACCTCTCAAAAGTAAATTATGTTTTATTCACTCATTAAAACAAAGCTTGGCTTGGTCCAAAGTGCTATAAACAAAGCTATAATATGTTAGATACTGCTACTATAATATGTTAGATACTGCTACTATAATCTGCTGAGTTTCTTACCGGTGTGCTCTCTACTCTAAATAAAGGTTTCGAACCGGCAGTATTTGCATTTTGCATTGTATTCAATGACGAATCAAAAGTTACATTTTACCTACTTGAATAAAAATATATTTGATTTGATTTGAGTATCAAATAACTGATTTTCAGCTTCCAACCAATACGTAACAAGCGTTATTAATTATTTTACTAACCACTAAACCACATATCCGATTCTACATAGAACAGTTCTTATCAACATTTGTATGTCACATATCTTTGATAAGTTAATCAAACTGGAACCAATCTATATAAGGGGTAGGACAGGTGTCCCATCTCAAATTCCAGAACTAAACAAAAAAACTGTCAAGAAACAAATCAAATATAGGGATACCTACAGTCGCGTGGTACCTAGTGGCGTCCTCTTTTTTTAGTAGTCGGTTAAAAGGACTTCCACAGTTAAAAGGCAATAAAACCGCAGTCCAAATTGTGCGACCACCCTCGTATCACACGGACCCGGGCCGGTGCGAGCCGGAAAATCGGTGTTGCCAGGGTATGAGCAGAATAAACCACAAAACTACACATCGTTAAGAGAGGTAGGGTATAGCGACTTATCGTTTGAGCTGGAGAAGCCTGACTGGTGAAATACCTCCACTTTACAGAAGACTGCAGCCAAATAACAATCACTTCGGTGTTGTTGTGTTCTTGTGTTTAAGTAGGGTTTCCAGAGCTCCTGGGGGAGAGGGGGTGCTACATTAGTAGCAGGTGTCAAGCCTTCAAGATAAGGGCGATAAGTCCAGTAACAGCTTTATTATGCTGTACTTGTCACCTTTAAGCTATGACCTCATTACCACTACTTCGGTGTTGTTGTGTTCCTGCGTGTAAGGTTTCAAGAGTTTCTGGGAGAGTGCTACATTAGTAGCAGGGGTCAAGCCTTAGAGGTAAGGGCGACAAGTCTAGTAACAGCTTTATTATTTAGTACTTGTCGCTTGAAAGTTTGGCTGGAACACAACACAACCGAAGTAATTGTTATTTGGCTGCGGTTTTCTGTAAGGTATTTCTGCTCCAGTTGAAGCGATAAATCGCTATGCCCTACCTCTCTTAAAACTTATTGCTATGTGTAGCTTTGGACCAAACTAGACTTATTTGTAGTCAGATTAAAACTATCAGTCTGTGTAGTTTTTGCATCGTGTTCTGGGAACACTGCCCCCCCTCTCTGGGCAGTTGATTGCATTCCTTTGTGCTGAGGGCTGTGGTATAGATTACATGTTAGATTACACTTCGGTTGCAAAGAACTTGATTGAAGAACTTTTAGTTTTACGGGGATTAGAGGTAAGGATTGGTGTGCACGGGATCTCTGGAAAGTTTTAAGCACTGAACGTCCGTGTTCTATTTCGAAGTTATATATCTAGAGCCTGAGCCTGATATTATATAACCCCTCTCGATAAATGGACTATCTAAAACCTAAATCACTTTACAATTCAGACCGTTATTTTTGAGATTAACGCCTTTAACCCTGTACTCCGGCGTCTGTGGTATATCACTCGGCAGGGCCCACTGAAAACCAGCGTCATGGCCTGCGACGTGGGCCATTGTCTGCATCGCCTGGTTGATGAGGAGAAAGAAAGTGAAAGTCAAAGTATTTATTCAGCACACAAAAAAGAACGCTCATTTTTCATTTTCCTTGTAATGTTTTCTGTTATTTTCTTTTTTTTGTGTTCATTCCTTTATTGTTATTGTTATGTTTACTCATATGGCTGTGTTGTGATGTCTTCAAGTAATACTTCAACTTCAATTTTTTCACTTCAACTGTTCAGCAATAAAAATTCATAATAACTTACCTTTAGAGTTGCGATTAGAAGTTGATAAAAATAAATATATAAAAAAACTTAAAGAAACATTAATAAAAAATTGCTATTATAACTTAAACGAATACTTTAACGATAAATTTACTAATACCTAATCTAAAACTATTAACACTGTAAGTGGTAAATACATAATATATATTAATGATCCATGTTCATATTGAATATTTTTATATTGCTATGCCTAAATGATGTACTGTAATTCATATTTAATTCCACCTGTTTAACATTCATGAAATGCAATAAATGATTTGACTTTGACTTTGAATAAATGTTTCTTTCTTTCTTTCTTACTCTGGGGTACAGCTGTTAGTGTTTCTGCTGTAATTCTAATATGGGTACGGTTCTACGGTTAAATATTCAATAGTGTGTGCTTTATAATATTTTAGATTTATACACAGAGCACAAATGTTCATCACAGAAATGTCAGATTTCGGATCGAACCCCCGACCATTGGGTCAAGTAAATTCAATAGTCCAAATTTTAGTATGATTTGGGACGTATGTTTGTCTTGGCGAAAATTTTGTTCCACTTCTTTAGTTCTTTAGTATAAACACTGAGTATCTTGTTGGTATCGTGTTGCTACGATGCCACTCTTAAATCGTGGGCATAAGTCTGGCGCATTAATTAAAAAAAGGCGCATTAATAAGGACTAAAATGGAACAAATAATAATCATAACCAATATATTTATTAAATTTGGTTACAACTAACACTTATGCATCGTCAAAATGATTATAAACCAAAATTGAAGCTACAGCCGGTTCGGAACCTAATCCTACCGAGAAGAATCCGGCTAGACACTCGGTAGTTATTCTAATCATTACAATATTTAGGACTGGAGAATTTAAAAAAATTGGCCACCCCGCCAAAGCTAGACATTTGCTTCTGTGGCTTAACTTCGCGGCCGACGAATCGCTACCACGACATTGCTCCTAGCAGTTCTATTTCCAAACTAATTCATATTAAATTTCTCGTGGCAAAATTTCGTCCAGAAATTATCATAATTTCATAGAAAACTCACTCCAACTCCACTGTGACTGTTTTCGATCTAACTCGTTTTCCTTCTCTTTTTATCGCGATATGAGCGACAGAGATAGGCGTTTGGATTAGAGCCAAGCTTCCTGGCGTATGGTACGGGAATAATTGGATGTATTAAGTAGGGGTGGCGGATTTTGTACGAATAACGATTTTTATCGATTACCGATTCACAAAAAATAACATCTTGCAGAGGTACATAGATTTTGTTAAAGAAGCTTTGTTGCCATTGAAAAACTAAAAATAATGTTAATTTTGTTTTGTGCGTGCAATGTCTACTTTTACTTTTGTCAAGTATTCCTTTTCAATTTAAAACAAAATTTGTCATAAAAACAGTTTTTTCCGAAAAAGTAAATAAACCTATTACTACTTTTTAACAATATAAATACTTTATGGAAATGTATATGTCGCAGTCATCTGGTTTAATCAGCTATTTCATTGGATCACTAGCGCGTTCATTGAATGACGACGTTTAATTGAATGACTAAAGGACAACTCGTCAAATTGTTTAATATAACGTTCAACTTCTTGACTGAACGTCATTTAGCGTAGTCGTTGAATGGGATATAGCTGACAGACATAACACCTTAATAAGATTTTTTAATATGTTTTAACAATTTTAAGTCTTAAGACAATTAGGCTAAAAAAATATTTTTTTACGAATAAGTCACTTTATATCTCAATTTCACTCTAAAAATTATCAACACAGTGCTATTCGATTATATCTGTACCAGCTGTTTGACGCCATCTTTGTTTTGATGAGCACTAACGCCGCAGTGGAAAAAAAATAAACTAAATTACAATCACCTGACTGATTACGTCCGCTATGTTCAAAGGGCTATGTTACAATTCGCTAACTTGTTGGACGTTCAGTGAGTCTTATTCATTCAACGTTCGGCCTAGTCATTCAATTAAACGTCGTCATTTAATAAACACGCTAGTGATTCAATCAAATAGCTGTTTCAACCAGATGACTGCGACATATATATTTATTTATTATATAGGTATTTATTTATTTATTATAGTTTTATTTATCTTTACGTATTTTTTTTTATATTTTTATCTTGTTATGGTATTAATATTGATATTTTCTGTTAGTATTTTTCTCAAACATTTTGCACGGCTGTACCCGTTTCTCGATGTCTACTATTTCCTCTACCTAAAGGTTGTCTGGAAGAGTTTTCTCTGTAGCAATAAGACCGCCTATATTGTACTTAAATATGTCTGTAAAACCAATTTCTGTGAATTTTCTGTGCAATAAAGTGTATCTATCTATCTATCTAAACCCTAACCTAATTCTAAATAAAACAAATAAGCGAGGCAAGGCTCTTATTACAACCGTGGAATATTGTATATTATAACTAAACAATTATATAAAAATAAGTCGGATTTTCCTTCCTGACGCTATAACTCCAGAACGCACGAACCGATTTCCAAGGTTTTGCATTCGTTGGAAAGGTCTCGGGCTCCAAAAGGTTCATAGCAAAGAAAATTCAGGAAAATTTTCAACAGAAAAGCGGGAAAATCCTTTAAGGCGAAACGAAGTTCGCCGGGACCGCTAGTCCCTACTAATATTATAAATGCGAAAGTAACTCTGTCTGTCTGTCTGTAACGCTTTCCTGCTTAAACCGCTCAACCGATTTTGATGAAATTTGGTATAGGTATACATTGAATCTCAAGAGCGGACATTGGCTACTTTTTATTAGAAAATAAGGGGGGGAGGGGGGTAATACCTCATTTGAAAAATGATTAATTTTGAAGTTAGAGATATGAAATTTGGCACAAATATAGCTCGAAACATGGATTAAAATATAGACTACTTTTTGTTTTGAATATTAGGGGAGAAAAGGGTAAAACCGACCATGAAAGGATGTAGTCTACGCGAACGAAGTCGCGGGCACAGCTAGTATTGTATAAATATTGGTTACTCTCTCACGCAAAAACTACTCAATCAACTTGTATAGAATCCTACTTAATGATTTTATCACACAATGCAATAAACTTATTGCTTTGTGTTATATTGTATCTGTTGTGATTTTAATAATTTCAACATTATATTAGACTGAAATTAATTTAAGGAAAGTATTTTTAAATTAGAAATTGAACCGGAAGTCGCATTTAATATTAAAAATGTTAACAGGAAATTGAAGTTTCAGCGGAAGTAGTGAAATATATTAAAAAGTATTTGTATTGACTACTGGCATGAAATTGTTCGGTGGTGGGGTGGTCGTAGCTTTGCTCGCAAGCCGCTTGATGTGTAGGCAGTTAGTTGATATCAGGCAGAGCTACGAGCAACTCCTCCTTCCTACGAAAGAGTCTGTATCTGTTCTGTAACGCTGTGTTCGTTTGTGATATAAGTGAATATACGTTTGTTTGATCGAGAAACCTGACTTTTATTACAAGTCAGAAGTGAGAGTGAACCCACGAACCATGTCTGAAGGAAACCGTGAGTATTAAGTTTTGTTTTATCTGTTAATGGCGAAGAAAATTGGAATAATTTAGCATAGAATTCTAATAACTTCAAATTACCGAATCGACAAGCATTGTCTATTGGATTTCGAATCAAAATATGATATAAGACTTAGAACGTGACCTGTAGCCATGTAGGTGTGCTATTCGAAGTGTAGCCATGTAGGTGTGCTATTCGAAGTGTAGCCATGTAGGTGTGCTATTCGAAGTGTAGCCATGTAGGTGTGCTATTCGAAGTGTAGCCATGTAGGTGTGCTATTCGAAGTGTAGCCATGTAGGTGTGCTATTCGAATTAAAGCCATGTAGGTGTGCTATTCGAATTGAAGCCATGTAGGTGTGATATTCGAAATGAAGCCATGTAGGTGTGATATTCGAATTGAAGCCATGTAGGTGTGCTATTTGAAGTGTAGCCATGTGGGTGTGCTGTTTGAACTATAGCCATGTAGGTGTGTTATTTTAAGTGTAGGCAAGTAGGGATGCTACGTGAAGTGTGTGAAATAAAAAAATAAAGCTTTGAGATGTTCCACTGTAGCGTGATATGAGTTACTAATGTATAAGAAAAATCAACGGTCGTAAGTGCAGTCGTTGGACAGTGCCTTTAATTCAGCTAGTATTAAGCACTTGGCGCACTAGGTTTCTCTGATTGATCACTGATTGCGATAAACAAGTTATGCAAGCCGTTACCATAAATTGTTATTTTTGTTACTAGATATGAGCATAAAAGGATATGAAATGCGTTAAACATTTATTTTAGGTAATCGAGATGAAGGTTATACTCCTGAACGTCCACGTCGGCGTCGACGGAGGAGGTCATCGTCTAGTGAAACCGAAGAAACTGCTACCAAAGTGCGGCGGTCTACAGATGGTTTGACTGCGGGCGACTTGATAAAGGTCATCGCAGCACTACAGAATGGTCCAAGTAAAAGCATGAATACCACTAATGTTGTTCCCGAATTCGACCCAGATAATAGGTCTCAAGATGTAGGGCGGTGGTTAAGGAAAGTAAATGAGTGCGCTACTATTTACAATTGGGACGATAAACAAACTATTCATTACGCTCTGCAAAAATTGTGTGGATTAGCCAAAAAGTGGTATGAATCCCTTCCAACGCTAAATTTTTCGTGGCAAGAGTGGCAACTTAAGATAAAAAAGGCTTTCCCTAGCGAAGAAAATTTTGGTAAACTATTAGAAGAAATGTTGAATCGCAAGTCACGGGTAGATGAAACTCTTAGGGAATATTTTTATGACAAACTTTCATTGTTAAGTAGATGCGAAATTATAGGTCATAAAGCAGTAGACTGTATTATACATGGTATTACTGATGTTTCTGTACGTAATGGAGCTCAAGCTCTTAAATGTAGTGAACCTGAAGATTTGTTGAATTATCTAGCTTCCCAGCAAATCAATCATAAAGACAATGCACGAGCTGTTACTTCTTACAATAACAATCATTTTAGAAAACGGGATTTTCGAAATGGGTCCAATACACAACCTAGATCTGCAATGAACAAAGGAAGTGAACTTACTTGTTTTAACTGTCACGAACGTGGACATTCGTATGTTAATTGCTCAAAAACGATTATTAAATGCGTCAAGTGTGGTAGGATAGGGCATAACTTTGAAAACTGTTTTAGAAAACCTCTTCTATCCTATGACATCAGTAGTCAAAATGAACATTCTACTGTCGACAAGAAGGTTCTTAAAATAGCATCTAACTCCGATTCCAAGTTTGTTGCGGAAATGGGTAAAGATTTCGCAAATGTTACAAAACCAAATTTTACTAAAGTGAATCCTGAAAATTCTTATGTCTCTATTACATCTCCAGAACCTAATAGTAAATATTTCAAAAACATATCGATCGATGGCTGTAACTTTATTGCATATGTTGATTTTGGAAGCGATTGTACTCTCATAAAATACTCCATTGCCAAAACTTTAAACCTAATAGAAAATACCGAAGGCTTGCCTTTAATTAGAGGTTTCGGACAATCGGCTATTCAGCCAAAATTTCGAAGTACAATCAAAATAAGGTTAGATGAAATAGAGACAGAGTTAGACGTGTTGGTAGTTGACGACATCTTTCTACCGGCTTCTTTACTAATAGGACAAAATTTCACTGAATTACCCTCTGTGATGGTGAAGAAAGACAACGAAACATTGTTTTTCTTTAATATGCCTTATGCGAAACCTTCTGGTAATCCTACCGTTAAACTCTTCGTGCAAAAAGATACGACTATTATAAAAGGGGGCTTAGTAGAAGTATACTGTAATGAACAGTTCTCGGGAGATGTTTATTTTGATGGTAGTACACGAATGAACCCAAATCAAGAGTACCATTTACACCAAGGCTGTTATAGAATAAGTGAACAGAAGGCAATTGTATTTGTAACATCGCTAACAACAGCCCCTTTAAAGTTCAAAGCAGATACTTTAGTAGCTAGGGTTAGTCCTATCGTAGAGTCCAATATTTTTTCCATACAATCCGAACTTACCCTTGGAGCGTTGCCGCCCCTAGAAACTTCAGAAATAAAAGTTAGTCAGGACGTGGAACCATCTACGGTTCAGCGGCTACATCAACTGTTGAATAAATATCGACCTTGTTTTGCTCAAAATCTTAATGAGTTAGGGTGCGCTAAGAACATAAAAATGAATATAGATCTACACGACAAAACACCTGTTGTGTACAGGCCATATCGGCTTTCTCACTATGAACGACAAAAGGTTAGAGATATAGTAGATGATTTAGTGAAAAATGACATTGTTCAGGAGTCAGAGTCTAGTTATGCCAGCCCAATATTGATTGTCAAAAAGAAAAACGGGGAGTCAAGGTTATGCGTTGATTATCGCGCTCTTAACCAGAAAACTGTCAAGGATAAATATCCATTACCTTTAATAGATGACCAAATTTCTAACCTGAGTGGAAATAAATTCTTTATCACGTTGGATATGGCCTCCGGATATTATCAAATACCAATGGGAGAAGAGAGTCGGCATGTAACGGCATTCGTTACTCCGGATGGTCACTACGAGTTTAAACGTATGCCTTTCGGATTAGCGAATGCGCCAGCGGTATTCCAAAAGATGATTAATAGACTATTAGGCCAAAGAAGATTTGATTGTGCGCTTGCTTATATGGACGACCTCCTTATACCATCAATCACCATTGATGAAGGTTTTCAAAAATTAGAGGAAGTCCTCAAGTTAATTCAAGATGCCGGTCTCACCTTAAAACTTTCGAAATGTCGTTTTTTTGATACGGAAATAGAGTATCTAGGCTATGAAGTTTCGGCTGAAGGTATTAAACCCAGTGAAAGAAAGATTTCTGCGGTCAGGGATTTTCCTGTTCCGTCTAATATCCACGAACTCCGACAATTTCTGGGCTTGGCAAGTTACTTTAGAAGGTTTGTAAAGGGTTTTGGTGAAATAGCTAGGTCTCTTACTAAACTACTAAAAAAAGACGTTCCATGGCAGTGGACTAACGATCAGGATAGTGCATTTAGTACACTGAAATCGCATTTAGTTGAACGCCCTTTATTGGCTTTATATGATCCGAACTTAGACACAGAATTGCACACGGATGCCAGCTCTCTAGGATTAGGTGGTATTCTCATGCAGTGGCAATCACAACCTAGAGTTCTCAAACCTGTTGCTTATTTTAGTCGGCAAACCACACCTGAAGAAAGGTTTCTACATTCTTACGAACTTGAAACATTGGCTGTGGTTTGTTCTTTAAAAAAATTTAGACCATATCTTCTAGGACTTAAATTTTCCGTATTCACTGACTGCAACGCGCTCCGAACAACTCTCACGAAAAGAGATTTAATTCCGCGTATTGCTCGCTGGTGGCTTCAAATAAATGAATTCGATTTTAATGTTGAATATCGCCCTGGCAGCCGTATGGGCCATGTCGATGCCCTTAGTAGAAACCCGGTATCCGATTTGGCCCGTTCAGTAAAAACTATGAATATCACTTCCGATAATTGGATAGTTACTTTACAAATGGCTGATCCTGAATTGCAAAGAATTATCAGAACTATTAAGCCTAGCACTGATGAAGAAGTTTCTGAAATCAGGAAAAGTTATAGTATTAAAAATCATACTCTGTACAAAAGGGTAGGTACGGATTTGCGATTAGTTGTTCCAAAAGGTGCTAGGTGGCAGATTTGCAAAGCCAATCACGATGATATTGGCCATTTTGGATTTTCTAAAACCCTTGAACGTATCCAGAATAAATACTGGTTCCCAAAATTAAGGCGATTTATAAAGAAGTAAGTACGTAGCTGCTTGCATTGAATGTGCATTTAACAAAGATAATGCTAGCAAGTTGCGAAAGGGATACTTGTATCCAATAGAAAAGGGAGATAAACCGTTTCATACCCTGCATTTAGACCATTTAGGACCGTTTGTTAGAAGCAAAATAGGTAATTGTTATATTTTGACAATAGTTGATGCATTTACGAAATATCTTTTTGCCAGATCTGTAAAAGATACAAAGACTAAGACGGTTTTAAAGGTTTTACAAAATATTTTTAATGATTTTGGGGTTCCCTCAAGAATAATTACGGATAGGGGAACCGCATTTACGTCTGGGCAGTTCAAAAACTTTTGTAATAGTCATAAAATTAAACATGTCCTTAACGCAGTGGCTTGCCCCAGAGCAAATGGTCAAGCGGAACGCTATAATCAAACCATTTTAACATCATTGTCTACTAAAAACTCTGGTCAAGATGAACGCCTCTGGGACCAGCAACTAGGAAAAGTTCAGTGGGGTATAAATAACACTGTTAACGCTACCACAAAAAAGTCTGCATCAGAGTTAATGTTTGGTATAAAATTAAATGGTCCCACTGATAACATGTTAACTATTGAAGAGACTAGTCAGGCGGTTTCAGATATCCAGCCATCGACTTCATTGGACTCTGATGTCGTAGAAAACGATACTCGAGCGGTAGATTGTGTCTTAAACATTGATGACCAAAATTCATCACATATTGAAAGAATTAGACATGAGGCTGCTTCAAATATCAATGTTAGCCAAAAATCCCAAAAGCTGTTACACGACTCAAAAAGATTACCGGCGGTTTCTTATTCGATAGGTGATTTGGTTAAAATAACTAAAACAAATTTTTATAATGATGGCAAAAGTAAAAAGTTAATGCCCAAATTCATTGGTCCATACAAAATATCAAAATGCTTAGGAAATGACAGGTATGAAATCGTAAACGTGCCAGGTTTTAACACGAAACGATACGAAAGCGTAGTATCAGCAGATAGAATGCGGCCCTGGATCCATGTTCAAGCGCTAGACTTATACAAATCTTCTGGTTCTGAAACTAGTTCTTCTGATTCCGATAGTGATGATTCCGAAACTCTAAACAAATAACAAATCAACTATTCTCATTAGATAGGTTAAATCAATATATATATTTAATGGATACCTACTTAGGAACGAATAATGTAGTTGTGAACTACATCGCATGTGCTCATTGATGAGTTATCGCAAGCCAAGAATTAGTTTTACCTACTATTTTACGTTTCATTAAATGTTATTTATTGTTACCAAAAAAAAAAAACATTTTTTTTGTAATTAGGTGAACCACGTTCTTATGTTTATTATTTATTAATTTTTATACACTTTATTTTAGTAGATTTAGTTAAGTGGTCTTTCGGTACAATTAATGTTGTGATTTAAGCGTGCTCCGGAGATAGCACGCTATCGGATGGCCGAATGTTGTGATTTTAATAATTTCAACATTATATTAGACTGAAATTAATTTAAGGAAAGTATTTTTAAATTAGAAATTGAACCGGAAGTCGCATTTAATATTAAAAATGTTAACAGGAAATTGAAGTTTCAGCGGAAGTAGTGAAATATATTAAAAAGTATTTGTATTGACTACTGGCATGAAATTGTTCGGTGGTGGGGTGGTCGTAGCTTTGCTCGCAAGCCGCTTGATGTGTAGGCAGTTAGTTGATATCAGGCAGAGCTACGAGCAACTCCTCCTTCCTACGAAAGAGTCTGTATCTGTTCTGTAACGCTGTGTTCGTTTGTGATATAAGTGAATATACGTTTGTTTGATCGAGAAACCTGACTTTTATTACATATCTAACTAGATACTGATACTGTTTCTTACCGGTATTTTCTCTGTAGATATAGAATGTAGAATCACTTTGCCTTCTGTTCAGTGACGAATCAAAAGTGTTATATGTAACCTACTTAGGTAAATAAAGAGGTATTTGACTTTGACTACAATTAATATTTATTGACATGTAAGATACATTTTGTCTCGGAATAATCCGAACAAAATTTCTCGAAACTGCTAGTCAGACCATATAAAAAACTTTATCTTCCATTTTTTTTTTTTTTTTTTTTTTTTTTTTATTTAGGATTAACAACAGCCAACTTAATTACAATTTTTACACCATATTATAACATAAGTGTCAATTGGGCCAAAAGCGTTAACCACAGTTACCATAATTTAATTTAACAATAATAGCCTTGACAGCATAATAATTATGTTTACTTACAACTAAAGCAAGTTCTTATGTTGGACCACACCAACATGAGCGCAAAATATATAAGTATGATAGATAGATAATTGACGTGGTTAGATGAATACTAAATATGTATTTTAAATGGGTTGTGATCACTGACAATGTAGAAATAATAATTAAAAATAAAAGCTTAACAGTGTCCTTAAAATATTGTTTGATTTGTTTGTTTTCAGTGTGATATTACTATGTCCGTATATGTATATGTGTAAACTTAGGCTACTTTATTTTATAAACTAAACCAAACTAAAAAAAACTAAAAAAAACTAAAAAAAAAAAATATAAAAAAAAATATAAATTTTAATAAGCTATTGTCATCTTTAAGGGTAAAGTAAATACAATTTTTGACGACCTCGGTGGCGCAGTGGCTAAGGTAGGCGGCCAAAGCGTGAAAAGTCCCGGGTTCGATTCCCGGTCGGGTCAAATTGGAAAACGAACTTTTCTAAATTGACTTGGGTCTGGGTGTGCTGGGATGACGCCCCCAGTTAGTATCCGTCGTCTGGTGCTCATAGGACAAGGGGAAACCTTAGTTTGAGACTAGGTTATTGGTGTGGTTGTCTGGCGCATTTATTTATTTAATTGCAGATTCGACTACGTTGCCAAATTCATCGGATAATCTCATATTATTACTCGAATCGATTTATCGATTAATCGATATCAAATACACATCGCTACACATATTTAGGTAGGGAGAGGCTGTATTAGTGGGCGAAGTTAGTTTCGTATTGAAAGAAAGATATTGGCTTATGAGTTGCGAATATGAGTGTAATATAATTCCGGTACAGATTAATATTATTCTATAGAGGGGAATAGATTTGTCTGTCCGTGGTGTACTCGTGTTCGTAAATCCATATTGGAGAATGGGCTTTGAATATGTTAAGCACAAACAGAAAATTTTCATACAGATATTATTGAGAAGTAAGGCATAGCGATTTATCGCTCGAACTGGAGCAGCCTCACTGGTGAAATACCTCCAGTTTACAGAAGATCGCAGCCAAATAACGACTTTTAATGACCTCCGTAGCCGAGGTGAGCAGATAGGACTTTAGCGTCGCGCCATCTCTGAGGTCCCGGGTTCAAACCCTGGCCGGGTCAAAAAAGCAAATTCAAAAAGTTTGTCTCCCAAATTTAACTGATTGATATAGTAGAAGCCGGGGCCTTTTGCACTTTAGACGTCTATTCTATTCACTACGCCACAAATGCCGATAAAAAACTATGTTATTAACCAATACTAATTAACTTTTCCAACATTCAAGCTACTTGCTTGGGGATGGAGTAAGATATGGACAAATAAATATCAGGGACATCATACGCCTGAGCTAACGGTTTAATTTACAAATATCATAAACGATTGCTATTCGAATTTTTATGTCTATATCTTGTCTCTGTTTAATAGTTAATTTTAAGAAAGAGAGAAAAAATTGATAATCTTCTATAAGGTATATATAATTTTTAACAAAGAAACCAGACTTCAAATGGGAACATAATTAAAATGTGTTTTTTTTCTAAATGTGACAAATATTCTACTGAAACGGTTTCAAAATCGGTTCAGCTTAACTTAAGAAAATTGCGGACAAACATACAGATCAAAACTATCATACGCAGGTTTATAAGACAACTAGCTGTGCCCGCGACTTCGTTCGCGTGGACTACATCCTTTCATGGTCGGTTTTACCCCTATCTCCCCTAATATTCGAAACAAAAAGTAGTCTATATTTTAATCGAAGTTTTGAGCTATATTTGTGCCAAATTTCATATCTCTAACATCAAAAATAAACATTTTTCCATATAAACTTTCAGGGGTAGTATTAACCCCTCCTCCCTTATTTTCTAATAAAAAGTAGCCTATGTCCGTTTTTGAGATTCAACGTATACCTATACCAAATTTCATCAAAATCGGTTGAGAGGTTTAAGCAGCAAAGCGTAACAGACAGACAGAGTTACTTTCGCATTTATAATATTAGTAGGGATTAGTAGGGATTTTTGATTCAGGATATAAATCTTTTCACAAGTATTTCAGGGATATTTTCAGGAATTTTACTGCATACATTGCTACCAACATACGATATGCAATGAAATAGCTTAAAGTTTAATAAAAGCTCTATTATGAAAGTGCTAAATTCCACGCGTCACAGGCAGACAGACCATCCATTTCGCTCCCGGGGGGTTGAAGCATAAATTACTACCCCCTATTCCCAATACCCCCGGTGTATCAAAAGGCAGTAAAATTGGAGATGAAAAAGGGGTGAAATAAAATTTTAGTTACGGCAGGTTTTTGTTACGTCAAAATATGTGATATATTTACGATGCCATGGCCCATTGGTTTCTGTTATATGACTGGTGCAGGGATGATCCAAAAGTGGTAATACCCGGTGGATTTTTAGATTATGTATTTAATAAATGTGAAAAAAAAATGAACAAATATTGGACAACATCACATACATTTCTTGATTCTGTGGTAAGTAGTTTAAGCACTTGTACAGAAATCAGAAACAAAGACAATGCCAGAACGCCTAGACAGGAGGCAATATAGAAAAGTTTGTTTTGCGTTTTGACTTGACCGGGAATCGCACCTCAACATCAGAGATGGCGCGTTGCCAAATTCCGGTCCGCACATTCTTACTGTTACACCAATAAAGCATCAGGCAGCATCATTTGATTTATATAGAGACAAATCTATATGAATAAAAAGATTTGACTATTGAACTATCTGCATGACCCAAGAGTTGATGTGTAGATAGTTAGATACACTTTATTGCACAGAAAAATTCACAGAAATTGGTTTAACAGACACAATCAAGTACAATTTAGGCGGTCCTATTGCTAGAAAGATATCTCTTCTAGACAACCTTTAGGTAAAGGAAATAGTAGATAATAGATATCGAGAAAAGGGTGCGGCCATGCAAAAGCTTTATTGAGAAAATATTAACAGAAAACATAAGTACCATAACATGATTCATACAAAAATATAATAATAACATATATAAATACATATAATATATACATATAGAAAAATATATGAAATCAGATTAAATACAAACAAATGCTTAGCTTTATTTAAATACTTTGATAAAGGATACAAGTTTACGTTTAGTTAAGAGAAAGAAAGAAAGATTTTATTCTTGATTTGAAAATGGGAAATTGTGTAGAATGCTGCTAGCGTTAAGTCCACCTTTACACTTTTTGTGCAATGAAATTTTTAAGTAAATGAGATAGTAGAATACCATAAAGGATACAATTAATCTCGAAATATCATGGACAAAGCCGCAATTAACAGCTAGTATTTTAAGCCACGTCGACTCTGAAAGCAGAACTTCCCCCGAAAATTCACATAACAAGCTACAGAACACGCCGAAAATAAATCACCGAATTCGGTGCAAACTCCGAAATTCGACGTTAAACATACGCCGCGGGACTGTTCGGTTTAAATCCTAAAAATCAGTTGGAAATGAAAAGTTTTAACCAAATTACCGCTGAAGTTAGACTCCGCAATGTACCATACATCTCGATAAACATTTCGGTTTGATTTTGAAGCTTATGTCGACGATATAAGGGCGATGCAAAGCTCAGAGGGTGTTACGTGTGCTTTTGACTGTGTAAAACAGGCTGACACGCGAAAAGCTGCCAAAAGGCATTTGTACAATAGTTTAATTTGCAGTAAAGCCTCGCTCACACTGTTCTTGTATTTTTGTCGCATTAAGTAACAGAAATTAAAATACCAACCTATTTCACGTTCAATGAAGCGGTTGAAATTAAATAAAAAATATGGGTACATTAGTATTAGACAACATCACAAACAATACTCTGATTGTTTTAGCACTTTTTTTTTTTTTTTTTTCGAACTGACAAACTAACTGTATGTCTTGGTGCAAAATTAGTAATAAGTATAGCTTTTTAATTGTAAAAAAAACTACTGAGTTTCTTGCCGGTATCTTCTCGGTAGTTATAGGTTCCGAACCGGAGGTAGCTTCATTTGCATTGTATAGAGACGATTCATAAGTAAGTATTACAAATGTAATCTACATGAATAAAAAATATTGACTTTGACTTTGACTTTGACTTGTGTTACAAAAATCAGAAACATCGACAGTACCTCAACACCCAGACCCGAGACAATATAGAAAAGTTCATTTCCCAAATTGACCCGACCGGGGATCGAACCAGGGACCTCAGAGATGGCGCATCGCCAAAGTCCGACCCGCTCGCTTCTCAGCTACGGAGGTCGCCACATACATACATATAGGTTCACATAGTAACGCTTTTGCCAATTACTTAAACTCAAATATTTCTTTATTCAAGTAGGTTACATGTAACACTTTTGAATCGTCATTGAATACAATGCAAAGTGATTCTTCTTCCGGTTCGGAACCTATATCTACCGAGAAGACACCGGTATGAAACTCAGCAGATCAGTTACAGTAGCAGTATCTAACTTATAGCTATGTGTAGAACACTTTGGACCAAGTCATATAGTTATATTTTGATGAGTGAAAAAAACATGAAGTATTATTTTATTTTAAGAGGTAAGCTGGAGCAGACCAGTACCCAAAGGTGGCACCTGTTCACAAGCATGACGTATGTGCCAGCCATCGCTTCACTCAACAATATTGTAGGGAATGTAACGACCCGCCACATAACGCCACCACCCCAGAGACATTTTAGTGAGCATGACTAACTCCCAACTCCCTTTGGAAAGTAATTACAATTTAAGTCAATAATCAATAGTCAAATCTTTTTATTCTTTATAGTAACACTTATGAATAGTCTCTATATAAAACAAATTAACCTACCTCTATAACACTGCATTTCTGTCCCTTAAAAACCAATTTGGAAACTTTTTCTACCGAGAAGATACCGGTAAAAAACTTATAGTCAAGCTGTTGAGTAATTACTAAAAGTTAGAAAACAAAAGTAATGTGGCATTACAATACAATATTTTCGTATTTTATTAGAGACACATGACAAGATTCTTCAGATTTCAAATGTATGTAGTCCGAGATCAAATGTATCCAAATAAGATTGTTTACTTATTATCACGTGAAAGTGAGATAGCAAGTATTCTAAATAGCTTTAAAAGGCTCCTACAAAAAAGTTCATAACAATTGGCTACTTGACAGTTCTTGAAAAAGTATTTTATAATATGCGCTCGTTAATGTTGTATCTAAAGCAATTCAATTTATCTGGACATAATTAAGAGACAAAAATAAAATTTGGTGTTTCATTTAAAAAGCGTGTGAAAACGCTAGGTCACGTGACTGTTGCAGTTTGTGACGTCACCACTCAACAAACCAAACCGATACTATACGGGTTGGATCAATTTTCTAGGTTCAAGATATTTTTTTATGCAAATATCGTATTTTTAATTAAATGGAAAATAGTTAAATATAGTTAGCGATGCAATAATTCAATATAATCGGTAAATTTCTCATCGTTTAGCCACATTGAAAAAAAAATGCCGACAGCTCTCATTTGTCAATCGTAGTGACGTTACAAAAACGGCTTCTGTTTTGGTTCTTTTGTTCCAAAGATAAAAAAGTGACAATTATTTTGCAAAAATAAATATTTTTTTAATTTAATACTAAATACGTAAAACTATTAATTATTTAACTGATAAGCTAACATATCCAACACATTTCACATTTTATTGTTAAAGCTGTCAAGTAGCCAATTATAATATTAGTTGTATCGTGTGAACGAGGTCTAACACAGTCTAACTCAGCGACGCGTGAAGCGTGAGTCGCCACGGCCAGATGTCGAGACTGGGCGTACGTGTAGCTGTGTGCACTGTGGCGTGAACTATAGCTTAGGCTTAGTTTAGCCGGTCTAGTAGTTAGAGAACTGTATAAGTGAGTAATTAATTTAGATTAACTGAGTACGAAGGGATTTCACGATAAAGTGGATTTGGGGGCCTCCCCCCCTGGTCGACCCTGCCATTTTAGAATTCCGTAACCAAATGGCAAAAAACGGAACCCTTATGGATTCCTCATATTTGTTTGTCTGTCTATATGTCCGGGCATATGTCACAGCCACTTTTTCTGAAACTTTAAGACCTAATTTAAACTCTACATATATGTAGATGTATTTTAAGAGAGATAGGGTATAGCAATTTATCGTTTGAACTGAAGTAGTCCGACTGGTGAAATACCTCCACCTTATAGTAGACCGCAGCTAAATAACAATCACTTCTATGTTGTTGTGTTCTTGCGTGTGAGTAAGGTTTCCAGAGCTCCTGGGGGTTGCTACATTAGTAGCAGGGGTCAAGTCTTCAGGGTAAGGGCGACAAGTCCAGTAACAGACTTATTATGCTGTACTTGTCGTCCTTAAGCTAGGACCTCATGACCACTTAAAATCAGGTGGGATGAGGTCAATCTTGAAGAGTAATATAAAAATCATAATTAAAGTAAAATACATATTTTAATTAAACAATATTGGTCCCTGTGGTAAGGTACCCAAAATGCTGGCTGCATTACCTCGCTGAATGGTGATTGAAAGACGCTGGGCGATGTAGCAGCCAGCTTTTGGGCCCACTGTAGCGTTGACTAGTCTATTAGATATGTCTTTTGAAAAATACCACAAAAGCAACAAAAATAAAATTTTCTTTTATTCCTTTATATTTTCTGATACACTATATTCGGTTAAATTGTGATACAAAGCTCGCTATGCTCTGTTGCCAATTGAAAATTTGATCAAGTTTTTTTTTTGGTATTTTGAGTTGAAGGTTGCCATACTGCTAGCTAGGTGCACTGTGGTAAAAGCAGTAAGCCGTCCATGAAATATGTTCTAGGCTTAGTTTAGCCGGTCTAGTACGCGCAGGATTGTAGACTAGTAGTATGTGATTAATTAAGATTAGTTACATACAGATACACACAAAATCTAAATATATGACCATACTAGTTGTGTCTGCGACTTCGTTCGCGTGTACTTCAAGTTTTTTCCATTCATACTTATATTATAAATGCGCAAGTAACTCTGTCTGTCTGTTTGTCTGTCCAGCTTTCGCGCCTAACCCACTGAACTTGAAGCTTTGATGAAATTTGGTATAGTTATACTTCAAATCTCTAGGACGGACATAGCCTACTTTACTTATGAATAACTAAAAATACTACTAAGAAATTTACAAAAATCCGTATAGTTAAGGCAATGCGTTAAATCAGACAGTTATGCTCGGTTCCAATATTTGAAAACAATCCGTTCGAGCTACGTGTAGTAATAAATTATACGAGACGTAAGCTAAAAACAACTGACAGGCCCCTGATGACAGCTGACATAGAAAGTAAATTATGGAAAGGTATGATCGACTCGTAGTCGGTTTGAGTAAAACCGATAGTCATTTTTAACACTTTACGAATCGTAAATGTGTCAAAAAAATACATGTCAGCTTTCGCTTGTACAGATTTAGATTCCTTATCGTATTCATTCTTGTTTTGAATCCACCTTAACATTCTTATCTCTACTGCATGATGACATATAGACTAGTTCGGTCACCCATCCAAGTTATGCCTGAGGCGACGTCTGCTTGATTATCATCTACAGGCACAGACTAGTTCGGTCACCAATTCAAGTTATGCCTGAGATGATAGCTGCTTGATTTCCATCCACAGTTAAATAGACCAGCTCTGTAACCCATCCAAGTTTTACCTGAGATGACAGTTGCTTGATTTCCATCTACAGCTAAATAAACTAGATCGGTCACCCATCCAAGTTTCGCCCGAGATGATAGCTGCTTGATTTCCATCTATTCTGTGTAATGCAGAGTTAGGATATTGAACCGACTGTGTTCCGTGTGAATGGAGGCGGAAGTAAGGTGTGCCGATCAATGGACATTGTGCTGGCAGGTGTGGTTTCATCGCTGCGACTAAATTAAATAGCCGTCTTGAATTTAATCTTAGTTTTCAATGCTGTGACCTAAGAAGTTGAAGCTCGTTTAATTGACATGTTGTTATGAATTTTGAATTGATAGAGTAAGTAGTAGGTGGCATACTACCACGGCTTTCCTGAAACTTTTTTGTTCGTGATGGAATATTTTCCACGGTGAAGCGATGACATCGTTGGCCGGCTCTTGTGGTTCTGTGTAGGAAAGGAGAGGGTGGGATAAGGGAAAATAGTTCCTCGGAACACTCCCCATCCCTCCTTTTCGCTTCGCCGTAGTCGGGTAAAAATAATTTCCTTGTCTTTTTTGTTACAACATAGACCATTCGTTTTTTTATTTCTTGCTCTGCCTTGAAAAAATCCTGATAGATATTTGAAAAATGATCCGTTTTAATAACGGATAGTAATAAATTATACGAGGCGTTAGCTAAAAACGACTGAGGTCGACTGAGGACAGCTGACATGGAAAGTAAATATGAAATTAGAATTAACGACTCGTAGAAAAACGGATAGGCATTTTTGACACATTAAGAATCGTAAAATACCTACTATCTGTTCTATTTGCTTGACCCAACGGTTGACTGTTCGGTTGTGTTAAGTTAACTTTTTGTACTTTTTTTGTGTAATAAAGTTTTTAAATTAATAAATAAAATATTGGAACCGGGTAAGTCACCTTGTTCGTTTTAATTGCGACGTATCCTTTGTGTTTTTATTTCCCGTCGAAATTTTATTCTTGCCAGCAAAACCTCTCCTTAACTCTTTAGTAGGTATCAGTTTTTGTGCGTCGCGCGCACAATGCTGTCGCAAAAACTACGGACGAAGCTACCGGAACACAGTAAATATAACTGCAGTCCGAAAGCTGGGTAGAATCATTCCAAAAAGTCATGAAACCTCTTGATTTCCAAAGTCTGCTGTGTGGAGGACACTAAAATAGATTTGACGAACTCGGTAGGCGAGAGGAGAGGGCTGGGCTTTGGCGTCGCGTCATCTCTGAAGTCCTGGGTTCGATTTGCAGTCGAATAAATATGAAAACTTTTCTATATTGTTTCGGTACTGAGTGGTGTCGTTACGATCTTTGTAAAACAAGTGCCTTAGTTATTTTTTAATCAGATTCAGGGCAATGTATCTTACGTGGTCGAATATTTACCTTGTTAGATTAGATGATAAAAAAATTGCCTAGTTTAACAGTAAGATTAAAAAAATATTTAGGACAACAATCTACTAAAATTAAATGAATTCTTTTTTCTAAATTTAGTTCTGTGCCGACCTACGGACATTGCCTACAAGTCGACACAAATACAGCGTCAGCAGAATTGGCATAGTAAACAACGCTCCATACGTAATGCACGACTAGCCGATCAATACATCCATCCTACATCGCGATGTCAGAGTTATCGTGGCCACTTACTGTACAAACACCAAGATTGGTAGTTGGACCTTGGTCCTCGAGTAGAAAATACCTAGTTCGGCAGAAGTACTTCCAATTTTAGCAAAGAGCATTCGTTCCTTACAGGTCAAGGTGCTTGCGGGGGGAGAGCTTCAATACAACAAAAAATATGCTTAGCTAACTATTAAAGGTGATGATACAAAACCCTTCGTGCGTAAGTACGGCCGACAGCACGTCAAGGTAAAAAAATGCATTCGATATTCGACTTTATGTTTACTGGTAGGTACTATGTTTAAACTATGTAGTCTGACGTGATTTTATCCGTACTGTAGTTGGCAACCAGCCAACTTCCCGACTGTTGTATTACTTAGATAGTGGTATCGGGTATTCTCCGATTCATTCACTCCAGTCCCGCTAGTGTACATCCACGATCACTCATATGTACACAACCTTATTCAAACGTGAACCTTATTCTATCGGCATAAGAACTCTAGTGTTACCCTCTTATTGCTCGCGACTCTACATATTGCCAATTCCGTTTCGTTACCTCAGCTCAGACTATTCTGTAATGTCAGCTTTTGTCTTTTTCGTATTTCCCATGGGTTAGCACCTAAATTTTGCTAACGGTGTCTATTAAGAAATCATATTCGTGAGACGGCTGTAATTAAATTAAATTTATTGACTAATTATTCTCAAAGCCATTATGAAACACATTATAACATGTCTCAATATTTTGAAACGAATAAGCTCAAAATATATCTTGTTACTTCAAGCCTGACCTTCGTAACTGAGAGGCGAGCCGACCGGTAGCGCCATCTCTGAGATCCCGGGTTCGATTTCCGGTCAGGACAATTTAAAAAACCGTTTTGTTCTTTTCGTGTCTGGGTGTTTTGGTACCGATGTTATTTCTGATTTCTGGGTGATGTTGTCCAATATTTATCACAATGTGTACACAAGCAAATGCTACCTACTTAAACTAAGAAATATTTGACTTGACTTTTACTATATGATACTTTCGGTCAAATTGCATATACCTACCTAAATCACGTATCAGTTATTTAAGTTTACGAACTAAGATATTTCTTCATCAGTATTATTTAATTGATTTATTAACTACTTTACTCCCAACCACCTTATTGCTTTAACTAACAAATTACGTCTTCTTAGGGTAATTACCAGTAATAACTTGTGCCGACCTACGACATGACCTACAAGTCGACACAAATACAGCGTCAGCAGAATTGGCGTAGTAAACAACGCTCCATACGTAATGCATGACATCGATATCCTACATCGCGATATCAGAGTTTTCGTCGCCACTAAGTATATATACAACAAACCAAGAATGGTAGTTGGGCCTTGGTCCCCGAGCAGATAACACCTAGCTCGGCGGAAGTACTTCCACTTTTAGTAAAGAACATACGTTCCTTACAAACTCTTTTTGCATGCCAATATTACGTCAAGGCTAATGATTTTATAATGAACCATTTCCATTGATTTCTTCATTGACCTCTGTGGCGGAGTGGATAAAGGGTAAGAGGTCCCAAGTTCAATGCAACGAGTAATTTAGTAAAAGTTTTTAAGAGAGGCAGGGCAAAGCGATTTATCGCTCGAACTGGAGCAGTCCGACTGGTGTAATACCTCCACCTTACAGAAGACCGCTGCCAAAAAACAATCACTCCGGTGTTTTTGTGTTCCTGCATGTGAGTAAGGTTTCCAGAGCTCTTGGGGGGTGCTACATTAGTAGCAGGGGTCAACCCTTCAAGGTAAGGGCAACAAGTCTAGTAACAGTTTTACTATGCCTTACTTTTCAAACGAAGTACCCTTCAAAATTAGTCATTTTTTTTATATTTATCATGTTAAAAAAAGTCAGAAGACTAAAAGTAAAGTCCTATATAAACATTATGGTAAAAATATGTCACGTGCATCACCCAAAATGTAGAGAAAAAAAGTAATTATTTTTTTTCCAGCCGTCCATTTCCCATTTGCAGCATGCGTACTGTCAGGGTCCAAGTTTCATTACAGATAACCATATTTATCTACTGCGTTTCGGACCGAAATTGAAACACGCGTATAATAAAATACAAGGCAGTGAAGCGTCTCCATATTTTTCAACTGGTCAGCATTTGTAGGTATATTGAAAAGTTCGTCTTTTCTATATTGTCTTGGTTCTAGGTGTGAAGGTATGGTTGTTATTTCTGATTTTCGTAACATTAGCTACTCACCAAAGAACCGTAGCAATGTATGTGACATGCAGTATGATTTTTTTTATTAAAATTGATGGTTTTGATTAAAATAGCCAGACAGTTTCTTCAAAACTGTCAATATTGTTGACAGCTCGGCAAGTGTGAGTTACAATAATGGAGTGTATTTTTATCGAAAGTACTTATAAAAATACAATCGATTGTTTTATTTTGGTACAGACTGTCGATATCTAATTTTCAAAAAGTAAACTTATAAAAGCTATAACATAAATGTGTTGAACGAAAGGTACTAGCCCAGATTCACAAAAGCTTGTTTTTTTTTTAAACTAATAATTGACAAAAATATCAACACTATCAAATACTATTCAAATAATTTTGACACGATTTATTCTTTTTAAAGACTAAACATACATAGACTTACACAGCCATAGACTAAAGCACAAAACATTTTTTGTTTTTTTTTCGGAAATAGAACTATAAAAATACGATTTTTTTTTCAATGCATTAAAAAAATAAAAAAAATAAAAATTGTAACATTTCTACTTAAACTATCTTACGCTACTACACAGGAAGACAAAAGGAAGTGGTTCAGCTAATGCAGACACGGAGCCGAACTCCCTGTCTGCGCTGGTTTTCAACCCTTCCAGGAGCTCTAAGATGTAGTTGAGAGCATGGGAAACTTTACTAGTTAACACTGTGAAATAAAACGATAAAAATACTTTTCTTTTTCAATACTTTATTTGCGTACACTGTGTCACTTTCCCCGGGTAAAGCCCGCAGTCTCGCGGGCAAAGCGGTAAATCACCGGCTATCTGGTGACACATCTCAGCTCCGGCCTCCAAGCACTCGGACGGGACTGATGGGATTGATACTATGTTGCTATTGCGTTTATGCGACTAATTCCCGGTTCCAATATTTAAAAAACGATCCGATCTAGTTACAGATACCTATATATTATACGAGGCGTAAGCTAAACATGACTGACGGATAACTGATGACAGCTGATATGGAAAGTAAATTTGGAACGGTATTAACGACTCGTATCGGTTGAGAAAAACGGTTAGTTATTTTTTACACATTACGAGTCGTATGATTTGGAAACGGGCATTTTTTATGATGAACCATTGTAATGGCAATCATTTAATTATTAGAATCACATTGTTAAATAACCACTACGTGACATACATCTCCTAGATATAGATTTCAAACCGGCAGTAGAATCACTTTGTATTGTATTCAGTGAGGATTCAAAAGACATGTTCTATGTAACCTACTTGAATAGAGAAAATATATTTTACTTTGAGTTTGACCTCTTCATATTTGATAATAAATAAATATTGGACAAAATCACTTACATCGCTCTGATTCTAATGTAAGTAGCTTATACACTTTCATTACATAAATCAGAAACAACTATGGTACCACAACATCCAGACCAAAGGAAATACAGGAATATTCGTTTTCCATATTGAACCGACTGACTGACGCCAAAGTTCGGTCGCCCCTCGTCTTTTATTAAATATAGGAAACAAACATTTTTGGACTTTTGCTCTAAACAAATAAGACACTTTTTAAAAATTTTGAGTATTAGCGCATTTTATAGTTTGATCACAGTTGGATATATACCATCTATATTATGAATTATATTCTACAATACGCAAGGCGTCATGATTTATTTGCCATTATTGCCATTTACCATGCTTTCCTAATGCGGTTTGGTAACAAACCCAAATTATGTTTTAAAAATTCGAATCAGACTTCGCTTCACGTATACGCACTATAACATTTCATAGACTGCTTTCTTCTACCCTGTGTATTATTGCAGGTAAAGGGGGGGTGTGGAATTATTTATTTTTAGAAAGGGGCGCGTAAGAAATAAATTAGGGAATGCCCTACACTAGAACATCAGCCGTTTTACAAGTGTTGATAATAATAAAGATTTTTATTACGTTTTCTATGTACACTGTGTCACATTTCCCGGGTAAAGGCCGAATCGCGGGTAGAGCGGTAAATCACTGACTATCTGTGACACATCTCGTCAGCTACGATTGCTGTGAGCACACAACAGGACTGATAAGTTTGATGGAGCAAGCGAAGCTGCTGGCCAATGCTAGTCTTTTTCACGTAAGATGATTCCTATGATATCTCATGTTTGACAGATTCAAATTTCTTTATTCATTGAATTACATTTATACAAATATTATGAATGAATATTTGACAACATCATTGCTCTGATTCTGTGGAAAGTAGCTGAAGCACTTGTATTACAGGCATCAGAATCACTGACGGTACCACAACATCCAGACCCGAAACAATACAGAATCGAACTTTGATTCCCATATTGACCCCACCGGGAACGAACCCGGGACCTCAGAGATGGCGCAACGCCAAAGTCCTGCCCGCTCGCCTCTCAGGTACGGATATCGTTCATTTTGTTGTTCGTTCGTCGTTGAAAAATTTACTTGTTTATTTGAAAACGGTTATTTCAAGAAATACTGGTTCGAAATGAAAAAATATGTTTGTCTGGGTTAGTTAATTTATTGAGGAAAATATACCTTCGTGTAAGTATCATGTATCCATATACATTGGATAAATCTGTTATTTCAATAGCATGAACAGGCAATTGTAATAAAACTTTTTTTTATGTTACTCTTCAAGATTGACCTCAACCCACCTGATGTTAAGTGGTAATGAGGTCCTAGCTTAAGGGCGACAAGTACAGCATAATAAAGCTGTTACTGGACTTGTCGCTCTTACCTTGAAGGCTTGACCCCTGCTACTAATGTAGCACCCCCTAGAGCACTGGGAACCTTACTCACACACAGGAACACCACAACACAGACATGATTGTGATTTGGTTGCGGTCTTCTTTAAGGTGGAGGTATTTCACCAGTCGGGTTGCTCCAGTTCGAGCGACAAATTACTATGCCCTACCTCTCTTAAACTTTTTACCAAAGACTGTTTCGCGAGGACTGATATAATTTATACTAATACTTTTAAAGTTAAGAATTGCTTGCTTGAACGCGCTAATTTAAAAAACATCAGGCTCAAATTGAAAATATATTTTGTTACAGGCTATATATATTACCCGACGTTGTGTCCAATAGGAGGGAAGAGTCAGTGCATAGAACACGTGTGCAAAGCTGCGGCGGGGGCTAGTATTAATATATAAATCTATATATATATAAAAGAAAATCGTGTTAGTTACACTATTTATAGCTCAGGAACGGCTGAACAGATTTGGCTGAATATTGGTGGGAAGGTAGTTAAAATCCAGGAAAAGGACATAGGATACTTTTTTATTAATTTCTTTTTACTTTTTTCAAGTCATTTATTGCCTCTAAGACAGAACAAAGTTCGCCGGGTCACCAAGTAATAAATAAATAACTATTCCTGGACGGAGTCGCTGATACAGCTGGTACGAAATAAAGATGCACAATGCAATTGCTGTCCATTATTCGATGCAAATGACCAGCCATTTTGAGAACGGTACTCGAACATAACAAAGCATTTTGTATACTTATTAGATGACTCACCGATAGTGTTACAAGCATTAGTCATGCACGTACGGTGAATTGTATGTTGGAGTTTTGTCACGTTTTTACATCTTACACCTACACGAGAATTAATAACCTGGGAGATTTAAGTGCCTTTATTAGGACGACCTCCGTAGCCGAGAGGACTATTTGGTCAACTCATCCCGCTCAATCTCTTCCTACAGGATGAGTTGTCCTAGTGCAATTTTAATAAGACAACTCATCCCGCTTATTTAAGAAGAAATTTACGGTAACCCTATTGATTCGTGTTTGCAAATTTCATATTATCACAACACAACATAATTAGTAGGTACACATAATTAAAAGATATGGTAAAAACACAAACAACAGATGAACGATAAAGAAACATATTAATAACATGATACACATTAACATATTTTAAGACATGCTGAGACAATGTTTTCCTTAAAAAAAGACTAATAAATTACCACAAAAGATTGTTGATAGTTTATGCACATATTTGAGATGTACATTATCAAAACAAGTTTTCTTAATAAGGCTTATTACTATACAGTGTAGTATTTTAACGTCGTTGTTTCTGATTTCTGTAACACAAGTGCTTTAGCTACTTACCGCAGAATCAGAGCAATGTATGTGATGTTGTCCAATATTTATTATTTATTTATTTATTTATTTGAAATCCTTAGACAAGTTATACTTATTTATTTATTTAAAAACTGTATTGCCCAAAAAAGTACAATAGGTGGACTTAATGCTATGGGCATTCTCTACCAGTCAACCTTTGGGTCATGCGGAGAGTGGTTTACGGGTGCGGTAATAGTGACAAAGTGCATAAAAAATCTAAAAAATAAAAACATAATACACGAGAATAGTAACTACCAAGCGTTACAAAAGTCATTTCGGAAACAATTAAATATACATAGACATACATGAATAAATATAATATATATATAAAATATCAAGCTATACTTATATTTACATAATGAACATATATATACTTATTTATATATATATATATATAAAGATAAAAAATAAAAATAAATAATAACGACAAGAAATGGATTCAGCAATTGACAAATTCTAGTCTACGATTTATGTATTAGCCAGAGAGAAGAAGTGTTCACGAACTTTCATTTTAAACTATACTTATATACAGATATTATAGATATACAAACATACAAAATTGCAAGCTACGTTTTACCCCCTTGGGAGTGCTTCCCTATGCTAAATTTAAAGTTTATAAACCATATTTTTAGGCTCTATGTTGATAAATAAGTCAATCAGTCAGTCAGTCAGCATTGTCTTATTATAGATATCCATACTCCATACTAATATTATAAATGCGAAAGTAACTCCATCTGCCTGTATTTAAATATGAATTGCAGTTACTTTTTAAATATTTTTAAGAAATATTATCTCTTTAAAAAAATCACTAGTGCGGCATGATGCTCAATATACATTATGTATATTAAGAGAGGTAGGGCATTGCGATTTATCGCTCGAACTGTAGCAGCCCGACTGGTGAAATACCTCCACCTTACAGAAGACCGCAGCCAAATAACAATCACTTCTGTGTTGTTGTGTTCCTGCGTGTGAGTAAGGTTTCCAGAGCTCCTCGGGGGTGCTACGTTAGTAGCAGGGGTCAAGCCTTCAAGGTAAGGGCGACAAGTCCAGTAACATATTTATTATGTTGTACTTGTCACCCTTAAGCTAGGACCTCATTACCACTTAACATCAGGTGGGTTGAGATCAGTCTTGAAGTGCAATATAAAATATATATATATATATAAATCTAAGTGACTATTAATTTTCGTAACCTTTACTTTTACTTCAAGCAAGGGAAAAATTTAATACATACAATAGAATTGCATCCATGCAAAGACGGAGGAAGTGACTAGTTTAAAATAAATAGCAAAAGTTGCAACGGTACCTTTCAAAATGAGATGTGACATTCTTTAACAATTGCTGTTAATTCGAAATCGCACGATTATACAATTTGCGGCAAGAATTTTAAGATCGTGAGAAAACGCCACAATGAATTGACTTACAGACGAACTTGTTCTTCGTTTATCGTGTTTGTTTAACACGTCAAACAAAATTGTTTAGAACATCCTATTGCCTGATTGAGTCATGACTCAATTTCTGAGTCATTAGCAAACGATCGATACTGTCTAAGGTCGTGCTCTTATTGGGAAATAATTAAGCGGTTAACTGCTTAATTTCGGTTTATGTTGCCCTGAAGTTATTTCAAAATAAAAAGTATGTAGGTATTTCACGTTAAATTCTTGTATCATACCTATATTTTTATAAAACGCAGGCCTAGCTTTTAGCAGACACGTGCGAAGCGCGTGCTGCAAAAGCTAGTATTTTTATAAAATTTAATTAAAATCTATTGTGTAGTTTTATTTATTTATTTTAAGAGAGGGCATAGCGATTTACCGCTCGAACTAGAGCAGCCCGACTGATGAAATACCTCTACCTTACAGAAGACCGCAGCCAAATAACAATCACTTCGGTGTTGTTGTGTTCCTGCGTGTGAGTAAGTCATGAAAAATAAATAAACCAAAAATGCTTCTACTATAAAAAACAGAATGACGTTAATATTTCGTAGGTACTGGAATCACCTTTGACTTTTTATATTGATGTCTACTATTTCCTCTACTAAAAGGTTGTCTGGAAGAGATTGCTCTCTAGCAATAAGATATTGTACTTAAATATGTCTGTAAAACCAATTTCTGTAAATTTTCTGTGCAATGAAGTGTATCTATCTATCTATATTTGGCCAATCTTCCAAATCTTGGAATCGACTTACTTTAAATATTAGAAACAGAAAAATTTTATCTCCCCTTGCGGTGCGGGAATTGATAAAATTTTTCTGTTTCTAATATTTAAAGTTCGCTAGTACGGCGTATAGTACTATAAAAATAATAAAATCGATCGACTTACTTTTATGCCAATAATGATCACAGCCTTATTCAAGCAAGGTGAAACTGCAGTAGGCACTTTTTGTACTTATTGAGGTAGGTAGTGAGCTGACCTCTAAAATCAGCTTCGAACGCAAAAACTATATGCGAACCAATGCGAATTCACTCTCAAGTCCTGACCTATTGAGATCATATTTGTATTTCTGTAATAAACTAGCGGCTTTGCACCCATTTTATACCTTTTTTGCGAATATCTACTGATTCTTGGGACCTATTTAGTTGGGCAGCGTGATGTTATGTAGCCTAAAACCTTTCTCGATAAATGGGCTAACTGACACAAAAATAACTTCGCAATTCGATGTAGTAATTCCGGAAATTAGCGCGTTTAAACAAACAAAAAAACTATTTAGCTTTTTAATATTAGTTCAATATTTATAAATAAATAAATAAATGCGCCAGACAATCACTGCTATCACCTGGTCTCAAACTAAGGTTTTCCCTTGTACTATGAGTACCAGACGACGGATACTAACTGGGGGCGTCATCCCAGCACACCCAGACTCAAGTCAGTTTAGAAAAGTTCGTTTTCCAAATTGACCCGACCGGGAATCGAACCCGGGACTTTTCGCGCTTTGGCCGCCTACCTTAGCCACTGCGCCACCGAGGTCGTCTGAATTAGATGTATAATTAAAAAAAAACAGATACATTTTTACAGTTTACAGTATGTTTACAGTTGGACAACTTCAGATACATTGTTCTCATTCTGTGGTAAGTAGCTAAAGCCTTTTTTTTTGTCGAGAGGGAAATGCCTACCGCACCGTCACTCTCAGCAGGGAACAGAGAGTGGTGTGTCGGGCTCCCACCGACTAAAACCTCCTCTGTGGCCAACGCAGTTGTGGGGGAGTCGGGATTCCTTGCGGATTCTACACAGGCTCCCCCACAGCGCCTATCGCCAAGCGGCCCACCTCGCCGCGCATTACGCAGCTGGAACGTGTCAGGCCTATGCTATATAAGTGGTGTGGACTGTGGAGGTGTACTTACAATGTATCTTTAGATTAAAAATTAACAATTATATGCAAGTAACTAACTCGCGTAAGGACGGAGCCGCGAGTCGCCGCTAGTAAATATATAAAGCAAAACGTGTGTATTTGTTACTGTTGATCTGACACAGGTATACTCTTGATTGTTTACAACTTACAAGATGAACGAATTTTAACATGTGATTTAAAGATGAATAAAAATCTTTGTAATCGTGAAGACTTAGCAAGTTTTTTAGCCGGATAACAACAACTAAAATCACTTATATTTATAGCGGAATCCATTTCAAATTCTTCAATACCAGTTATGAATTAAAAGATGGACCAAAAAGTCTTCGTATTATAATAATATTAATATGCAAATCAATGGACTTTTTGCAATACCTTTAGGTGTGTGTCTAAACAGGAAAATATGATCTGAAACTAATGCGTTATTGCTTGCGGTCTATCACAATATCGACCATAGAGTTAGGTTTTTCATCAGTCATGAGAAACTGGAAAATCCTTGGATGAGCGACTCATATGTGGTTTCCCTTATAATATAACAAAAAATATATTACAGGCACCTTTTAATACTTACTGAGCCACAATCGTTCAAGCCCAAGTGGCTTACTTATTAAGTGTGTGGCCAACCTATTATTAAGGTAAAGTTAGGTTAGGTTAGAGCAATATATGTTATGTTGGCCAATGTTTTATTTTAAACTTTTAAAGTATGACAAAACCCCAACCGGTTGTCGGCATATTGCAACAATATTTACCTACAGATTAGGACAAAAATAACAATGCTAAAAATCTTTAAACGATCAAACATGTCATCGACAACACCTAACGAGGCTCCCCTTTCCCGCCAATTTGCGCGCATCATGGCGGCTTGACAGCCCGTTGACAGCTGTCACTCGCAGCGAACGTGACGTGTTTGGCATTTCGTATCGATATTTTTGGTGGAAATTGAACTTTATTTGTAGATACGTGCGTTGTTTGTTATCGAATATCGTATGGGTTTTATTGGAATACAGTGGTGGTTTAAGCAACTACAGCGATGCCAAAAGGACGTTTAATGATGTAATATATGTATGGGTTACGGACTCTTTTGAAGGTGCCTTTTATAGTTTTTATAATATAAAATATAGATACAAAACATTTGTAATATTTTATATGTATATTAATTCAAATTGTTCATTTATTATTGTTTTGTCAACATATTGCTCTTCAGGCTGCTATTTTTATTATTTTCTTTGTTATACCTATTAAATTATTCTGAGTTCCCTTTTTACTATCTCACGTTCCTGGTCTCCATTGAAGGAACCATTTTATAGTTTTCATAAAACTCGCTTTCCTAATCTGTCATTTTTTTGATTTAACATCATTCATCATCATTTCTACAATTTCAATCATGAAACAGGTGTATTTAACGTGATTTGTTTAAATATAAAATGTATAACTTTTATTTTCCGTATCCCTTGGCAGCCTCTATAAGGAAACACTCCGAAATATTTCTAAGACATGTAGAATATTATTGTATGGTGACGTTATTTATATATAAACCTACAAATATAAGTAAGCTGAAGAGTTTATTTATTTGACTGATGCACTAAATAGATTCTAGCAAAAAATACAACTAGTTCGAATCGAAAAAATATTTGTGTTGGATATCCATTCACGGAGGAAGGCTTTAGGCCACCACAAAAGAGAGGAAATGTAGAGAAAATAGGGATAGTTCATGTGCAAAGCGGCGGGTCTAGTATATAATATAAAATATATTACTGAATATGTCATTAAGCGATAATATAGGGTGAAGAAATATCTTGCGGCCTAGTATGGCGGTGCTAACGGATAGGATACTACGGTATCAAATCCATTGTCATCGCGATGTGGGTTCCTCTATTGCTTACCATCAGGTTGGGAGGAGCCAATATATGGAGCTACTAAAAAAAATTCTTGAAATACTAGGATGGTTCTTACGTAGAGAAAAAAAACAAAAGAGTTTGAATTTACTGAGGTCGTACGCTTGCCAAACTAGGGCGTCTAGTTTTAAATAAACACTAAAAAATAACTGGAAAAGCCTAGATCAACAAAAAAACTCGCCTCCAAAACAAAAGCGTGCTTTGAAAATCGAAACTCTAAGATATGCAGACTTCGTCGCCTCGCCTTAGTCTGACCAAGAAAAATATTTGCCAGGAAATCAAGTATTCCCCCCACAGTATACTAAGGCCACGCTAAAACTTGAGCGTGGCTTGTCTACGGACTTAGATCAGCTTAACTCACAAGACAAAGCTTACGCTGGACCTTAAGTACGCTCCAGCTTACCCCTCGAAAGTATACTTACTTCATTACTTAATTGTTTCATCGCTCATCAAAACAAAACTATATGTCTTGGTTCAAAGTGAGCTACACATAGCAATAAGTTAGATACTGCTACTGTAACTAATCTACTGAGCTTCTTACCGGAGTCTTCTCGGTAGATATAGGTTCCGAATCGGAAGTTGAATCACTTTGTATTCCATGACGATTTAAAGGTAACCAAAATATGTAACAAAAAAATATTTGAGTTAGTTTTAGAGGATTTTACTTTTTTTAACTCTTAAAATAATACAATTTGGCTTTTTTTTCTTAAACAAAGAGGCAAGATAAATTATTTAATATACAATTTATTTATTTAATAATAATAATCTATAAATTTTAAGACTTTCGCGTTCCATTTTAAACATTTAAAATAATTTAACGGGTCATAACGCGACACCATTTTCATTTAGTAGTTAATACGAACTACTTACTGCCTGACGTTTTGGTTAGGTTGCACCAACCGTGGTCACGAGCTGACTGAGTGAGAGTATTTCATGAAGTTATTTTAAATTACAATTAACGTGATGATTAAATTCTATTATTAAAATAAGATAACTTTAATAAAATGTAATGTTATCCATTTTTTTTTTATTTCTATTATTCCATTCCAGTATTCCATTTAATTCTTAAAGTTCTTCTGAATAGCAATTGACGAAAAGGTAAAATAATATAATAATGTGCTGTTGTCCAATATGAATTATATTTGTAATCATCACCTCCGTAGCTGAGAGGCGAGCGGGCCAAACATTGGCGTCGCGCAATCTCTGAGGTTACGGGTTCGATCCCCGGTCGGGTCAATATGGGAAACGAACTTTTCTGTATTGTCTTGTGTCTGGGTGTTGTGGTACCGTCTTTGTTTCTGATTTCTGTAACACAAGTGCTTTAGCTACTTACCACAGAATCAGAGCAATGTATGTGATGTTGTCCAATATTTATTATTTATTTATCACCTTCATCAAAAACACAGAGATATTCGTGATACATTTCGAATCGGTCACCCATCCCCCCCTTTTACCTAAACCACTCTGTCCACTAAATAATCTTGATCGTTGGTTCGGTAGCTCTGGGTTTACGTGTCGCATTATCAAAACACGTCACCCCATTTGCCGGCGTAATCGAGTAAAAAGGGGCCTTGATAAAATGCAACTGCTATGAAAGAGACAAAGCGTGAACCTTAAATATGGAGAGGGGCCCGTATAATATGCTTGTTTTTGTATGCTCCAATGGTTCACTAATCCATGATATATACGGTCAACGTTTTAGTTTGTAAACAACTTAGGGCCTTGTCACATTCATGACGACCTCCGTAGCCGAGAGGTGAGCGGGACGAATTTTAGTGTCGCGCCATGTCTGAGGTTGCGGGTTCGATACCCGGTCGGGTCAATACTCGAAAATAAACTTTTCTATATTGTCTTGGGTGTGTGTTTTGTGGTACCCTCGATGTTTCTGATTTCGGTAACACAAGTGCTTAAGCAACTTACTACAGAACCAGAGCAATGTATGTGTTGCTGTGTACTATTTATATATAAATTTATTTATGTTAAAATTGTAACTAAATTGTACTATAATCAATCTGCAAAACCTATTTCTGTAAAGTTTTTTATGCAATAAAGTATATCTATCTATTTATTTTATATATCTTAATTTAGTGAGAATGAGAAATCTTTTTTCATTGAAATAAGTTACATCAGTAATATTTATGAAATGTCTATTTAAACCAAATGAAGCTACCTCCGGTTTGAAACCGATTATTTACGGGGAAGATACTGGGAAGAAACTCTTTTTAATACAAAATGGAAGCTGAACTTAAAGATAATTTTTCACTAAGACATACAGGATATTTTGTTTATTTGTTTTAAAATGTTATTAATCAAATATAATGATACACATTATAAGCAAGTATAGGATTTTGATTTAATTTGGCATTAATTATTTTATGCCAAATTAAATTGTATAACAAGTGTCTAATTTTTTTAATAACTAGTAACGGACTAAAACATATCTGGTGTCTTTTAACCCAGCCCGCTTTCCTATTTATAGATATGCATAAATAAATAAGAATAAAAAATAAACAAAGCAAAAGATGCTCATTCAGTAATCCTATTACGGAACCCTATTTTAGCTCTACGGTCAGAATACCAAGTGTAAGTAGTCGTCAGTCACACATATCGCAAGGAGAATCAAAGCGGACACAAATATGGGTAGATAGGTATAACTTTTTTTTTTTTTTTTTTTATTTATTTATTCAAAAACAATACAGTACTTCATGACACTTTCTGCCAAACTGCAAGACAGTTTGTCGGCAGTAGCTCTCGTGGATGCTATACAGTTAATAAGCACTTATCCGCTAGATACATAGTATGCAATGTAATGTTTATATTAATTTTCTTATATAACCTTAATAAACTGTGTATACATTGTTATGAATATCTATTTATCATGCAATAAGTTTATACAATTTATTTATGTATTAACTATCTTGTAACAAGATGTGGTACGTATTTGAACAAGTTTATTTTGGGAAATTAAACAAATCACGTTTATACATAACAGCTGGTTAGGCTCGTACGGATACGGAATTAAAAATATAAGATAACGTTGAAAGATATCTCTATTAGTGTTCCCACACTTATGGGCTTAGTATTATGAAAGTGATTTTAAGGACACATTGACAGGTAATGCTTTCTAAGCATTACCTTTAGGTGATTTTTACTTATTACATTACTGATCAGACCCTGAGGGAGCTCATTAATGTAGGTAGGGGTTAGCCATCGCCGTTCACGCTTACCGAAATAATTATTTTAGTAGTTCTTTTAATTCTGCGATCGTAGGTTAAACCTAAAACTGCGCATTAGGACCGCTCGATGCTATGTGTTCTCTGTGCTTCTGTATGGAGCTAAAGCTTGGACGCTCACTAAGGCCATGAGTGACAAAGTGGAAGCATTTGAAATGTGGGTGTATCGGAGAATGCTGAAAATCTCGTGGACACAGCGGATCCGTAACGAAACGGTGTTGCAGAGCATGGGCAAAGATACAGAGATTCTTACCACAATAAAGACTCGGAAACTCCAATATCTCGGCCACCTAATGAGAAACAAGTATGACCTTCTTCAACTAATCATGCAAGGGAAAATCCGGGGCAGGAAAAGGCCTGGTAGAAGAAGAATCTCTTGGTTAAGAAATCTTCGGGATTGGTACGGCAAGAGTACTAGAACGCTCTTCCGTGCGGCGGTGTCCAGAATGCAAATAGCCTTAATGATCGCCAACCTTCGAAAGGAGACGGCACCATAAGAAGAAGAAGGTATAACTAGAGGTTACCCGTGATTTCGTTCGTTATTTCAGGATAAAATCTATCCTATACTATAGTTCTAGAAAAAAATCAATCAGCAGTTTTCGCGTGTAAGAGTGACAACCATTCTTACAATTAGTCTCGCTAAAACAAGAGAACGGCTTAACCGATTTGGCTAATGTTGTGGAGGTCCATGGAAGGTTTAAAAGGTTAGAAATTAAAAAAAAATAGGCGCTAAGAGGTTCGCCGGGACAGCTAGTATTAAATATTTCACAATTGGCTACTTGACAGTGTTAACAATAAAATATGAAAAGTGTTAGATATGTTAGCTTATTAGTTAAGTAATCATTTTACATTTTTACTTTTTAATTAAAAGCATAGTTAGTATTTTATTTTTGCAAAATAAACTTTACTTTTTTCATCTGTGGAACAAAAGAACCGAAACGGAAACCACCATTGCAATTCGGAAATGACAGCTGTCGGCGAAAATTATTTATTTTAATGTGGCGAAACAATTATTATTTTACCGATTCAATTGAACTATTGTGTCTCTAATCGTATAAAGAATTTATTGAAACATTTTCCGTTTATCTTAATTAAGTCGTTCCTAAGCGTATCGGTTCGTTGTCTTGGACGTTGACGTCATAATTCCAACAATGACGCAACTAGGCGTTTTCGCGCGCTTTTTAAATGTGTTACACAAAATCTTATTTTTCTCTGGTTATTTAGATTATTTCCAGATAAATCGAATTGCTTGGGATATAAAATGAACGGGCGCACATTTTACAATACTTTTTCAAAAACTGTCAAGTAGCCAATTAATATTTTTGTGACTTTACCCTTTTACGTAATCTAACATTATGTTATTTTGATAGTTGTTTGATGCCATAACAGTATGAATACCTCCTTGGGTCTGACTGACCCATTAAACCTGCAGAAGTATTCCACCAGAACTGTTATTCGTTGCCATTAATCTGGACCGAACAAGTGACGCCGCCATAGAGTAGCGAGAACAGAGGTGTAACTGTCAATATTGAAAGAAAGAAGCATTTGTTTGATGGCATGATATTTATTATTAAGGTACTTGGGGCTGTGCAGTAAACTATGGTCAAGACCTATCAGATTTGTTGTAACTCGCCACAAATTTAAAGTTTCTGGCTTTCAGAGTTTTTATTTCCTCCGTTTGGGCTATGTGTCGTCCCAAGTGGATGCTTCGTTTGTGGATCAGGGATATACAGTCACATTGGACATACCTATAATACATTTTCAGAACAATAACTTGTTATTAAAATTATGTCACTTAAATAAAAGAAGGTTTAGTGGTACCGTCGTTGTCTCTGATTTCTGTAACACAAGAGCTTAAGCTACTTACCTCACAACCAGAGCAATTATGTATATGATGTTGATTTATATTTATTTTATATTTAAAAAGGCAACTCAGAATTTGTCGAGGTATTGGACCACATCACATACATTGCTATGAGTCTGGTAAGTATAGACAAGCACTACATAGTTAGGACATTGTATCGCCTTTATGTCATGCGCATAAGATTTAAAATCGAAGCGCAAGTGTTCACCGTACACAACGGTCGTAACCGATTTACAAACCAGTGAACGTGGTACCAGATCCGGTATTTACACAACGCAAAAAACTGGATCTAGTACCACGATACCGAATCCGGTCGAATTGAAAATACTATTGAATTACAATCATTTTATCCTTAAATTATTTGGTCAGTCTGTTTTTACCGACATATGAGCGCATTTCATTTCATTTCACGTACACAACTGCCATAACGAAATTTTTAACAAATTAATTATATACTTAAAAAGCTGATACTTAGCTGACTCACTAATAGGAAATGTTTAAAATATGGTTCACGTTCTCATCGCGATGTGAATTAATCTCTTGCTTACTATCAGAAAAACTAACATACCTACTAAGCTACTATAAAAAATATAAATTCCTCAATGCGTTTTGTTCGAGCACGCTCGATATATCACAATATGTTCAATTATTCATTTCAAAAAATTATTCAATCCTAAAACCCGTACTAAGCATTAATAAACATCTTCCGGATTGAGCACTATTATACCGGATCCGGCCGAATTAAAAATACCACCGGGTCGCAATAACTTCATGCCTAAATACATTTGCTGACTCTATACTTTACTAATCTATGGTAGCACCAAAAAAAAGTACGTGCGCGACGATGCCAATACATGTGATGGGTTGGCACTAGCTTTTGTCCTGAAACAACGCGATTTCCCCGCCAAAAAACGCATTTTTCAACAATTCCCAACTCTATATCCATAGGGTTAAGGGTATTTAGTATTTCGGGAGCCAGAAGAGTGGTGTGTTAAAATTTAAACCGTAGAACGTTTTGATTTTTTGCCCGGGCGCGCTCGTGCCGGTGTCCAGTGGGGATTAGATTTTTCGAATAGCTTTTAGGAGTCCTTAGGTAGCCTAAATGTGCTCATAATAAGATTAACATCCGATGAATCACCTCATATCGCTTTGAACATCACATAAATTGGACAACTTCACATACTATTTCCTCTGCTCTAGCTTAGGGTGCGTTCACACGGAATACGTCTTTGACGATTCGTTGAAAACACGATACGCCTTCACGAATAGATGTCCTTTTTTTTTATATTACACTTCAAGATTTACCTTATCCCACCTGATATTAAGTGGTAATGAGGTCCTAGCTTAAGGGTGACAAGTACAGCATAATAAAGCTGTTACTGGACGTGTCATCTTTACCTTGAAGGCTTGACCCTTGCTACTCATGTAGCACCCCCCAGGTGCTCTCTAAACCTTACACGAAGGAACACAACAACACAAAAGTGATTGTTATTTGGCTGCGGTCTTCTGTAAGGTGGAGGTATTTTACCAGTCGGGCTGCACCAGTTCGAGCAATAAATCGCTACCTATGTTTACATTGAATACGGACTCGTACTTTTCACGATTCCTCAAAATATCCGAATTGATTTTCAAAAGCCAATACGTGATTAGCAACGAATAACGATTTTTAAATGACGTATCCGTATTCTTCGTTTTCACGACTCATGAAGCGTGTGAACATGGGTATTTAAAAAGCATTGCTCCAGTCAAAATACTAACGAATCGTAAAAAACACGATTCTACTTCTATAAATACTTACTTGAGTACTCAATTATTTTATCACTCATCATAACAAAACTATATGACTTGGTCCAAAGTGACCTACACATAGCTATAAGTTAGATACTGCTACTGTAACTAATCTGCTGAGTTTCTTACCGGTGTCTTCTCGGTAGATATAAGTTTTAAAGTAGCTGTAGAATTACTTTGTATTGTGAAGAATGACGATACAAAATCGTTTTAAGTAATGTAACATACTTGAATGAAGAAATATTTGACTTGACTTGATACATTGCTCTGATTCAGTGGTAAATAGTTAAAGCACTTGTGTTAAATAAATTAGAACCGACAGTACCACAACACCCAGAACCGAGACAGTAGAGATAAGTTTAAAATATTGACACGACCGGAAATCGAGACCGGGACCGCAGAAATAGCGTGATGCCAAAATCATTCATTTTCTGTGTTTTTAAAGTATGTTAGCAAGTATTTGAAAATTACACTTTGGCTGTCCATCTAAAACTATGATGAACACTTTGTAATTTTTACAACAAAAAGTAGTGGAAACAGAAATAGGGTAACAAAGTAGGTTCCGTATTTACCTACTTTCTGTCACGCCTACTCACGCTTGACCGGCTTTTTTCCTAATCAAATCGCTCGGACGTAGTTTTTGCAGTTTGTGAATGAGATTTATTTGGCGCGCCATTGTTTCGGAGATAGATTTTCATTTTAGGATTAACTGTTAGGTTACGAATGAAGTGTCAGTACTGTGGTAGATCTAGGCTTGCTTTTATCCGATTTTTGAACCTATTTTTTGTTTAAAGTACTTACTTTTATCTACTAGGTTGATGGTAAGATTGATTGAAGTTGAAGAAATGAAAGATTAAAAGATAGGTTAGGTAGGAGGAATTATTAAGCAAGTTGAACAAGATGCTGTAAGAACAATAGTAAGCGATCAAGGCTATTGGGTTCTATCTTAATCCAGAATATTCGTATGAAAAACATTTCTATATATCCCTGCGTGCAGCAGTTGTCCGATTTTGGTTTTAATTACGTGCAGGACGCCATTTTGAAAAAAATTGACAAGTGGCAGATGTGGCGGATTTACACTTTTGCCGCCAGTAGGCTATTCAAATTTTGCCGCTCCTTCTGACCTCTGCATTTCTATACATCGCCCCCCCCCCCCCCCCCAACAACAAGAAAGAAAATAAAGTAAAAAAAAAACAAAAAATGATTCTATTTTAAAATTTTGGGGCAAATTTGCCGCCCTAGGCTCAAGCCTACTCAGCCTTCTGGTAAATCCTGGGCAGATGTCCAAAAAAGTAATTTGCCTAACTCTTTAAATTCCAAAAAACCTATAAATAAACTTATTTTTTCATGAAACCGACACTTAATGATGGCATGCCCATAAACTAAGCTATTATATTCTGTACAGTAATTAAACACGGTCCAAAACAAAAACAACATCGTGGTGTTAATTTAAGTTTTAAGATAACAGCAATATCAAAATGCAGTTAACTGAGTTCCAGGAGTCTCTAAATGTTTTTAATAAAATTGTTGACAATTTAAAAAGAGAAAACAGTGACTTACGGAAAGCTCAGAGAAAAAAGTCTTTAAAAAGTCCAAATCAAGTCCTTTTTTACGACATTGATACGTTTATATGAATTGGGACTTGTGTCATCATTCTAATTAAAGTGTAAGGAACGTATGTTCTTTACTAAAAGTGGAAGTACTTCCGCCGAGCTAGGTGTTATCTGCTCGGGGACCAAGGCCCAACTACCATTTTTTTTTTTTTTTTTTTTTTTTTTTTTTTTTTTTTTTTTTTTCCTAATTGACAATTGATGATGGCCGCAGATGGCCTTTTCATCTTCACCGGGCTTGCGGGGGAGCGGAGGGCTCACACCCCTAAAAATTTAAACAACTGCCTGAGGGCGCCCCATAGCGGGACTCGGACCTCGGCTCGGGCCGTTGTTGGGAGATGGTAACCTAACGTACCTTTGGGGGGAGAAGCGTCCCGGCACGTGCCGGTATCGTGAAAGGGGCCCTACTGCTAGGGGGGGTCGCGTCGTGCGTCCTCGCCGTCGAGGACGGAATAGCGGTCGGTGTGAAGTGTGCTGTGTCGCGAGCTGTTTAGCGTCGGCCATGGCGATCGTTATGGCGTCGTCGGGATCTAATAGTACGTTCCTAGGCCTACGTTTACGTGGGCGGACTACGGAAGGGACATAGTCAGCGGCCGAGACCACTAGACTATTCGAATGATGGGGGGCAGAGTCGAAGTAACGGGAAGAGCATTGCTTAAGGTACTGCGCGATAGTCGGCAGACCTAAGTCAATGTGGAGGTTTTCGTTGCGAAAATACCAGGGGGCACCTGTAGCCTTACGCATGAACTTATTTTGAAGGGTTTGAAGCCTTCGGATCGTGGTGGGGGCAGCGTGTGCGAACACGACGCTGGCGTATGTCATGATCGGGCGAATGCAAGTGACGTAAAGTCTCACCTTATTTCTAAGGGACATTTTACTATGCTTATTGATTAGGCCATGAAGCCTGCCGAGGGCGAACGCGGCGCGATCCCTAACTGTTTTGACGTGACTGTGAAAGGTCAGTCCGGCATCGAGGGTTACACCCAAGTAACGGACCTTCCGTTCCCAGGGGATCGGTCGGCCGAATAGGGTGACCGGGGGGTGTTTCGGGGGGAAGGGCGCACACCGTTTGAAAAGAACGGCTGCACTTTTGTCTGGGTTCACTTCGATACGCCATTTCCTGAACCACTCGCCGAAAATGTCGGCGGAGCGTTGGAGCGTTCGGATAATGGGACCGGGAGTGCGGGAGGAGCAATAGATGGCAGTGTCGTCCGCGAACAGAGCGACATGTGCCACTAAAGGTTTTGGGATCTCAAATGTAGGAAAGTCGCTGGTGTACAGCACGAACAGAATGGGGGAGAGCACAGAGCCTTGGGGGACTCCGGCTGTGATGGGATGGGGGGAGGATAGAGTACCCTCCACTCTGTAGCGAAATTCGCGGTTTGACAGAAAGTCTCGTATGATGAGCACGAGACGGTCTGGCACTTCTAGTTGGAATAGCTTAAATATTAAGCCGTTGTGCCAGACTTTGTCAAACGCTTTTGCCACATCTAAGAATAGCGCCCCCGTTGTGCGGGGGTGGGGTCGGTTGAAACTATCAAGTACATGCTCTACTATGCGATGCACTTGTTGGACACATGAGTGTTTGGCTCGAAAGCCGAATTGGGTCTCTGGGATGAGATTACGCTCGTGGGCGAAATCCCTAAGCCTCGTGTAGATGATTCGCTCATAGAGTTTACCAATCGTACACAGAAGGCTGATCGGTCTGTAGCTGGACGGTTCGGACTTGGGTTTGCCGGGTTTTGGAATGCCGATGACAATGGCTTGTTTCCATGATTGTGGGAAGATATTATTGCTGAGAGCCGCATTGAATATGGCGGTGAGCAAGGAGATTAGATGGGGGGAAAAGTGCTTGAGCACTTTGTTGGTGATACCGTCGCAGCCAGGGGCTTTTCTTGGGTGGAGGCCTCTTATGGCGGACTGAACTTCATCGAAAGTGACCCGTTCTAGTGCGGGTGAAGTTGGCTGAAGGCTTATTCTGCGTTCGACCTCCGCCTCGACTGTGGCAAGGTGGTCTGGGTCTACTGGCAGTGTACTGGGTGAGCATTGGGCCTCGAGGCTGTCGGCTAGGCACTCCGACTTCTCCTCGTCCTCAAAAGCTGGCGGCTGGTTAGGCCGGTTAAGAGGGGGGGTCGTAGCTGTGTTATCGGATCTAAGCTTTCTGGCTAGCTTCCAGAAAGCGAACTGATTGGGGTCTAGGTCGCCCAACAGTTTATCCCACTGGGTGTTCCGAAGCTCTTGTATGCGATGCTTTACAGCTCGCTGCAAGGCGCGCATCCTGACCCGGTTCGACTCAGTGGGATAAGTGTCGTACGCCCTGATAGCGGCGTTCTTCTCCCTCAATAAGGCCCGTGCATCCGACGGCAGGTTCCATCGACGGTGAGCCGTCGATGGGACCCGCCGCGAACAGTCGCTGACGACGTTTTGCACGTGCCCCGTGAGGGAGTCGATTGCCGTTAAGGTGTCTTGAGGAGAGACAATAATGTCTGGAATTTGGTCTAGGAGAGGGGACTTGTCAGACTTAAGACTTTCGCCCAGTCTGGCCCAGTCCACACTCACTATGGGTTCGGGTGGGATAGCCCCATTAGGGGTACCATTTCTGGGAAACAGCTCCATTATGACTGGTCTGTGATCGGATTCTAGCTCATGGAACACTTCTATAGAGTGCAACTTTAAGTTGACATTCTTAAGAAGAGCTATGTCTAGGACATCTGGGCGGTGGCTAACCACTCCAGGGTAGTGGGTGGGGGACATTGGGGCGATAACATCGAACGGCATCGACTCAGACAAGCTTTCTAAGAGCTTACCTCGGCTGTTAGAGGTATGGCTACACCATGCGGTGTGCTTAGCGTTTAGGTCGCCCGCCACTATGACGGAGCTACCTAGGCTCATTAGTGCTTCTAAGTCGCTGCGGACTAGGAATTTGGGATTGAGACCTGTATTGGTCGGAGAGAGGTATGCTGAAACTAGAACTATGGACTGGTGGCCCGTCATGCCCAGCCGGCAGACTGAGGCCTCGATGTAAGTGAGGCTAGGTGGGTCCATAGGCGTACAGTACAGGGCCCTCTTGTAATATATTAAGGTGCCGCCAAAGGTAGAGGTGGTCCTATCGTTCCTAACAAGATTGTAGTTTGCGATTTTAGGATCGCGGGTTCCGGGTTTTAGAAATGTTTCCTGTACTAGGAGAATATCTATCTGATGATCTGTGAGGAAAGTGGCTATTTCAGACCTTTGGGACGAGATACCATTGGCATTGAAATAACCCACTTTTAGACTAATCGGTTTGACTCTGCTTGTTTGGGGTGTTACAACCATTTTTGGGCTAAATTTGGAAGTTGCTCAGGGACTTGCCTAGCTCTTGGCACTCAATAGCGACGTTAATCATCGCCATCGGGTTGCCTTTGGCTTGCCTAATGAGGCCAGCCACGCGTGTGACCTCGCTGAAATCAACGAAATCAAAGAAACGCGTGACTAGCGCTACGTCTTCAAGGAGGGAGGGGGCTGGGCCGGCGGGAGGTGGTGAAAACCTCGGGGCCGGGGCAGCGGGGCGGGGAGGGCTTGCCGTCGGTTTGACTACCTTGGCGGTCGGGGTGGGTTGGGGAGTCTGTCTAGCGACTCTCCATTGAGGAGCTAGGATAGGGGTTGGGGCAGGCTTTCCTAAAACAGGGAAGTCTGATAGTGCCGGAGGGGCGGGGCGGGGGGACATTGCCGTGGAGGGTTCCCTCTGACGGAACGCTGCGCGTGGAGCCGCCCTGCGGCTCTTACGTGGGGCCTTTGGACAGCCGCGATAGTTCGCGGGGTGTCCAGACTCCCCACAGAGCACACAGCTGGGCGGCTCCGTGCACAGCGTTCTATCTTTGGGACGCAGGCAGTCGGAGGTGCCATGGTCGCCCAGGCACTTGACGCACCTGGGCTTGGCGAAGCAGTTACGGGCAGAGTGCCCGTAGAGCTGGCAGCGGTGACACTGCCCTATGGGACCGTTTTTGCGGGGGGGCTCTACGGTTATGCCAGAGAGTTGGCATACCTTTTTGATATTGAAAATGGCCTTACCGGCGTTACTACGCTCTAAGACCGCCAATACCATGTCATATGGGGCGGAGTTCCTACCGCGGTGTAAGCGGTGGACTTCGGAAACGGGGAGGTTTTGGGCCTTAAGGTCCGATAAGACTTCAGAGCTTGAGAGCTCTTTGGGGACTCCGCGGATAATAACGCGGAGTTGTTTCTGCTCAGGGAGGGCGTACGTGTGGTAACCCACACGCATCTCCTTGAGGAGGGAAGTGATGCGACGGTGGTCCGATGAAGTTTGGACCGCTACGCGAATGCCCAGCTGGGTGGACCTGGCGTTGGTGTAATGTATCTTAAGCGTGTTACACCGCTTCGATACATCCAGCCATTTCTCCTTCTCTCTGATGTAGAGAGGAGGAGGAAGAGGCTCTTTAATAGCCTGAACGGGGGGCTGGGAGGCGAGGGGGGATGCGGGTGACGCATCAAAGGTTAAATGGCCACTGACGGCCGCTTTTTTGGGCTTGGGAGCCTGGTCTGGGGATGGGGAGGGGCCTTGAGAGGCGGGGGGGTCAGAGGCGGCCTTGGCCTTGGCTTTTGCCTTCCTGGCGCGTTTACCCTTGGTCCCTTGCACCAGGGTAAACTCGTCAGACGAGGCAGACGAGGGGGAGTCATTATCGGACTCCTGAGCCACTTCCATGTCTGATTCATGGGAGTCGTGGGTGGGCGGGGTGGGGTGACTCGGCTCGGGGGCCGGGGGGGAAAGCCCGGGGACGCTAGGTTCCGGGTTACTTTCGAAAAAGTTACGGAGCCCGGGGACGACCGAGGTGAGCCGCTCGGCCACCTCCGGGTCGCGCAGAATTGCCTGCCAAATGCAGGCGAATAATTGGTCGGCGCCAGCCATGGCGGCCGACCAAAAACAGCTAACTACTTTGGCCGAATTTTATCGCCTGTTCGTACGCGTAGCGTTCCGCAGGAAAGAACAGGCAAGAACCTGCGGCAGTCGCTCCTATCTGAGCCTAATTTACGCCCCGGGTTGGAGTGGCCCGGGGGTGTGTGGTGCAAGTGGTCCTTCCCACCGGGGATAGGTGGGAAGGGTGAGCCCTACGGTGTACCCTAAGCTTGCTCTCCACCGCCAATCTTATTGTGCGGTGGGTTTCTAACAGCCCCGAGTAAAGAGGGTAGCGTCGGACCAAAGTCCTAGGCGCCCAAACAGTACTCGAGGAATGGGATGGTAGGGATAGGGTAGGGTAGGGAAGGAAGGAGACAGCTACCGTCGGCTAGGAGACCCCCCAAGGCCGGTGGTGATAGCCCCGTCCGCGTGGTTGCTTTGCCCTGAAGGGGCGCGGCGAGTGTCACGGGTCAACACTCCAATCGGCTTCGTTGGCACCGTTAGGTATCCACCGATCGACCACAAAAACAGTGGTTTTGGGCAAAACGCGAAGATTGCCCGGTGGCCAAGGGTAAATTAACTTTAAGAGTTAAAATACCAGGTTATAAGAAACAGGATAATCAGAGTTTAGTCTTGAAAAAGACAAACTCTGACGTAAAGGGTTGTCGACGGCCGAAGGGACGGCCGGAGCAGGTAGCCAGGCACGGCCTGAGCGGCCGAGCAGGTAGGCAGCGGAATGGCCTAGGCGGCCGAGCAGGTAGGTGCGGCGGGGCGCACCGGAAGAGCGAGGGATCGTGCGTGCGCACAGATCGAAGGCTCGAAGCGAAGTCCACTGACAATCTGACTCGCATCCCCAACTACCATTCTTGGTTTGTTGTATATATACTTAGTGGCGACGAAAACTCTGATATCGCGATGTAGGATATCGATGTCACGCATTACGTATGGAGCGTTGTTTACTATGCCAATTCTGCTGACGTTGTATTTGTGTCGACTTGTAGTTCATGTCGTAGGTCGGCACAAAAGGCTAAACCTCCCTTTCACCAAATGCCAAAAACCCATCAATTATCTTTAAATACCTATCATTTTAATCATTTAAAGCGCCATGACTATATATTGACGATATGCTTATCTCTAGTGACGGGAAATTTCATCATTAGATATGAATCACTTTTACATTCACTACTCAACTTACTCACACTTAGGTATGCTATAGCTTCCGCCGGCGGTTTCACTTACTTTTCCTTAACATTTTCCTTGAACCTCAGGTCTTGGAAGAAGCATAAAAAACTTTTTGAACCAAATCATATGCTGATGATCGTACTAGGCACTGCCCGTGACTTCATTTGCGATTTTTCATAATAAAAACTTTTATTTAGGTAGGTTATTGTAGTATTTTAATTAGCTACCCAATTACATTCAAATCCATTCATACCCGGTTCCAATATTTTACGATTCGTAATGTGATAAAATTACTTTCCTTTTTCTACTGACTCTTTCCTGACTACGAGTCGTTATAACGTTCCGTAATTTACTTTCCATAACAGCTGTCATCAGTCGTCTGTCGTTTTTAGCTTACGGCTCGTATAATTTATTACTACACGTAACTAGAACCGATCGTTTTTCAAATATTGGAACATGGTATCAGTAATTTTTCCGTGAAAAGGTAACAAATATCCCCAAATCCTAACTTCCGATCTTTGCCAAACCCTTATAAACAATATTACGATTATATAATACTAGCTTTCAGCCTGCGGCTTCGCCTGCGTGGAATTCGGTCTTCGGTTCTCCATTTATTTTTGTTTTCCCTCGGGAATAGCAATTTCCCGGGATAAAAATTACCTTATTATTTAATCCGGACTTCTAACTTTACGTCTGCAAAATTTCAAAGCAATCGGTTCAGTAGTAACGGCGTGAAAGCGGAACAAACAAACAAACAAACTCACTTTCCGATTTATAATATTAGTAAGGATAGACTAGCTGTGCCCGCGACTTCGTTCGCGTGGACTACAGGCTTTTTCCAGTTTTTTCCCGCTAACTCCCGTTCCGGTGGGAATTTTGCAATATCCTTGTTCAACTAAGCTTTAAATTTACTAAGGTATAGCATGCCAAATTTCAAGCGTCTATCTTAAGCAGTTTAGATTTTTCATACAAAAGGTTTTTTCCGCTAATTCCCGTTCCCGTGGAAATTTCGGGAATTCCTTTCTTAGTGCACCTCTACGGTACCTAAGCTACGTCCCTTCGATATTTCAAGTGCCTAGGTTTAGCTGCTTAGGCTGTGCGTTGATGTCAGTTAGTTAATCAGTTTCTCCTTTTTTTTTTATAATGCACTCCAAGATTGACCTCATCTCACCTGATGTTAAGTGGTAATGAGTTCCTAGCTTAAGGGCGAAAAGTATAGCATAGTACAACTGTTACTAGACTTGTCGCACTTACCTTGAAGGCTTGACCCCTGCTACTAATGTAGCACCCCCCAAGAGCTCTGGAAACCTTACTCACACGCAGGAACACAACAACACAGAAGTGATTGTTATTTGGCTGCGGTCTTCTGTAAGGTGGAGGTATTTCACCAGTCGGGCTGCTCCAGTTCGAGCGATAAATCGCTATGCCCTACCTCTCTTAAAAGTTAGTCAATCACTTTCTCTTTTTATATATTTAGATGATTTTCACATAAAAAAGGTTTATACACGAAATTCTTATTCCTATAACCCACTTAAGAGAACAACGAAAACACTCCATATTTGACCTAAGCCATCCCAAGCAAACGTTCATAAATCGGTTAGCTCAAGACTGGGTGTTGTGGACGCGGGTCGCATACTAATGACGTCATTGTTACGTCACAAGTGAAAGTTCGAAGAGCGGGACGGGCTGGCACAGTTACATGGGAAATTCTATGGTGATAACATGTGGTACACTGTTTTGTTTGAATATTTAATCAGCTGTGGTGTTCGGAACTTATCTGTTGTATAATATTGACGAAGAATTTTTAAGCGACATTAATAATGCTATATTTATTTAGATAATAGTGACCCGGAGCTTTTTTTTTATATTGCACTTCTAGATTGACCTCATCCCACCTGATGTTAAGTGGTAATGAGGTCCTAGCTTAAGGGCGACAAGTACAGCATAATAAAACTGTTACTGGGCGACAACCTTGAAGGCTTTACCCCTACTACTAATGTAGCACCCCCCAGGAGCTCTGGAAACCTTACTCACATGCAGGAACACAACAACACCGAAGTGATTGTTATTTGACTGCGGTGTTCTGTAAGGTGGAGGTATTTCACCAGTCGGGCTGCTCCAGTTCGAGCGATAAATCACTATGCGCTACCTCTCTTAAACATTTTCGACTGGTTCTTTGCACCTATTGGTCGTAACGTGATGTTATATAGCCTAAAGCCTTCCTCGATAAATAGACTATACAACACAAAAATATATTTTCAATTCTAAAAAGTAGTTCCTGAGATTATCGCGTTCAAACAAACAAAACACAACAGCTAACTGTTGAAAATGATGGAGAATATGATCAAAACATAAGTGTGTAAAATGTGAATAGGATTATTTAAGGTGTAATTCTCAATAATAAGCAACTAGAATTTAAAATAATTTAACGGGTCAAAACGTGACACCATTTTTATTTAGTAGTTAATACGAACTACTTACTGCCCGACGTTTCGGTTAGGTTGCACCAACCGTGGTCACGAGCTGACTCAAGCTCAGCTGAATGCTTAAAATGGAACGCGAAAGTCTTAAATTTTATAAGCAACTAGAATTATGATTACGACGATTGTATTAGTTAAATTTTATCATATTATTCTCGCTACAAAAATAAGTCAAGAATTTCTAAATGGGATGAATTCAGAAAGAAAAAATAGTTTTTTATTTATTTTTATTTAAAAACTTTATTGCACAAAAAAGTAAAACAGGTGGACTTAATGCTAGGGGCATTTTCTACCAGTCAACCCTTGGGTTATGCATAGTTGTTTTAATTACCACTGGGACGAGTCATATCAGCCGGACCTTGCTTTCCCAAGCACGAAAATACTCGTAGGAAATTTCACCCAAGTCAGCCTGCACGGCCACCAATCCCATACCGAACCGCAGCGTGAATAGCTTAACTTTTGGCATCTTATACCCACCCACTTTACCTATAAAACAACATCTCCAACAATTATTGGAAAACTCATCCATCCCTTTCTATCCCGTTACAAAGAACTTGCAAGAAAGAGACAGACTATCCATTATATTCGCCATCATCTTGCGGTACACTTTCACAACAACAGTGACGCAATCTGACGTCATTAGTATGCGTCCCGTGCGCCACTAAACACCCAGACTCGTGGTAAGCGATTTATCCCGCTCGCTATCTGAGGGTTGGGTCATAACAAAAAACATTTGCATTATATTAGGGGAGGCGTTTTGTGACCCCGATAGATTAGTGGTTAGCATCGTTTAATCAATTCTCAGTTATATGTTGTTACAGAAAATAACATACATTGCTCTGATTCTGTGACAACTAGCACTTTTCAAAGTCAAAGACAATCTTATTTATTCATGTAGATTACATTGGAAATACTCGTACTTATGATTCTAACTATTTATTTCAAGATTATAAATGATACATATTTGCAATCCTTACAGCAAGATCTTTCATTTGATATGTCACACGATATGGTTAGCGAATTTTTTTTTAATGTTGTGATTTACCCTCCAAAAGTGACCCCCAAATTCATAATTTATTTATTTACGTTACACATGCACCTTTGGGTCTTTAACTTACATATGTGTACCAAATTTCATCTCAATTGGTCCAGTGGTTTCAGAGACGGACGGACAGACAGACACGCGAGTGATCCTATAAGGTGCCGTTTTTTCCTTTTGAGGTACGGAACCCTAAAAACAAAAAAATATATATAATAAAATAAATAAAATAAAAACATTTAAATTAAAATAACTGTTGGATGTTGTTTGTCTGTTTTACAATTAGAAACAATAAACAACGACGGTACAACAACATCCAGACCCGAGACAAGATAAAGTTAGTTTTTCATATTGACCCGACCGATAATCAAACTCGGGACCTCAAAGGAGAGCGTTACGCCTTCTGGTTTCCGTTACAAAAGTGCTTTAACTGCTTAGTTTGTGATATAGTCTAGTTTTTTATTACCTAGACATTACTAGCGACACGCCACGGCTTTGCGCGAGTAGGTACAATGTTTTTAATGGCTTTTGTGCACTTTAATTATATAGTTGTTGACATTGGTAGCCGAGAGGCGAGAGGGTCGGATTTAAACGTCACGTCATCTCTGAGGTCCCGGGTTCGATCCCCAGTCGGGTCAATGTGGGATGATAACTTTTCTAGATAGTCTCAAGTTTGGGTGTTGTGACCGTCTTTATTTCTGATTTCTGGTGCTTCGCTACTTACCACAGAATCACAGCAATATGTGTGGTGTTTTCCAATATTTATTTATGTACTAGCGGACCCGACAGACTTCGTCCTGTCAAAGAGATTTGACTCTAAATTTTAGTTAGAAAACGTTGGTACTGGAAAAAGAAAAGGGCTGTCTTTACAGTTTTCCCGGCAATTATTCGAATTTTTCTCGCCGTAAAACCATTCTTGGACTTCAACGAACATTGAAAAAAAAGAATTGTCAAAATTGATCCAAGCGTTGTTGAGTTATGCGCTTACCAACACATTTTGCGATTTATTTTTATATAATAGATTATACATATAAAACTTTACTCTTGACACTATCTATTAAAAACGGCAACAAAATTTTGTTAGCATAGTTTTAACTATTTAAGCACACTTAGGGACGACAGGAAGTAACTATCAGTCAAATATTTATTGCAAACATGTTGTAAATTACATACAGGTGTTATTGTTAAGTACTTAGGCTCAACATGAACCCCGTTAGAACACAACAATATTAAACTTAAAACTACAAACATATGATATACAAAATAAAAAACAATTAAATAAAATACATTGCTATCACAACTTTAATCTTAAGCTCTGAAAATAAGGTCCAAAAACAAATATATTTTTTTGTTTTCTGCTGGTTAAAAGGTACCTACTGTGTAGTGATTAATTCCCACTAGCATGAGTCATTTCTAAAAAATGATAAGAGTTCATCTTATAATTAGAAATGATACCGTTATCTAACAAGATAACTAATTAGATGAATCGCGAGATAACTGGTCTAGAGATAGACTGAGTAAGATTGAAATTGTCTCGATTTCTTGAAAAACGTGTGATTCATTAGAAAATATTCATACTAATATTATAAACATGGATGTCTGTTCGTATAAATGCATAGATTTGTAACTCATTACACAAAAATAATGTAAATAGATAGTCATGTTTGTGAACAGATGCCACCTTTGGGGACTGGTCTGCTCCAGCTTACCTCTTAAAAATAAATACTTAATGTTTCCTTCACTCATCAAAACAAAACTATATGACTTGGTCCAAAGTGTTCTACACATAGCAATAAATAGATACTGCTATTGTAATAAACTGCTGAGTTTCTTACCATTATCTTCTCAGTAGATGTAGGTTCCGAAATGGAAGTAGAATCATTTTGGGATGTATTCGATGATGATTCAAAAGTGTTACATGTAACCTAATGGAATAAATAAATATTTGATCGATTAATTGTTTGAATGAATAGAATGAATCAACAGTAATATCAAATATCAAATTGTTTATTGCATTCGTGTTGTACAAAATGGCTTTTAAATGACTAAATGAAGTTTCAAACATGAACCCTTATATACCTAATATTTTATTATTATTTTAAATCGACTTCGTTCGCGTGGATTACATCCTTTCATTGTCAGTTTTACCCCTATTTCCCCTAATATTCGAAACAAAACGTAACAAACGTCTATATTTAAATCCAAGCTGCATTTGTGCCATATTTCATTCTATATCTCTAACTTCAAAAATAATCATTTTCCCATATAAACTTTCAAAGGTGGTATTACGCCCATTCTCCCCCAAATAAGTCAGAATAAATCAAATATACATTACAATTTACATTCAAATTCATTATCAACAAAATATTCATTTAAATTATAGTAACATTTCCCAGTAAGTAGTTTTATTTTATTTTATTTTTTATTATATTTATTTATTGGAAAACACAACAGACTACAATCATCATTGCATAAACAGATATTCCAGCTTAACATATAAACAGAACTAGTAGTTTTGATAAAGTATTTTTAATTTTTTTAGGTTACATTTTTTCAGAAATTCGGGCAGTTTATTATAAACCCTTGGAGTACATGTGGCGGTCTAGCAGGAACTTTGACAATGAAAAGAAGTCCCGCACCGCACTACAATGATTGTTATTTGTCTATGGTCTTCTGTAAGGTGGAGGTATTTCACCATATTGTATAATGTCGGGCTGCTACAGTTTGAGCGATAAATCGCTGTGCCCTCTCTTAAGTCCCTGTCAAAACACGATTTGTTTATATTTAATGAATAATTTATTCTTTATCTATTTTCTTCTGTTTAACTTTACCTTGTGGTAAAATTTTAGTTCCTTAATTTATAGGGCAACACTTTTAGTGTTATGTTTAAACTTTAATTCATAACTGTTTGTAGTCTTTAATTTTATTAAAAATACAAAACGATGACGAATTTTGCAAAACCACAGATAATTAGATAATGGGCATGACGTTTTAAACAAGTTACTTATCTAACTTTTGGAAAAACGCGAACCGCCTCAGTAAGATTCAGAAATAAATCCAAACTTAAATAAATAATAAAAAGGGCGATTACGAGAGTATCAATGGCATTGGACAATAAAAAGTAGGGGGAGAGCAATAAAGCTCAAATTCCAACATTATCGCCAAACTTCTCGGCTCGAATCGTCATCCAATCTTACTGAAGGCGTAAACAATAAAAGAATGATGGCTCTAAAATTCTTATTATCATAAAAACAAAATGGCGACTTGATCGAATGTTAGGGTTGACGTCATCGGTCGGAACAAGATTTGACAAAGTTTCTACAACCTTCGACCTCCGAAGCCGAGAGGCGAGCGGGCCGGACTTTGGCGTCGCGCCATCTCTGAGGTCTCGGGTTCGATCCCCGGTCGGGTCAATATGGGAAACGTACTTTTCGTATTGTCTCGGGTCTGGGGGTTGTGGTACCGTCGATGTTTCTGATTTCTCTAACACAAGTGCTTAAGCTGCATAACACAGAATCAGAGCAATGTAGGTATGTGATGTTGTCCAACATTTATATATTTTTTTTACTTTTACAACGGTATGCTAAAAAATAGGGGTCTTATTCAAAATCATACGCAATCCTACTCATATAAAACGTGAATACTTATAAGCATGGCTCATTGTATGTTTGTTATTCTCTCACGCTGAATGTAGTTGTTTTTAATTTGCAAAATTATTGATCGCAGATTGTCACGATATGCTTGCCTTTTCCTAAAGGGACGAATCATAATAAAATAATCAGCTGTATACAGTAAAAACTATCAGGCTGCGCTTATATTTATCCTCCATTCAGCTCCGGTAACTATTTAAAAAATTCACGCGATATCTGAAATCGAGAACCTATTAGAAAAAATCACGCCATATTTGTCTAGCAGACAGCCCTATTCCGGCCACGCGGCTGTCACCAAATGGCGGCACTAAAAGAAAATGGCGGATCGCAATATGGCCGCCACTTCAGTTAACTGGCGCGTTGCAGCTAGCGATTCGCATGTGGCCATCTGTGAACAGTAGTGGCTTTGGACTAGATTTAGTCAGAATCACACCAGAGTGGCTAACATAAGAATTTATTGAAACGCTAGTTTTGCGATACTCTTTGGCCATCACAGTAAGATTTTATTTATTACTAGCTATTAACCTTAACGTTTTGCGGTATTTAGGGATGAAGAGTATCCTATATGTTTATATTATATTATCCTAATTTAATATCCCGTGTACCTTTTGATCATATTTTATTTTAGACCATTTATTGAGATATATGACCAATTATTTTATAATAGCTAAATCCTACCTTCTGCGCAATACCCAGACTGGCTTTCCATTTTTAAATATTGCAAATTGACGGCCAATCCGCCGGTGATTTCATGGTAGTCCAAGGTTGACCTCGGATACCCATGATAAGATCAATTAAGGCAATATGGTCCAACAGGGATTTTTAGTAGGTAACTAGTCCCCTTCCTACTTAGGGTGGAGCCGTAGTACGTTCTGCCTCTGATAGTTCACACACGCTGTCGGTTTCCTTCGGGTGGTACGGTCCATCAACAGATTTTCCCCTGTTAAAAAAAGGTACTGGCCATATCACCACTCTTGTCGAATTCAGGTTAGTCACAAACGCGAGCTGTATTATTAAAACCTTTAGAGCTATAGTTCATAACCTAGACTGAATCTACCAAACTATCCAGCTGCAGCCGTAGAAGTAATAAACAATGTTATTTCCCAGGTCTAAGTACCGACGCCGCGGCTGTTTTGGTTTCTACCGTTTTTCCCATGGCGCCAACCAAAGGCGATGAGAGCGTGTGTAGAGGGGGGGGGGGGTTTAGTTCGGGTAGTCCCTGCCCCTTCTGGGTCCGCTATCGTCCGCACGGCAGCGGTACGGTGTGCAAATGCATACTCCCCCCCTCAAAAAAAAAAAAAAAGATCTAAGTACCGTTCAAAACAGCCAGTCACAATAATCAGTTCTTCTGCAAATTCTTTCCTTAGTTAATAGCAGCATATAAGTATGTGCCTACATGTTCAGGCATCCATTCAACATACAGTATATGTAAATTGCTTCCATGGTTGTATATTTCCCACGGCTTTGTTTGTCATGGGTAGATGTAATGACAAAGAAGACATTCAGGGTTCCTTGTACCACAAACATTCCATTTGTTTTTGACGACCCCCTTAGCCGAGAGTCGAGCGGGCCGGATTTCAGCGTCGCGCCATCTCTTAGGTCCCGGGTTCGATCTCGGGTCAATATGGGAAGCTTTTCTATATTGTCTCGGGTCCGGGTGTTGTTGTGCCGTCGTTGTTTCTGATTTCTGTAACATGAGTACTTAAGCTACTTACCTATTACAGAATCAGAGCACAATATATGTGATGTCCAATATTTATTTTTATGTACCTAAGTAAGCCTTTGGTCAGTGCCCTCTGCTGTATGAGTTAAAACTACATACAACTAATATTTCGAACTCAATAATTAATTTATCGCCTACAGCAGTTAGCTAGCACACAGCAAGTGTACCTACCTATATGAAAATTTTCTTTTTCGCTAAAGTATAATTAAATTACATTAAGATACTCCTACTGTACTATAAACTTTGTTTCTTGCCGGTATTTTCTCAGTGGATTTGGTGAATACAGATAACTAGCGACCCGCGGCGACGTCGCACGCGTATTATCCCCGTTTTTAGACATTTTCCACAGATTCTTCGTTCCTATTCGTTGCAGCGTGATTATTTAAAGCCTAAAGCCATCCATACTAATATTATAAATGCGAAAGTAACTCTGTCTGTCTGTCTGTCCGTTTGTTACTCTTTCACGCCTAAACGGCTGAACGGATTTTGATGAAATTTGGTATAGGTATACGTTGAATCTCAAGAACAGACATAGGCTACTTTTTATTAGAAAATAAGGGGGGTTGGGGGTTATACCACCTTTGAAAGTTTATATGGAAAAATGTTTAGTTTTGAAGTTAGAGATATGAAATTTTGCACAAATATAGCTCGAAACTTAGATTAAAATATAGACTACTTTTTGTTTCGAATATTAAGGGAGAAAGGGGTAAAACCGACCATAAAAGAATGTAGTCCACGCGAACGAAGTCGCGGGCACAGCTAGTTCTCTACAAATGGACTATCCGACAAAAACATTATTTTTCAATTCGAAACAGTAGTTCCTGAGATAAACGCGTTCACACAAACAAACAAACCCTTCGGCATTTAAATATTAGTATAGATAATAAAATACTTTGAATAGACAGAACCTTTTAGAGTCTTCCAAATCTCACATTGACCATTTTTTAGTGCCCAATTTGCCTCGATTTTGTCTCAAGTTTGTTGCCCTTGGCAATTATGTAAGTAGTTGTTCGCAAGTGACAAACAGACGGACAATACACACGTCACTACTTACGTAATTGAGACGTGCTGTCGTTACTCTGATGGCTTCAGCCTTGAAGTGCCAGGTTTGAGTCCTTTTTGAATGGGACTTCCTTTTTCTAGACACAAATGTAATGGAATGTCTTTTTTTTTAAAATGGTTGCTTCGCAAAAATGGTTGCTTTGCAAAAATGGTTGCTTTGCAAAAATGGTTGCTTCGCAAAAATGGTTGCTTCGCAAAAATGGTTGCTTTGCAAAAATGGTTGCTTTGCAAAAACAATGGTAAACACGCAGTTTTCAGTCACACATTCTCATAAAGGTATTTTTATCACATTATCTGCAGGACCAAGTGTTTCGTTGCCAGCCTCCCTGTCCACCGTAGCTGATGGTTCTTGGGACTCCATCTGGCTCTTGGAGGGAGAGCTGGAGTGAGAGTGGCGGTAGGCAGCGGAACTGCACAGCAAATCCGCTGCTGGGACCGGAGACACTAGTCGTGGGGGATGCCCGGCGTCCGTCACCTTGGTTCTGACGGAGTGGGGTGTGTCAGGTGACCTGGCACGCTCCAAGCCTGTGTAGATTCCGCAAAGGATCCCGCCTCGCCCACAACTGCGCAGCGTTGGCCACCGAGGTGGTTTTAGTCCGTGCGAGCCCGACACACCATTCTGTTCCCTGCAGAGAGTGACGGAGCGGTGGGCATTTCCTCCTGGACAAAAAAATATAAACGGTTAGCAGTGAATAGTTTATCAAGGTTTGGTTTTATGTAAAATATTTGACCTAAATATTTGAAAATTGTAAGTCACTATTCCACACGGACGAAATCACGAGAAAAGCTAAACCTTTAAATACAAGTATCACGACCATATTCACGATCTCCGTAGCCGAGGGGCGAGCGGGCCGGACTTTGGCGAAGCGCCATATCTGAGGTTTCGGGTTCGATTCCCGGTCGAGTCAACATGGGAAACGAACTTTTCTGTACAGTATCGGGTCTGGGTGTTGTGGTACCGTCGTTATTTCTGTATGACGATTGCTTTAACTATTTACCACAGGATCAGAGCAATGTATGTAATGTTGTCCAATATATAAAGAAAAGTATCTTAATCCAGTACCTCGTAATAGACATGAAGTCAGTAGTTTCCATAGAAGAGTGCCAAACACTCACACCATCATACAGATATCATAATACCTAATATTAATAGTAGGTTTTACCGATCATAACCGACAAAAAGTTTCACAACAATTAATTACCAAACCGATAAACCTAACTAATGTTACAAATGTCTTGGGAAAGGCTCCATTGTGCTCACAATATGGCGTAATTCAAACACAGCTCAGTATTGAAGCGTTCTCGATTTTAAATAACATCATTGCAAAATGGTGTTTGAACAAGTGCGACTGGTCCGAGCTATTATTTCTTTAGATTAATTTGGATTTTTGGGGTTACATTGTGAATACACGAAACTTTGTCCATTTGTCCGCAGTTGCGAAAGTATTTAATACTCGAATAGTTTAATTCTAGTAGGCTATAGCATTTTTGTATCGTCATTTAATGCAATGCGAAGTGACTGCCAGCGATTTGAGGTCTAGGTTTTAGTGGGTAGTTTCCGTTCTTCTTAGCGTGGGGGAGTCCCACACACCGCTGCCTTCTTCATTGCAGCAATGAGATACACCAATGCATTCCCCCCAAATAAAATAACAATTTGGAACCTGTTACTACCGAAAAGGTACCGGTAAGAAACTTAATAGATACTTTAAAGTAGCAGTAGGTATCTAACTTATTATCCTGGAGGAGTTGGAGAGATCAGATCCTGATGATCCTGAGAAGGAGATCCGTTTTTCATCGGATATCCACCGAATGCCTACACCCTCTAAGGAGCCTACCTGCCAAATTTCAAATTTGTTGGATTAACAGTTTCTTAAATTTATAGCGGTATTACAATTTTATTTCAAGATTCAAGTAAATTTTCAGGTACTTTTATATACAAAACCCTAATTCGAAGTGAATCACGCTTGACCATTTTTGTGTTTTATTTGGGTCATTAAAAGTTGAATGACCTGGATTAAGCCTGGTGTTTCTCTGATACTGGAAACAGATGGCTATATATCTGTGAGAAATTTCAACTGTCTAACTTTTACGTACGGTTCATATCGTAAAACCTGGTGACAGACGGACCTACAGCGGGGTCCAAGTAATAGAGTCTCGTTTAACCCTTTGGGTTTTATTTTACACTAGCTAACCCGGCGAACTTCGTACCGTCTTATAGAATTTAATTAAGTAACCACGTTTCCGAACAAACGATGCTCTTTCAATATAGTCTATGGCTGTGAATGACGTTGACATTCGTTACGCGCGTTTTTTAAAATATGCAAAATTAAATGTATGTTTTTCAATGTTTCGGAGAGATTCTCTTAATATTTTTTTCCGTAAGAACCTTGTACAGAGTTTTAGAAAACTACAAAAGAAAAATCAGCCAAATCGGTCAAGCCGTTTTCATGTTATGGCGTGACAACGGGACAACGGGTTTCATTTTTATATATATAAATTTGATGATCATACATTTGGTTTATATATATGGATGATTTCGTGAAAAAAACAATTCTGTTGATATATTCTGAATGCCATGGCAGAGCAATATGATTTATTTTATAGTAGGCCAAATGAGGTCTTAAGATTGGCTATTAATATAGCATCAAAAACGACATAATTGTGTTAGGGTAAGCCGGTAAAGATTATGTTTGTATGCTTATAAATAAAAAAATAAAATGAATAAACATATTATAGATTGTGAAGAAAAAAAACTATGTTTTTTATGTTCGTTTCTTAAATTCTAACACAAAGTTAGTGCCCAGAAAATACTTATACCTACCTATGTACTCGTAGTTTATAAAAATCTCATGTAAGTGAATGTATAAATCCTTTTGAGAAATAAATATTAAAGTGCAAATTCGATCCATCGAAACTGATATTCAAGTTTAAAATTTCTCATAGTCAACAAAATTAAACATCCATTTTACATAATATTTGAAATGCATTCTCAACAAATAACGCTAGATCGTAATAGACAACCCGTTCCAATATAATTTGGTCCCTGATTCCCAACAAAACTTACCACATAACGGCTCAAACTTTTTTTGATACTAACGTGACTAAGTTAGTAGTAAACACAACCACCAATTGACGTTGACCCTTGACTACCAACTTAAAGCTCCTTGCTTTAGCTCAACCTTTTTTGATACCTACATAAACCAATAGCCAGTCGCCAATATATCTTGACCTCTGCTTGCGAACAAAATATTCTTCGACACGGTTCAAGATTTTTTGGGCATATTACGTAAGTTAATGTACTAGTTATGTAGCCTTGGTCCGTCCATGCTTGTAAGTCAGCCACTATTGTGTTCCACTAACATTTAAGTGGGTACTCTTAAGATTACGATTATGACCTCCATTGTGGACTGTGAAGTTAGCAGTTGTGTTTGAATTTCGTTTAAGGCTGAAGATTTGTTTATATTTTCAGGGTTATGTTTGTTTTCGGTATGTTGTTTTGTACAGTTCTAGATTTTAACTGCTCTACTTAGGTGACTAGCGGCTCGCCGCTACGTACACGTGCTATAGCCGTTTTTTCCACATTTTCTGCTGTTTCTTAGCTCTTAGCTTATTCGTCACAGCGTGATGTTATATAGCCTAAAGCCTTCCTCGATAAATTGACTATCCATTACAAAAATAATTTTTAAATTCAAACTAGTATTTTCCGAGGTAAACGCGTTCAAACAAATTCGTTCGCATTCTGCTTCCTTCGAAAAAATACTACTGATAAATTCTGATATATTTTACATAAGTAATGAGAATTTGAATCATAGATTTCAATTGAAAAATTTAAAATAAGTTAATGGGTCAAAACGCGAAAACTGAACGAAAATTTTATACAAAGTTAATACGAACTACTTACAGCCCGACGTTTCGGTTAGGTTGCACCAACCGTGGTCACGAGCTGACCCGATAACTTATCTTATATGTTTAAAATGGAGCGCAAAAGTCTTAAATTCCATATAAATGAAAAATTTATCGAATATACATAAAACTAACAACACCATTTTTAGAAGTGTTAAGAGTTTCCCTTTATTTTTGAAGTCGGTTAAAATAAAGTGATGCATCGCTCTTTAAGGACCACAAATTGAAAGTAAAATGCTATCAGCCGCTCTCAAGTAGGCACACGTGTCATAATCCACAGTTCAATCAACATCAGTAAGGCAAGTTGATGAAGAATAATAAATGATAACTAAGCTTGAATATTTTTTTTTTTATATTTCACTTCAAGATTGACGTCATCCCACCTGATGTTAAGTGGTGATGAGGTCCTAACTTAAGGGAGACAAGTACAGTATAATAAATCTGTTACTGGACTTTTCGCCCTTACCTTGAAGGCTTGACCCCTCCTACTAATGTAGCACCCCCCAGGAGCTCTGTAAACCTTACTCACACGCAGGAACACAACAACACAGAAGTGATTGCTATTTGGCTGCGGTCTGTAAGGTGGAGGTATTTCACCAGTCGGGCTGCTCCAGTTCAAGCGTTAAATCGCTATGCCCTACCTCTCTTAAAATATGACTCTTTCATACTATAACTACAAGATTGTTACGGATTTATTATTATATTATTAACTAATTCAGTATTATTTTTGCATTAACATCCCTAAATTTAAGAGATACTAATTCGTTTAGTTTATTCTTCTCATATATGTGTATACAAACAAATAATTACAAAAAATTACTATATAACAAATCAAGAAACAACACTTGCTTTACAAATAACTACTAAACATTGCTTCGTGCTACCACATTTTAACAAAGCATCTAATTGTTTGAAAACTCCCGACTACTCGATAAATGCGATTCCTACGATATATTTTGGATTTGAAATTTATCATTATCTATAGTTACTACTCAAGCCCATTTATTTCATACTTTAGTAAATCGGGGTAGTGTCTGAATATGTAATCCGATATTTTAAGGTGGCGGCCATTTTAGACTGATTTCTACCAATCATACCTAAGAAAACTCCCAACAAACACCGATTAATCCTTTTGTGAGGTACGATGGCAAAGACAAACATACAAACAAACAAACAGACAGACAGGACAAATTTATAACATCACCAAGGAAACATAAAACTCGAACAGTTGAAGTTCGTTATACCGTCCTTCCCTACACTGTGATTCAGAACTTGCCCGGGAGTTGAACCTTGGCCTCTCAGATTGGAGAGATCACTGTCCCGTCATTGCATTTATAATGCGACTTATTGCATTAGCCAGAGATGAAAGCTTTCGGGTAAGCACTCAGTGCTATACTATTAGCGGGATAATCGTAACATTTAAACAATTGTTAATTAAAAAAGGGCTACTATAAAATAGATGATTATTTGAATGACAACAATTTATAAATAAATAAATATTAAATAAATATTGGACAACATCACATACATTGCTCTGATTCTGTGGTAAGTAGCTAAAGCACTTGTGTTACAGAAATCTGAAACAACGAAGGTACCACAACACCCAGACCCGAGACAATATGGAAAAGTTCGTTTCCCATATTGACCCGACCGGGGATCGAACCCGGAACCTCAGAGATGGCGCGACGCCAAAGTCCGGCACGCTCTTGGCTACGGAGGTCGTCAATTTATGGATCTACAAAAACTCATTTAAATTTTCATATGAATATAACATTGTATATTCATATGAAAATATTGGGATGACGCCCCCAGTTAGTATCCGTCGTCTGGTACTCATAGTACAAGGGAAAACCTTAGTTTGAGACCAGGTGATTGGTGTGATTGTCTGGCGCATTTATTATTTATTTATATTATCATTAAGTACCTAGTATAGTAAATCATTGTTATTTCGAAAAGAGTAAGTGTCGAGTTTCTTGCCGGTTCTTCTCGACATGATCAACATTACGAAAATGGCAGTAGAATACTGAACATGTACTGACGATTCATAAGTGCTTATGTTAAGCTTACGTGTATTAAGATTTTTCTATTCTGTTCTATTCTGTATTAGGCTTTGAAGGGTGAAACCTAGATACATGTAGTAAGTTCAAACCACGAAGACTCGCCCTAGGTTCTACATCGTCCGCTCGTCTTCGTCTGTCGATGATGATAATTTGCTAGCATACTTTCTACTTAGCTCCCCGAAAAGACGAAGATGAGCGATACCAGTTGGCTCGAGCGGTCTGTGCAACCGAAACGTCGGGGTACAAGTAATTCGTACTGACTATTGTTTCGTATTCGTATGTTGTTGCGTCAACTTTTCTTAAATGTTCTAAACAAAAGAAGGGTCCACTGCAATAATAATGAACGTCCGTTTTGTTCCGACATATTTGAGTGTAAAGTTTATACCTAAAAGTTGTCCAAAATTAAGCCGTGAATACCTGGGACACTGAGCGTTCTAGACGTGAAGTCAAATATCAGAAACGGTTTTATCTCAGTACTGGGAGCGATATTGCCTAGTTAGTAAACGAAATCACTAGCTGCGTGTATGAAGTGATCGAATGACGTTGATCACATAGATTTTAATATTTATATGGTTAAAGATTATTTATTTCTCAAAAAGAACTACATAATTCACTTACTGAGAAACTTATGTTACATAATACTCACACTATGCACTAAACATAATGAGAACTATAGTACTATATAGGGCGCACTTAAAGTAAAATCACAACACGTCAATACAATGACAATACGAACATCTTATAAGTAGAATTAGGCTAACATTAATTTCAATAAACGGCGATATCTCTTACATTCCCAATTGTAGGTAGACAAAAAATATAAACGAGCTCGTCATGAACAATACCGGCGTTTTTTTAAACATTCATCATTATTGCCGTGGACCCTTGAAATAGTAACTTTATAAAAAATTAAACTCAATTAAATAATTGTGAAGGTGGCCAGGCTTTGTCGTATTTTAAATCGCTCAGCTCGTCACTAAGTTCATATCAAAATCACTTGAGCGCAATTAGTACGTCCCCTAAGTTAACAGCTCGTAATTGCCTAATAGAGTCGATGGCTCCATCCTGCTTAGCTGCGAAATAAGCAGGAGACAGAGGTGTGACGTCATTGATCTTCTTTGTCCAAGTACAACTTGGGTTTATTGGAGTAAATTCGATGAAACAGCTGTCGGAACTCGGGAATCATCTTTGACTCTGGTGGAACAATAGTTGGTAATCCTGGCTGAACTAAGTTTAACTAAGGTTCATGGGTTTGATCCCCACCCGGAACTAATAGTCATGTGTTAAAGATGTGTGCTGGTTCTGTGTCTGGGTGTTTATCAAGGTATTTTAGTATGTATAATGGTTTTCATAACACAAGACCTTAAGCTAGTAACTTCATTTGCTTTTTAAAGAGACTATTCGGAAGTATTACTAACTAACTTCGTTCGCGTGGACTACATCCTTTCATGGTCGGTTTACCCCTATCTCCCCAAATATGCGAAACAAAAAGTAGTCTATATTTTAATAGAGTTATATTTATGCCAACTTTCATATCTCTAACTTAAAAATAAACATTTTCCCATATAAACTTTCAAAAGTGGCATTACCCCCCCCCCCCTTACTTTCTAACAAAAAGTAGCATATGTCCGTTCTTGAGGTTCAACGTATACCTAATGCCAAATTTCATCAAAATCGGTTGAGCGGTTTAAGCTACTAGCTTCATTTGCTTTATACAGAGACTATTCATAAGTATCTCTATGTAAATATAAAAGATTGACTTTGACTTACTTCTTTTGAGATCAGTGTAATATTTGTACGTGATGTAGTCTGATATACTCGTATTATGTACCTTTTATAAATGTAAATTAATTGCAAAATATATGCAGGCATCTTTAGAACGACTGCACCAAATTAGATAATGATTTTTGGTAATGTACGTAATTTTCATGACAAATTGTAGAAAAAGAACAATGAAAATTCGACAACAAAAAACCATTACCGGTTTATAAACTATAATTAGTAAACCAACTTCGAAAATTCGTAAACTAAAAAAACTCTGGAAATAAACTCAGTAAGTAGTTATTTTTACAAAAATAGCTCAACTTATTTGAATTTGCTTCAAAACTTATTTAGTTTGTCAATGAATTCAAAAGGACGTAAAAAATTTATAATTATTACTAGAATTTCGGTATAAATTCTTAAGATAGCCACCTACTGAGCTCCTGGGGGGTGCTACGTTAGTAGCAGGGGTCAAGCCTTCAAGGTAAGGGCGACAAGTCCAGTAACAGATTTATTATGCTGTACTTTTCGCCCTTAAGCTAGGACCTCATTACCACTTAACGTCAGGTGGGATGAGGTCAATCTTGAAGTGTATTATATAAAAAACCTACTCATTTACCGTGGAGAACACTTTTTATCCGGAATAAAACGGATGAAGACAGAAATGACAAGCACAAAGTAATTAAACGTAACAGCCATGGTTTCCATGGCGTTAACCTGCTATGTATATTACTCAACAGCATTATGTAAAAATGACAACTATTCTATCACATAGGCGTCAAAGATATTCATTTGTGTTGGTATTTCAAGGAAAACAACCGATCGGGCTGAATGAATGTACCTCCGTAGTAGAACTGTGTTATGCAATAACAAGCCAAACCAACAAAATCTAATACTGAGAAATAAAGATTAAAATGACGTCACTTAATCGCACAGTTTTTATCCAAGTGAGCGTCCTCTCTCTAATTGCAGTGCCCTTACCGAGCCTTTAGTGATCTAATTTTAAGTTAATACCTTATAAACATTAAAGATGAAATAAATAAAATTGATTATTAAAAGTTCAATAAAGTAGGAGTTTTTTTAATCCATCTGTATGTATAATTACGAAATCCATATTCATACTAATATTATAAATGCGAAAGTAAATCTGTCTGTTTGTCTATAGGTATATATTGCACTTCAAGATTGACCTCATCCAACCTGATGATGGATGAGGAGCTCTGTAAACCTTATTTACACGCAGGAACACAACAACACCGAAGTGATTGTTATTTGGGTGCGGTCTTCTATAAGGTGGAGGTATTTCACCAGTCGGGCTGCTCCAGTTCAAGCGATAAATCGCTATGCCCCACCTCTCTATCACCATCTAGTGATGGCGTTATCTAATGTTTGGTATTTATAAGTTGACTCATTATTGCATAACATAGCTCTCAATCTATAGGATCTTACTATAGTGATTGCGTCATCAAAGCTATAGTTCACCAAGGGCATTCACTATAGATCACCAGAGTACCTTCAAAAGCATATCACGATAAACATTCGCAGTTCAATATTTGATCTTAAGCCCTCGACATAAGAATGACAGTACAGAGTAATTTAATCTGACGTGCGTTTGATTGTACAAGTATGTTTTGTGAGCGCGGTTTAATACTGCAAATATTTAATGATGGATGCTGTTGAATCACTAATGGTATTTTCGATAGGTATTATTTCTGATTAACTGTTATCCACGTCTTTGTTTGCGTTGTTTAAGAAAAGATGAATAAATACTCTTATACGCCACGACCACAAGAGACATTTTGAATCCCTACTAATATTATAAATGCGAAAGTAACTCTGTCTGTCTGTCTGTCTGTCTGTCTGTGTGTCAGTTACGCTTTCCTGCTTAAACCTCTCAACCGATTTTGATGAAATTTGGTATAGGTATACCAGCTTTGAAAGTTTATATGGAAAAATGTTTATTTTTGAAGTTAGAGATATGAAATTTGGCACAAATATAGCTCGAAACTTGGATTAAAATATAGACTACTTTTTGTTTCGAATATTAGGGGAGAAATGGGTACAACCGACCATGAAAGGATGTAGTCCGCGCGAACGAAGTCGGAGCACAGCTAGTTTTGAATAAATTATATAATTAATAATAGTAAGAGAGGTAGGCAGAGCAGCCCGACTGGTAGAATATCTCCACCTTACAGAAGACCGCAGCCAAATAACAATCACTTCGGTGTTGTTGTGTTC